>CM062816.1:2030059549-2030393326 GCA_031772625.1 Pinus tabuliformis
CAGTGTATCCAACTAAATCTGAATGTTCTAAGAGAGTATATAAAATGCCAAACCTTTTAGTACCTTTAACATACCTCAGAATTCTTTTTGCTGCCTGCTAATGTGCTTCCTTTGGCCTCTCCATGAATCTGGAAATTAAACTAACAACAAACATAATATCCGGCCTAGTTGCAGTTAAATACATAAGGCTGCCAACTATGCTCTTGTACAAGCTAGGATCAGAATCCTTGCTGTTGTCCTCTTTGTTGAGTTTTAATCCCATTACTGTGGGAGTGATTGCTGCCTTGCACTCTTGCATATTAAATTTGCGCAACACTTCATTGACATATTTTGCTTGTGAAATATAAATTCCATTTTCATTTTGATCTACTTCTATTCCTAAGAAGTATCTCAGTAAACCCATGTCAGTCATTTCAAATTCCTCTTTCATGACTGATTTGAAATTTTCAATGAGGTAGTCATCATTACCTGTAAAAATAACATCATCAACATATAATACAACAATTAAAATTTTACCATCATTTTCTTTGATGTAGACGGTGGGTTCTCCCTCACATTTGTCAAATCCATTTTCGAGTAGATAGGAATCTATCCTACTGTACCATGCTCTTGGTGCTTGCTTAAGCCCATAAAGAGCTTTCTTCAATCTGCACACTTTGTGCCCTTAGCCTTTCTTCTCATAGCCTATAGGTTGTTCAATATAAACCTCTTCCATTAACACTCTATTTAGGAATGTTGATTTCACGTCCATCTAGTAAACTTTCCACTTGTTTTGAGCTGCTATGGATAGCACTGCTCTCACGGTTTCCATTCTTGCAACCGGTGTGAAAGTTTCCTCATAATATCTCCCATACTGCTGCTTGTATCCTTTGACAACAAGTCTTGCCTTGTGCCTTTCTATGTTGCCTTCAGCATTACTCTTGGTCTTGTAGACCTATTTGACTCCAATGACTTCTTTACCTTTTGGTAGCTCAACCAAATCCCATGTCTTGTTTCTTTCTATGGCATTCATCTCCTCATCCATAGCTTCTATCCATTTCTTATCTTTAATTGCATCTTCGAAATGAATAGGGTCATCAACATGACAATATAAAGCAAACAAGGAATTCATACCTTCATCGTAAATGTCACTTAAATTTCTGAATTTCTTACCTCTTTCATTTGGTGTGCAAGTGCTTGAAGAAGCACTTGAATTTCCTCCTTGTGGTGTGCTTGGAGAAGCACTCTCATTTATCCTCAAGGGTGTTCCTTGCTATCCTTGTGTTGGTGCTGTTGTTTGGGGATGTATTTCAGCCATCTCCTCATCATCTTCATCATGAGACAAACAGTTTTTAACATTCACTGTTTTCTTTATGCTTCATCCCAAGCTTCCTCCTCAATGAACTGAACATCTCTACTCACAAAAAACTTCTTGGTAGATGGGATATACAACCTGTAAGCTTTGGATTCCTCACTGTATCCAATGAAAATACATTTCTGCCCTTTGCTGTCCAACTTCCTCCTTAGCTGATCTGGAATGTGTGCATAAGCCACACATCCAAAAACTTTCATGTGGGTGACTCCTTGCTTTCTCCCACTCCATGCTTCTTCCGGCACTTTTGTAGGACACATATTCAAAATATTTACTGCATAGTGTACAACTTTAGCCCAATAATCATTTGGCAAATGCTTTGCCTTCAACATGCTCCTCGCCATATCCATGATGGTCATATTCTTCCTTTCAGCAACTCCATTTTGCTGCAGGGTGTACCTAGCTGTGAATTGCTTATGTATTCCATTTTCTTTACAAAACTATAGGAATTCCTTGGAGATATACTCACCTCCTCTGTTAGTTCTTAGAACTTTGATATGCAGCCCGCTTTGGTTTTCCACAAGTGATTTGAAATTTCGAAATTTTTCAAACACTTCACTTTTGTTCTTTAGAAAATAAACCCAAGTCTTTCTGGTGAAATCATCAATGAATGTTAGAAAATATTGGCTGCCTGCTAGTGATGGAGTTTGCATTGGTCCACATAAGTCTGAGTGGACAATCTCTAAGGGTGCCTTTGCCCTTACGCTTTTACCTGATGGAAAACTTTCTCTGTGTTGTTTTCCCAAGATACAACCTTCACAAAGGCTGTCCGGTTTCTCTATCAATGGTAATCCTCTTACCATTCATTTCCTACTCAACAGGTTAAGACCTCCGAAGTTGAGATGTCCAAATCTCAAATGCCACAACCAATTTTCATCCTTTGGTACGCTTTGGAAAGCCTCTTGGGTAACTGCTGCAATTACTTCTCTGTTTTTCAATCTGCCCTTATCCTGAGAGGAAACATCTTGTTCCTCGTCATCTTCACTTCAGCAATACATCTTTTGCTGGGTTCTCTATCCATGATGGTGCATACATCATTCTCAAAGAAAACATTGTAACCCTTTTGAACAAGCTCTCCAATACTCAAGAGGTTACATCTCATTCCAGGAACATAATAGACATCTGCTATGGTTTTCCTTTCACCTTTGTTTGTAAATATTTTGACTTCTCATTTTCCCATAACAGAAATTTTACTATCAGTCCCAAGTGTGATTTGTGATTTCACATTTTGATCTAAAGCATAAAACAGGGTTATGTTTCTTGTCATATGGTTACTGCAACCAGAATCTAGAAACCATATGTCTTCAATGTTTGTTTCAGCCATATTACAAGCTAACAATACATTATCTTGGCTGATATTTTCTCTAGAGATATTTGCACTAGATCTATTGTTCATATCATGCTGTTTCTTTCTACATTCATTTGCATAATGCCCATATTTTTTACAATAATAACATTGGACATTGGATTTTTCATACCTTTGTCCTTGAGCATGATGTTGTCCACTTTGTTGGCTGCTACCTTGGCCTTGGTTCTGATTTGGATTGTTGCCTCTTCCTTGAGCATTTGCTGGACTGTTTCTTCCACCTCTATTTTGGCTTCTGCCTGTTCCTCTCTTGTTTCCTCTGCCTTGACCTCTTCCTCTTCCAAAGGACATCTGGGTCTTGAAGGCTTGCTCTAGAGATGAGTTTTCATTTCTACTCAACCTCTGCTCATGTGTTATCAGTTATGCATGATGTTCATCAACTGAAAAGTTTGAGAGATCCTTTGTCTCTTCTATGGTAGTGACAATCACATGGAACCTTGAGGGTAGGACTCTCAATATTTTCTCCACAATCCTCCTTTCTTCAAGAGTTTCTCCATGAGTCCTTATTATTGTGACCAAACCAATTACATGTGTGAAGAATGAGTCAATATTGTCTGACTCCTTCGTGCACAGGTTCTCAAAATCTTTCCTCAGCAACTGTAGTTTTGCAGTCTTCACTTTCTCCATGCCTTGATAGGCTGTCTTGAGAGTTTGCCATGCTTCTTTGGATGTCTTGGCTGCTGCTATCCTTGGAAACACACTCTCATGCATTGACTGATATAAAATACAAGGTCTTTTGAATCATTCTTCCTATTACTCTTCAATAGATCTTTCCCTCCCTGAGTTAACCTATTAAACTCATGTTCATCTTCTGGTTCTTCAAAGCCATCTTCAACTAATTCCCATAAATCTTGTGAGGCAAACATGGCTCTCATGGTTATGGCCCAATAGTCATAGTTTTTCCCATTAAATTGTGGGAGTTGAGGATTAAAAATACCCATGCTAGTGCTTGTGCTGGCCATTCCTTGCATTCTCAGCTATGCTTCAAATATTGGACTGTGTATTTAAAATACTGATTGTTTCTTCAGCAGTAACAAAAAAAACTTTGAGGAATACCTGGTTCTTTTGCCTGAGACTTCACTTTGCTGGAGAGGATTTACTGTGATGAATAAAGTGCCGGAAGAAGCATGGAGTGGGAGAAAGCAAGGAGTCACCGACATGAAAGTTTTTGGATGTGTGGCTTATGCACACATTCCAGATCAGCTAAGGAGGAAGTTGGACAACAAAGGGGAGAAATGTGTTTTCATTGGATACAGTGAGGAATCCAAAGCTTACAGATTGTATATCCTATCTACCAAGAAGTTTTTTGTGAGTAGAGATGTTCAGTTCATTGAGGAGGAAGCTTGGGATGGAAGCATAGAGAAAAAAGTGAATGTTAAAAACTGTTTGTCTCATGATGAAGATGATGAGGAGATAGCTGAAATACATCCCCAAACAGCAGCACCAACACAAGGACAGCAAGGAACACCCTTGAGAATAAATGAGAGTGCTTCTCCAAGCACACCAAAAGGAGGAAATTCAAGTGCTTCTTCAAGCACTTGCACACCAAATGAAAGAGGTAAGAAATTCAAAAATTTAAGTGACATTTACGATAAAGATATGAATTCCTTGTTTGCTTTATATTGTCATGTTGATGACCCTATTCATTTCGAAGATGCAATCAAAGATAAGAAATGGATAGAAGCTATGGATGAGGAGATGAATGCCATAGAAAGAAACAAAACATGGGATTTGGTTGAGCTACCAAAAGGTAAAGAAGTCATTGGAGTCAAATGGGTCTACAAGACCAAGAGTAATGCTGAAGGCAAGATAGAAAGGCACAAGGCAAGACTTGTTATCAAAGGATACAAGCAACAGTATGGGAGAGATTATGAGGAAACTTTCGCACCGGTTGCAAGAATGGAAACCGTGAGAGCAGTGCTATCCATAGCAGCTCAAAACAAGTGGAAAGTTTACCAGATGGACGTGAAATCAGCATTCCTAAATGGAGTGTTAATGGAAGAGGTTTATATTGAGCAACCTCTAGGCTATGAGAAGAAAGGCCAAGAGCACAAAGTGTGAAGATTGAGGAAAGCTCTTTATGGGCTGAAGCAAGCACCATGAGCGTGGTACACTAGGATAGATTCCTATCTACTAGAAAATGGATTTGACAAATGTGAGGGAGAACCCACCGTCTACAGCAAAGAAAATGATGGTAAAATTTAATTGTTGTGTTATATGTTGATGATGTTATTTTCACAGGTAATGATGAATGCCTCATTGAAAATTTCAAAACAGTCATGAAAGAAGAATTTGAAATGACTGACATGGGTTTATTGAGATACTTCTTAGGAATAAAAGTAGATCAAAATGAAAATAGAATTTTTATCTCACAGGCAAAATATGTAAATGAAGTGTTGGAAAGATTCCATATGCAAGAGTGCAAGGCAGCAATCACTCCCACAGTAATGGGATTAAAACTCAGCAAAGAGGACAGCAGCAAGGATTTTGATCCTTGATTGTACAAGAGCATAGTTGGAAGCCTTATGTATTTAACTGCAACTAAGCCTGACATAATGTTTGATGTTAGTTTAATTTCCAGATTCATGGAGAAGCCAAAAGAAGCACATTGGCAGGCAGCAAAAAGAATTCTGAGGTATGTTAAAGGTACTAAAAGGTTTGGGATTTTATATACTACTTCAGAATGTTCAGATTTAATTGGATACACTCATAGTGATTGGGCTGGAAGTGTAGATGATTGGAAAAGCACATCCGGTTATGTTTTTCACATGGGTTCAGGAGCCATTTCATGGGCTTCTAAGAAACAGCCTATCTTGCGTTGTCTACATCAGAGGAAGAATATGTGGCAGCTACAGCAGCAGCATGTCGAGCAGTTGGATGAGAAGGATGTTAAGGAGCTTAGGCCAAGAGCAGACAAAATAAACAGTGATTTTTTGTGACAATAGCTCAGCTATTGCATTATCCAAGAATTTCGTGTTTCATAAGAGAACGAAACACATTGACACAAGGTTTCATTACATCAGGAATTGGTGAGCAATGGAGAAATTGTTTTACAACATTGCAGGACTCAGGAACAGGTTGCAAACATACTGACCAAGCCATTGGATCAGAAAAGCTTCGAATTTTTGAGGAAATGTCTAGGCATGACTGATAACCCAACAGTTGAAATTAAAGGGGAGTGTTGAAGTTGTAATTTCCCCTGTGCGTCATCAAAATCACCGGTGTCTTCCCCGCACCACCATTCACAAAAAGTGGTTTTTGTGAGAGGGCCTCCGAACACCTCAACCAAATGACACACGTCCAGTGTACGTCTCCAAAACTGCCCATCTCCCGGCCATTAAACATCGTTTGAGTTGTGTGGCTTAAGCTTGCGAAATTCGTCCGATTAAGTCAACGGACCAGGATCTACTTTCAAGCTGCGTGAACCTTTTTTGATTTAACCGCCGGTTCTAACTTTAATGTATTAAATGAATGTGTCATAGTTTTAGGTAAAAACTTTATGTTTTCATATGGCATGTATTAACACATAAAAAATATATGCGATATAGTTTTGTTTTAGGTGTTGACTTTTTATTGTGTAATGGAATGAAAAGAGGGCTCGCGGCAGCGAAAAAAAAACCAGGGGAGAGCACTGTAGTGCGAATAAAAAAAATTGAAACCAGAGCAGGGATGAAATGAAAAGAAGACTTGCGGCAGCAAATGAACATTTGGAATTTCATTTTACAGGTGCTTGCAGTTTGTTGAAACGAATGGGAATGCAAATGTAATTTTTTTATTAAATATGTAATGTGAAAACCCAGGAATGTAATGAAAAATTTCACTCAAAAGTGAATGTGAAAGTTTTTTTTATTTTACAGCAGTAAACCTATGTAAGGAATTTTTATTTTACAGCAGTGAATGTAAAAAAATTTCACATAGCAGTGAATGAAGATTTTACACAGCAGTGTAAAATTATTTGTAAAAGAGGGAGAGTAATATTTTTTGTGAAAGTTCTTGGTGAATCCCTCTCAGAGAGAGGAAGAAATTTGTATTAGGCAGTCTATGAATTAATACAAGTTTATTTTGGTTGGGAAACTCTGCTTTTCTCATAAATTTTTATTTTCTTCCCTGTGTGAAATATCCTGTGGCAGAAACAGAGCATTTTCTCTGTTCTTTTGTGTTTGAAATTACCAGAAATTTCCAACATCTTTCACTCGAATCCATTATTAGCATGGTTATTATACCTGCCCAGGTAGGTATATAGCCATAGCTATGCGCTTGACTGCTTATTAATTGAGTTGAATTTTTTTATATCATTTATTTAGCTGATTTTTTCAGTGCTACTGAGCAATGCACAAGCTATTGTAAGTTTTAACCAAAGTTTATTGTAAAATTTAACCAAAGTTTCTTGGCTGTTTAATTGGGCAAGAAAATGAGTGTCTTATTGCAGTCTTTGTTTTAATTATAGTGAGAAGTGTATTAACTTTACAACATTATCTTAAGTTTTAGTTATTATTGGTGATAACTTTACAACATTATGTAAGTTTGATAATTTTAAGATATTATTTCTAAGTTTTATTTTGAAACTAGCTTCTAAGCATCATTATGGTTTCTTATGTTTTAATTTGAGGTCAGCAAAATAGTGTTGTGTAAGTGTCTATATTAACCATTTTTCAAGCTTCATGGCATGGTAGCCATCTATTATGTTTTAATTTTAGGCCTGCAAAATAGTGTTGTGTAAGCGTCTATATTAACCATTTGTCAAGCTTTGTCAAGCTTCATGGCATGGTAGCCATTTATTAGGCTTCCCATAACTACTAAAAAAACCCAAGATCCAATTCTTTACTCCTCTCTCAGCTTTTGGTCTAGTATGAACAGGTATGTACTCGATGATAGACATATCCCCATTTAATTAGCCATAAAAGCTTCCACAGAATGCTTTATTTCATTTATCCAATTAATTAGCCATAAAAGCCTCCACAAAATACTTTCTTTCATTTATGTTGGTTCTGAACATCAAATAACCTTTTAGGTGCTCCCATTCCACAAAGAAACATGAGAATAGCCTATCTCTTCAACTAGCATGATAGCTTTACTGTGATCGAACAAAGTGTGGGGCTGATCAAGCAGTGCCGGCCAAAGAAAGGCAAATATTGATTCTTTTCTATTAAGCGTTCATTCTGTGGCCCTAACTTCAGCATGGCAACAGAACACTACCAGAACTCAGATACTAATGTTATTTTGGGATTATACGAGTAGCTCGATGAAGCAAGAAGTGTTAGCCACAGACCAATTAGGAAATTTCAGCAGCACTACTAGCATTGTATTTTCTCGAGGGGAAGGACCCGCTACAGAGGTCAAAGCAGTTCCTATTCCATAACCTATTTACCAAGTAGAATCAGCATCCAAGGTTGAATAGAACAAATTCATAATACAATATTGTCTAGAAAAGCTAGAATAAGAGTTGGTTTGTCTGCTCGTGAACTTTTCAATATATTCTTTTGAATTTTCAGGAATATTGAAGAATTGTAAGTTTGGTTTATGTTCTATCTATAATTTAGATATGTTTACTCTTGAATTTTCAGTTTTTAATTTTCAAAGTTCTGTTTATGTTTGGTCTAAATTTATTCAGGTTTGTTTTTGAATTTTCAGTATTAATTTTTTTGATTTTCAAGAATATTGGAGCATGAAATTATAGCATTAAAATTCATTCATGTTTAGCTTCAAAATTTTATAAAATAATTATCATTTTTCATTTAATCCTTTGCTTAATTCTGTTTCATTCTTTGCTTAAACAATCTAGTATTAAAGTACATGTCAAACTCAAAAACCACAACTTCAAAATAAATCCTTAATAAAAGGTGTTATGCAAAATTCAACTCAATGAGATTCTTAATCATATTCACAATGCTGCATCCACCATGGTGATTTAAATGAAAGGAATTTTAACTTCAATATATTTAATAAAAGGTGTTATGCAAAACTCAGCTCAAACATATTCCACGATGCTACATTCAGGGTGATTTAAATGAAAGGAGTTTTAATTTTGCCCAATGAAACATCAATTGCAACTCAAAAATAAAAAATCAACAACATGGAATACCTTCTTTGTTGACATGAAACAACAATTCTAACTATAGCAAGGAGTACCTTATTTGTTGATGGAATTTCAAATGTATTAATTTGAAATTCATCATGGCAAACCAACAAGGGGTGTTATTTTTTGCTCAAATTTTCCTTCCTTTCTTTCCATAAGAAGAAAGGCCTTAAATATGCAAGTTCCCACCCTGCATATCAATATTTCTTGAAAAGCACAACCTCTCCTTCATGTCTAAAGCTTCCTTCATATGCTAGAGGTGCTTCATATCAATGTTTCTTGAAAAGCGCAGCCTCTCCTTCAGGTCTAAATCTTCCTTCATATACTCGAGGTGCTTCAGCAGGTACCTTCTGTACATTTTCTTATTAGTTTCTGTCCATTTCCTTTTTTCCAACCTCTATTTTCTCTACATTTTCTTTTTACCAACTTCTATTTATACTTGCCCTTTATTATATTTATTTCCAACCTCTATTTTCTCTACATTTCCTTTTTTCCAACTTCTATTTATACCTGCCCCTTATTATATCTAAAAAGGCATGAACCTGCCCCTTTATTATATATTTTACTATATCTAAAGGGGCATGAACATAGCACCAGGTTATTATATCTAAATGGGCATGAACAGAGCAACTGGTTGATGATGTAGTTGCTATGGTTGATGATGCAACAGTTATGACATAAAAAGAATTTGATTCCTTATGTTTTTCCTTCATAGGTGAAATGATTTGATTCTTTATGTTTCTCCTTCATAATGTTTGAGCCGATCCAAGCCAACACTAGGCTGCATAGACGTCCACCTATTTCAATGGTGCTTTGCATGGATGACCAATCAACGATGCCGCTGCTTGGATGCCCATGTGTCAATCCTTTAATACAATGGATACGTTATAATGTTGGATGCCCATGTTAATTCAATAGATATTTCCAAATAACTTCCATAATTCAAAAATCAATGCTCACTTGGAACATTTTTATAATTAAGAATTAATGGTATGCTTCATGGGCACGCTGGCTCTCCAACGCGACAACAACCTTTTTATTTTTTGTGGCAGCAACTTCAGCATCTTAAATCGTGTATTTTAGAATGAACAAAAAAAATAGCGTATTTTAGAATGAACAAAAAATTCAGCTTATTTTCTGTGGCAACAACTTCAGCATCTTATACCGTGTATTTTAGAATGAACAACAAATTCAGTGACTGCCGTGACTCATGTGAAATGCGAAAGAAACACAAAAACTAAAATGAAGGAGTCAGCCTTGAATTAAAAATATAATCACGATTCGTTATAACTTTTCTTAATTTGTTCAGAATATTATCACCCGCTAGAAAGCTTTTGATATAACTTTGCTTTATTGGTTCTGAATATTATTATCACTAGTTGTCCATAGATCCTGGAATTTCACTGATGTAAGTTGATCTTAGAATTTCACTGAGCAAAAAGTAAGAAATGCACAATTTCAATTCCTCATCCTTTGGAGATCTACAGCCACTAATTTGTTAGAAAAAAAATAATTTACGCGGAGAGGCACAGGGAGAAGCAAAGTAAAGGAGTTTCTTGAAGAGTTCAGCTGCATCAAGGCTTTTGGCCCAGCTATATAGAGGCTTAAAAAACACAGAATTTACTCGCGACAAAAAACAAAGTAAACCAAATGGATTTTACATTCATGTTTATCTCAATATACAATTTGACATTAATAAATAATTAATACCCAGTTGTTGTTGAGTGTGGACAGTGATCGCGCAGGTTGTTTGTGGAGTGTTGGAGATATTCACATAGTAAATGCTTGCCCGTATTTACCAAACTACATTGAAAACCTTAACTTCGGTGATGCGCTGCAGAATGGTTTGCACTGTACTTCTGTTCTGGCTTTAGTCCTTCCATCTTCAAATAGAGACGCAACTTGCAAAAATACTTCTGACAAGTATAACTGCTCTCAGGGTATTTATTGCGATGGTTGGGATTAATATTTCCAACACTCCTCCTTAATCACAATTGCTCCCATTGACAATTCCCAAACAGTTTCTGAGATAAAACTTTCACATGCCAATGGCTTTGTGAAAATATCAACAAATTGTTCTTTTGACCTACAGTGCTGTAATACAATTTCATCATTGTTAATCAACTCTCTGATAAAATGATATTTAGCATCAATATGCTTGGTCCTCTTGTGAAAGACAAAATTCTTTGGCAATGCAATTGCTCAGGTGTTGTCGCAGAAAATAGTTGTCATTCCCTTTTGGTCATGACGAAGATCCTTCAACATCCTTCTCATCCAAACTGCTTGATACGCTACGACTGTTGCGACATATTTAGCTTCTGTTGTTTATAGTGACAATATTGGGTGCTTCTTGGAGGCCCACAAAATGGCTCCGGAACCCAAATGAAAAAAATTATCGTGATGTGATATTTCTGTCATCGACACTTTCTGCCCAATCACTGTCAGTGTAACCAACTAGCCTCAAATCACCTGTTCTTATGTACAAAATTCCATATTGTTTTTTCCCATTGACATACCTTAGAATCCTTTCTGCTTCTTGCCAATGTGTCTGCTTGGGTGTCTCCATGAACCTTGACACCAAACATACTGCATACATTATATCTAGCCTAGTGGCAGTCAAATACATAAAGCTGCCTATCATGCTTTTGTATAATGTCAGATTGACATTGTTGTTGCAATCTTCTTTTCTCAACTTCAACCCCATGACATTTGGAGTTGGTGCGGGCTTGCTGTTCTGCATTTTAACCCTCTCCAAAGTCTCTACCACATACTTCACTTGAGAGATAAAAATGCCATTTTCTGTGTGCTTCACTTCTATGCCCGAAAAATATCTTAACATTCCCAAGTTAGTCATTTCAAATTCATTCTTTATGACTTGTTTGAAATCAGCGAGGAGGAAATCATCACTACCTGAAAAAATCAAATCATCTACATATAAGGCAACAATAAGTATCTTACCATTGCTCTCTTTGATGCATAGAGAGGGTTCACTGTCACATTTGTCAAAACCATTGTCCAATAAGTAGGCATATGTCCTGCTATACCATGTGCGCGATGCTTGATTTAACCCATAAAGAGCTTTCCTCGATCGATACACTTTGTATTCTTAGCCTTCAACCTCATAACTAGGCAGTTGCACAACATACACTTTCTTTTTCAGCACTCCATTCAAGAACGTTGATTTTATGTCTATTTGATACACTTTCCATTTATGCTGCGCGACAATCGCCACAACTGTGCGCACTGTCTCCATCCTCGCAACTGGCACAGACGTCTCCACATAATCTCTTCCATGTTGCTACTTGTATCCTTTAAAAATTAGCCTTGCTTTATGCCTTTCAATATTTCCCTCAATGTTGCTTTTGGTCATAGACCCACTTCACTCCAATGACATGTTTTCCTTTCAGAAGGTTCACTAAATCCCATGTGTCATTCTTTTCTATTTCTTCTATTTCTTCCTCCATTGACACAACCCATGTTTCTTCTTTGAATGCATCCTCAAAATGGATTGGGTCATGTACATGACAAAACAAGACAAACAAGGAATTTAGACCAGTCCTACTATCAACTACACCTTTGCTCATAAATTTCATTTAAATTTCTAAATTTTGGTCTTCTTGTGCTTGCTAAAGATGGGCTTGACATGTCACTTGGTATTGAGCTTTGCATTGTGCTTGGAGAAACACTTGCTTGGCTACACAAAACTATCCTATTATTTGTTGATGGTGTTTCTTGCTGCCTACTTTGTTGCGCTTGAATAGGAGTAGAGGGAGTCATGTTGAGGAATTACTTGTTGTTGTTAATTCATCTTTGTCCTCATATGGTATACATGCTTTGACATTGACTATCTTTTCTAAACTTCCATCTCATGCTTCCTCTTCTATAAACGACACATCTCTGCTAATTATGACCTTCTTGGTTAATGGACTATAGAGTTTGTATGCCTTGTATTCATCACTGTATGAAACAAATATACATTTCTTCCCCTTTCTATCCAACTTCTTCCTCAACTCATCTAGGACATGTGCATAAGCCACACATCCAAAAACTCTCATGTGAGTAACACTATGCTTTCTTCCACTCCATGCCTCTTTAGGAACTATGTTATGGACGCTTTTGGTTGGACATCTATTCACGATATACGTTGCACAGGCGACAGCTTCAGCCCAACAATCATTTGGCAAATGCTTTGCCTTCAATATACTCCTTTCCATTTCCATAATGCTCCTATGCTTTCTTTCCCGTACACCATTTTTCTGAGGTGTATACCTTGTTGTAAATTTCCTGTGAATTCCATGTTCCCTGCAAAAATGTAGGAAATCATTTGAGATGTATTCTCCACCTCTGTCAGTCCTAAGGACTTTGATGTAGTGTCTGCTTTGCTTCTCAACAAGAGCCTTGTATTGGCGAAAGTGCTCAAACACTTCACTTTTCTGTTTTAGGAGAAAGACCCATGTCTTCCTTGTGTAGTCATCTATGAAGGTCAATAAATAGTGGCTACCACCAATTGATGGTTTCTGCATTGGTCCACATAAATCTGAGTGGACAGTCTCCAAAGGTGCCTTTTTCGTTACTGATTTTCCTACAGGAAATGTCTCTCTATGTTGCTTGCGCAATATACATCCTTCACATAGGTTGTCCGGTTTTTATATGAGTGGTAGTTCCTTCACCATGCCTTTCTTATGTAACAAATTCAAACCTCCAAATTTGAGATGTCCAAATCTCAAATGCCATAACCAATTTTCATCTTTGACCTCTACTTGAAAGTTTACTTGTATGACAGCTGCATCTTTTCTTCCATTCTCTTGTGAGTTCATTGAGAGTTGTGCTTGTGCACCTTCTTTCTGCAAATATGATTTTAATTTTAATGGAAACATTCTATTATTTGTCATATGAACCTTTGCAATCAACTGTCTTCTTGGAGGTCTATCCAAAATTGTGCACACATCATTTTTGAAGAAGACATTGTAGCCCTTTTGCATGAGTTGTCCAATGCTTATGAGGTTATGCTTCAGACCGACGACAAAGTAAACATCTGAGATGCACTTATTCTCCCCCTTCTTTGTTGGGATATTAATTCTTCATTTTCCCATGATAGAGACTTTGCTATCAATTCCTAATGTCACTTCAGATTTCACACTTTCATCTAGATTGGAAAACATTTCTGTGTTTCCTGACATGTGGTTGCTACACCCTAAATCTAGATGTCATTTATCACTTTGTTTTTCTTGTGCTACATTATGGTTCTAACTTTCTTTTGTGAAATTTACACTTGGTTTGTTACTAATGTCATATTGCTTCTTTCTACATTCATTTTCATAATGACCATACTTCTTACAGTAATGACATTGAACTTGAGATTTATCATACCTCTAACATTGTACTTGATTTTGTCTTGGGCCTTGACTTGGATTTTGATTGCTGTCTCTTCCACTTGAGCTCGAAGGGATGCTTCTTCCACCTCTGTGTGGGCTTCTTCCTCTTCTTCTAGCATATGATCTTGCTCTGCCTCTGCTTTGACCAAATGAAACTTGTGTCTTGAAGGCGTGCTCCAATGAGGAGCTTGTTTCTCTATTCAGTCTATGTTCATGAGAAATCAGTGATGCATTAAGCTCATACACTGAGCACTGTGAGAGATCCTTTGTCTCTTCTATGGCCACAACAATGGCATCAAACCTTGTAGGCAAATATCTCAAAACTTTCTCAGTTATTCTTCTTTCCTCAAGTGTCTCACCATGGGACTTGATTTGAGTAACCAACCCACTTACATGTGTAAAAAATGAGTCTACATTCTTATACTCTTTCATACAAAGTGTTTCAAAATCTCTTCTCAGCATTTGCAACTTTGTTGTCTTGACTTTTTCCATGCCTTGGTACGCTGTCTGGAGGGTGTCCCATGCTTGCTTGGACTTTGTTGTTGCTTCAACCCTTGAGAAAATACTTTCATGAACTGCTTGGAAAATATAAAACAAGGTTTTTGAATCCTTATTCCTGTTGTCCCTTAACAAATCTCTTTCTACTTGAGATAAGGCAGTGTATGCTGCTGCATCTGCTGGTTCTTGAAAACCATTCTCCACCAAATCCCAAATGTCTTGAGAAGAAAATAGGGCTTTCATTGTAATAGCCCAATAATCATAACTTTTTCCATTAAACTGAGGTATTTGAGGATTATTCAAGCTTATGCTTGATGTTGCCATTTCTGAGTGTAAGGAAAAAAACTTTCTACCTATTGGTAAATATGCTAAAAACAATCTTCCCTCAAAACAATTTTAACTGCTAGTAAAAACACTTGTTTTTTACACTAACAGAGTTTAACCCGCTCCGATACCATGTTAGAAAAAAAAGAATTTATGCAGAGAGGCAGAGGGGAGAAGCAGAGTAAAGGGTTTTCACGCCGCTATACAAGGACTTCACCCAACTATACAAAGGCTTAGAAAACACAGAATTCACTCATGGCAAAAAACAGAGTAAGCTTGGAGCAACACAATAAAACTTAGGATTAAATTCTAATTCATGAAAATACATTCATATGAGACTGCGGCTCATTCACCAAGTAAAAACAAAGGTTTACAGTGATTTACACTTCACCAGGGATTACCGTAACTATTGTTTTAACGCGCCCACCAAAATTTGCTCTACGATTTTCTCCTCACATACTCTAGTTGTCTAACTTACCCAACCTCTATCGCTCTCTCTACAACAAAATGACTTTTACATTCATGTTTATCTCAACATACAATTTGACATTAATACATGACAAAGAAAATAATTAATATGCAGTTATTGTTGAGTGTGGATAGTAATCGAGCAGGTTGTTTGTGGAGTGTGGGCAATATTCGTGCAATAAATGCTTCCCTATATTTACCAAACTACATTGAAAGGCTTAACTTTGGTGATGTGTTGCGCAATGGTTCCTGCGGTACGTCTGTTTTGGCTTTAGCCCTTCCATATTCAAACAGAGACGTAACTTGCAAAAATACTTTTGACAAGTATGGCTGCTCTGAGGGAATTTATTGCGATAGTTGGGATTAATATTTCCAACATAATTTTATAATAGAAGGTTAATGCTTTCCCAACAATGGTCACTACTTTCATTATGGAAGATTACTTCTTTCCGAGCAATGGACATACATCTATTTATTAAAATATAAAATATTACTCCCCTTATGATTTCAGAATTGTACTCTCACCAATACAAAAATCATTTGAAAATAATTTCGACGGGTATGCTATATGCAACGTAGATCTTGTTAAAAATGCGTTTATAAATAAACTCTGAACTCATTCTTCCTCCGGATGGATGCACACCTATGTATTGAAAACATATTTATTGATCAAATTCTTGTACTGAAAGTTTACCATATTGTTTCATATCGGTAGCACCTCTATACAACCCTCGTTTCATATCCGTAGCACCTCTATACAACGCTATCACATATATATCCTTGACCAAAGATCCAAGTGGCGTCGGGAGCGAGCTGAAATTTGGAGGAATTTATCCCGACATGGGTGTTAAGAATGTACATATGCCTAGTGTGCCCTGCTAATTTACAGAGTTTTGCTTAATCAATTCCATAAGTTACTTTTCTTATTTGTTAATTTATTTACTATCTATTTTCAATAAGAAGAATGGAAAGAAATGAGAGATGCCCACAAATTAATTTTTTAATTACACACCATCACATAATTACATTAAGTATATATTGTACTTGTGATATGTAACAATTTATAAACTAAGAGATTGGTGGTTGAGAAAATTATCTCAATACCTAATTGTTCAACAAGCCAAATTTACTTATTTGTTAAAATAAGTGTTATTTCCAACTTTTCTCTTAACGATTACATTATTACATAGATTATAAATTACATATAAATTATATATGTATGATATTTCCTTCATCAACAATTATATCCACTCTGGAATCTCATAGACATCACTCTTTCTTCACCACCACATGAGCAACCACTTCACCTCCATTTAAAACATAATTGCCTTTAACCATTATTGACGAACTTTGTAGAGTTGATACTTTGAGACCTCCCAAAGGACAATCTCGATATTGAACTACTTTATGGACTAACTACCATCTGTCAAAATGTAGTGAACTACAATTTCGATAGTTATATAAGTAAGTTGTCTAGATATTAAGTGTATTCAACAATCAATTATACAATTGACCCGTGTAACACACTTAGTCCAAAAAAAACAAGTGTAACTAATGCTATGACTGATAGTTATTTTAGAAAAGTATGAGAGGCTCTATATTGAAATCATAATCGTTGTCACAATCAAAGAAGTACTCAAGGTTGGCCTCTTACAAGTTTTCAAAAGTAGATATGTTAGTTGATTCTTTTAACTTACCATTTAATAGATCTTTGGCATGAGTTTTACAATTGAATGTTGTGTTTCCACATCTTCGGCAGTAAAAACATTCCACTGAGTTCTAATTTTATTAACTGTGCCCTTAGAGAATAGTGTCATCTCAACATGTGAATTGTCCTCTGTGTCACCTGATTTCATCCTCTTCTTTTCTGCTAAGAGTGTTGCAATCATTTCATCTATTGATTGAGAGGAAAAATGGTTGAAGGTGAAATTAACATTATCATAATTTGAAAATAAGTTGTTTAACAAAATAGCCTTAGCATCTTCTTCTTCTATTTTCGCCCCAAATTCCTGCAACTGCCTTATGAGTGTTTTTAAATCATTTATGTCTGTAGACAATCATACCTCGTGATGAATTTTAAGTTTGAATAACTGCAATTCACAACTTTCGAGGAGAATTTTTCATTCACAACTTTTTCCCCAAATATTTTACTTAATCGTTCCGATATTTGTGCAAACTATTTTTCTAACTCTATAAGGTGAAGCTGCGAATCTGAAAAAGAAAATCCTATAGTGGACTTAACTCTCTCTTCCTTTTTTCTTCCATTCAATGAAATGTTTTGGATCTTGAGGTGCTAGTTCTACTCCTTTTACTATGCTCCATAGATTTTTATGTGTTAAATTCATTTGGACTTTCACCTTCTAAAATTTGAGCCATTAAAATTTCAAGAACTATTTGCTCCATATTTTAAAATAAACAATTATTCAAATATTGTTACCTCATTTGTTGTCTCCATTTCTTTATACTGTGCCTTCAAACACACAATCAACAAATCAATGTCACTGCCTTCATGAAATGCAGCGAGAAGTGGGGGTGGATCAAATAGTACTACTTTTACAGTTTCAATGGATAGGAGAAATATATAGAAATCGTTGACTTGTTGAGGCTATCTCTTTGGAGTCTTGAGAGATATGATAAATGTCAAACAATGGTGTTGGAAATAGCCCCTTCCTGACATGTTTCTCAAATCCTAGATTGAGTTGGTACTTATTGGACTTCTCTATCTCATTCTTATTACTACTTTTTCTTATAGAAAATGAAATATATGGAGCTACATACAGAAGGGCCAGGTTGAATGCTGTAAGAATAATGAAAGGATTTAATTTGGTGTTCCATTTTACTATCCTCAAATGGTGAGAAGCAATAGGGAGGCTCAAATGAGAAAGAATGAGAGAAAACATGGGGCAAATATTGCTCTTCTCAATATTCAAAATGGTTAAATAGATTACATTGTAAACATCAATAATAAATGACTGAAGTAGAACTCAACACCTATGGAGTAGAACTGAAGTAAAACTGAACTGTCTATGACACCTAGCAGACAAAAAAATCAAATGAGATGACACCTAACCGACAATGAGATTAATATCTCAACATCCCCTCCTAATCTCAACTGTTACATTTAGAGACACTTACAATGCCTAATTGTTCTCTTTGAAATTCAAATACATTCTTGCCTAATGGCTTTGTGAAAATATCTTCTAATTGATCTTTGGAACCAGAAAAATAAAGTACTATGTCGCCATCATTGACAAGCTCACGGATGAAATGAAAACATGTGTCAATGTGATTGCGCTTTTTGTAGAAAACGTGATTTTTTGATAAAGAAATTACTGAATTGTTATCAAAGTAGATAAGAGTTGGCTCCTTCTGAATATTTGAAATATCTTTCAATAATCTTCTCAACCACACAACTTGATAAGATGCTAAATTTGTTGCTACATATTCTACCTCTGCGGAAGATATTGAAACGATTGACTCTTTCTTTAATGCCCATAAAATAAAATTGGTTCAAAGATGAAAAACATACCATGAAGTGCTTTTGAAATCATCTAAACTCCCTGCATAATCGTTGTCTGTATAATGTGAAAGTGAACAATTTTTAGAATTTGTATAGAACAAACTGTAGTCTATTGTCCCTGCAGTATATTGTAAGATCATTTTTGAAACCTTCCAATGAGTGATCTTAGGTGACTGCATAACCCTGGAGACAAAACTTGCTGCAAACATAATGTTAGGTCTAGTTGCAGTTAGATACAACAAACTATCAACTACACTTTTATACAATGTGGAATCAACTGGTGGTGCTACATCCTCTTTTCTCAGTTTTGTTCCTTGAGAAATTAGTGTATCTGCAGGTTTTCAATAGGTCATTCTAAACTTTTGGATGATATGAGTGGCATATTTATGTTGACAAACAAAAATGGCATTAGCAGATTGGTGAATTTCAATGCCTAAGAAGTATTTCATGACTCCTAGATCTATCTTATCAAACTATATTTGCATTGCTACTTTGAAATCTTCTCACATCGTGTTTCCTATATAAAGAAGGTCATGTAAATAAATGCATACAATAAGAATTTTACCTTCATGCATTTTGGTATACAAAGTTGGCTCATGATTGCTTTTGCAAAAGCCACTTTTGATGAGATAAGTGTCAATGCAACTATACCAAGCTCTTGGATCTTGTTTCAAAACATACAAAGCTTTCTTCAATTTTTATACCTTATGCTATTGTCCTCAAACTTCAAAGCCAAGATGTTTCTCTACATAAACTTCTTCCCGCAATATATCATTTAGAAAGGCATATTTTACATCAAGTTGATAGAATTTCCATTTGTGTTGAGCTGATGTGGACAAAATGGTTCTGACAGTGTGTAACCTTGTTACTGGAGCAAAGCTTTCACCATAATCGACACCAAATGGTTGTGAGAATCTTTGGCAACCAACCTTGTCTTATGTTTCTCAATCTCTCCTTTTTCATTCAGCTTGGTCTTATATACCCATTTTACACAAATTTTGTTTTTTCCTTTTGGGTGACCAGCTAATTCCCAAGTCCAATTCTTCTCTATGGAAGCAATTTCTTGGTTCATTGCATCTACCCAATGCTTTTCTTTAATTGCTTCTTCAAAATGAGTTGGTTGAGATTAAAGAAATGCAAACATATTCTGCTAGTCAAACCCATGCTCCTACTCACATATTTCTCTAATGCTTCTTGTTTTTTGATTGCCTTCTGAAGATGTTGATCCACTGATGGATTCACAACTTGAAGATGTACCATTTTCATAATGGTATAGCTCTTCTTCAACCTGCAGTCTTGGTGGTTGTGGTGGATAAAAAAAGTATTTTGAAGCTTCATCAACTTGATCAGACCAAGATTTATTTTCAAAATCTTTTACATCTCTGCTTAAAAAAAAATCTTGGTAACTAGATTATAAAGTATGTAGACCTTTGATTCTCACTATAGCCTACGAAAATACATCATTCACTCCTATCATCAAGCTTCTTTCTTAGCTGCTCAGGAACATGTGAAAATGCTACTGATTAAAAAATTCTAAAGTGAGATACATTTACCTTTTTACCATCCCCTACTTCTTGATGTATTCTATCTTGGAGGCTGGTTGTTGGAGATTTGTTGAGAACATACACTACTGTCAAAACTACTTCAGCCCAGTAGTTATTTGACAAATTCCTCTCACAAAGCATACATCTGGCCATGTTCATGATTGACTAGTTTTTTCTTTCTTCTACTCCATTATGTTGTGGTGTATATCTTGATGTATTTTGCATTATGATTCCTTGTTGTTGACAAAAAGCTTTGAAGTCATTGGACCTGTACTCTCCTCCTTTGTTGGATCTAAGTACTTTCAAAGGCTTTCCACTTTATTTTTCTTCTTCTTCTTTGAATTCTTTGAACCTTGAGAATGTATCTGATTTATTTTTGAGAAAATACACCCATGTCTTCCTGCTATAATCATCAATCAATGTCAGAAAATAAAGACTACGACCAATGGACTATGTCTGCATTGGACCACATAAATCTGTATGAACAAGCTCTAAAGGCTCTTTTTCTCTATAGGAGATGTGGGAAAGCTCTCTCTTTTATGGTTGGCCATACACAAATTTCACAATTACAATCTTTTTCATTCATAGTAGGGAGACTAATGATGATTGATTGTTTGTGAAGTTGAATTAGAGCCTTCAATGGGATATGGCCATATCTAGAATGCCATAACTGAGATTCATCTACTCTTGACATATTGTGGACTAAATATTGTGAGAGATTTCGACTTCTAAGGGTCAAAGGAAACATCCTACTTTGGTTTTTTCAACCTCTGCTGTCAATATTCTATTGGGAGGTTTGCCATAGATATAACATATGCTCCCTTGAAAAATTACATCATAACCATGTTCCATCAGTTGTCCTACACTAATGAGGTTATGCTTCAGATTTGGAACATAATAAACATCATGAATGTATTTATGTTGATTATGTTTAGTAAAAATAGGGACAATACCTTTTCCTTCAGCTTTAATGCAAGAATGATCTCCAAGAGTAATTTTTTATGTTATGGAAATATCAAGATAAGAAAGAAGATTTTTGTTACCTGTCATATGATTGTTGCAGCCACTGTCCAACAACCAAAGATCCTTGTTGTGAGTGTATTCAGAAAGATGGAAGGAAAGAAGCATTGTTTCAGAGGATTCTCCTTCATAGTTCGAGAGATGGACATTGCCTATTTGATAATCTGACTGTTTCTTTCTACATTCATGTTCATAATGCCCAAATTTCTTTCACTAATAACATTAGACATTATATTTTCTCCATGGTCTACTTCTCTAAGTTTGGTTTTGTGGAGGTCTCCACTCCTCTGCTGCATGATTATGTTCTGACCTTCCTCTGCTTCGACCTCTCCCTTGCTTGTTTCTGCCTCTATATCCTCTCCCTTTGCCTCTGCCAAAAGAGATTTGTGCTTTGAAAGATTGTTCCATGGAATCTTTTGCCAAGTTGAGTCTTGTTTCGTGTGCGAGAAGTGATCTAGTCAACTGTTCTACTAAGAAAGTTGTAAAATCTTTAGATTCCAGAATGGCTGTTACAATCATGTCATATTTCTTGGGCAGATTTCAAAGGACTTTTTGAACAATTTTCTAATCTGAAATGGTTTCACCAATGAGCTTGATCTGATTGACTATTCCCATGACTCTAGTCATGAACTGATCCACATTTTCTGTGTCAGTCATCTTTAGGGTTTCAAACTGTGATCTCAATGTCTATAATTTAACTGTCTTCACTGTATCATTACCTTGATATGCAACTTTCAAGATTTCCCAAGCTTCATGTGTTGTGGATGCATTAGTTATCTTGTCGAAAATAGAGTCATCGACTAAGTTTTGTATCCAACATTTGGCTCTATGTTCTTTCTTTCTGAGTTCAGTAGCTGCATTCCTCTGATTATTAGACATGGCCGCCCATGCTTCTTGGGTCGGCTCTACATAGGTAGTCTGAAGTGTATCCCAACACCCTTGGGCTTGGAGGAATGTCTTCCTTCTCAAAAAATTGGAGTCTCTGACAGGAAGCCATTTCTTCAAATATAAATTTACAAGCCCTTTTTAAGAAAAATATCCACTTTTTGATATTTTTAAGTTTTAGATCAACCAACACCTCTTTTAAAAAAAATTCTTTTTTTTTTAATAAGATGATCTCCACCTTTTAAGACATCCATTTTTTTTTTTAAATTTAAATAAAAAACCTCTTTTAATAAAGGACCTTTATATATATATATAAACCCTTTTAACAATTACTTCTTTAAATGCTTTCGAGGAGTGAACATATGAAACAATTTTGACTTACGACACGTTCGAAATGAAACTCGTACCTTTAAAAACAAAACTTCGATGAGGCTTCCAAAATGAATTTCTAGAAATAAGTTTGACGTTTACACCTTAAACTCATGAGCCTTCGAATTCGGTGAGCCGAGCATTGAAATTTTAACTTTTACCGCGTGTGCAGCACCGACGAGATCTGATGCGCACAATTGTGCGTAGTTATTTTAACGCACGGGGTGCGGAAATAATAAGTATTCAACAAATTCGTAAGTTTACGACATTGTGCATGGTTCCTTCTCGGTTGAGTTGCGAATACCACGCGCTGAGCCTCTTATGATTAGGCCATTGCTCTTTTCTCCTAGGCTCCTCATGTCTTTTTCTTTACCAGCTCAACAGATTTGAAACGCTGCTCTATGTGGAGTCTTATGCATACAACTTGCTCCAACATCATAATATTATAAGAAAGAATGAAAAAAAAAATTCGAGCAAATAACAACTTGCTCCAACATCATAATATTATAAGAAAGAACGAAAAAAAATTGGAGCACATATTGCTCTTCTCAATATTCAAAATAGTTAAATAAATTACATTGTAAAAAATGGTTAAATAAATTATATTGTAAACATCAACAATAAATGACTGAAATAGAAATAGACACCTATAGAATAAAATTGAAGTAAACCTAAAATATCTATCACACTTAGCAGACAACAAAATCAAATAAGATAAACATCAAAGGCAAATAACTATTGTATAAGAAGGCGACAAAGCTAAGAGTTGTTATCAAGGTTCACAAAAACAAACAATAACATGGATACACACAAGACCCATGACGATTCATGCATTTACTGACCTATTGTTTCTCCATTGACCATCTTATTGTTCTGACATAATCAACAGTCTTGGCCGTCGTGTAAGGCTAGATGTTGTCTCAACACAATAGGCAAATCAAGTGTGAGTTGAACCACGTGTAGAAGCCCCTCCGTCCACTCAATGCACTCAGATCCACAAAATACTTCTTGATCATAGATAACTTGGAAGCTAAATGCTCCAGATCATGTTGGAAAATCATGACTATCAGAATGCCAAAAGCAGTCCTCAAACCAATATTGAAAATCTCAAGCATCCGCCAGTTTTCTCAAGCCTACTCTATTGGAAAGATTACCACAACATACAGATCAACCTCCCACTATTTTTACATTTTTCCTGGGTTCTTCCATGTAAATGTGTTAGAAAACTTGCACAAATGAATCTAGCTAGTAAAGGTTGAACACACAGCTTTGTAGAGCACAAACACTAAAGAAAATCGAAAGAACAAAAAGAATTATTGATTCAGAAAATAGGTTACAATGATCATGATATAGCATTACTAGGTGAAGATCCCAAGGTAATGCGCCATAGTGGTGATCAATGAGAGGACTCGACACCTACAACAAGTTCTGAAGAGAACTAGCTAGTTGCGGAGTGAAAGGAGGAGTAAATCATGTAGAAAGGATCTTGCATGTAGTCCCATACATGCATGGACAATCAAAGGCACCAATCTGCTGAAGATTCCAATGTTGAAGCCTTGCATGTCAGTGAATTCTCTAACTAAGTGTCCGCATGTGCCAGTAATGAAGGTCCCAGGTGTGTAGTACCTCCAACACCCTCCCTAAACATCATTATGGGGAAAAATAGAAAATGGCCCCTGGAAACTAAGGCCAAAGGTCACCCAAAATACATTGCAACTTGTACTAAACTTGAGGAAAGAGGGAACCCCCCCCCCCCCCCCCCCCCCTTCAAAATATAATGTTATCAAAAGAAAAGAGGAAGAAAAGACAGTTGTTAAGTAGCTGTGTCCTTCACTCCAAGAGGATCGCGTAGAGAGTGAAACTTTTGCTTAGTGAATGTCTTGGTGAAGATGTTTGCAGTTTGTTCTGCTAAAGGACAGAACTGCAAATCAATGACCCGATCATGTACTAAGTCTCTGATGTAGTGCATATGGATCTCTATGTGCTTTGTCTGCTGTCGTTGTACTAGATCCTTGCAAAATTTGAGAGTGCTCTGGTTTTCACACCAGATGACAGTGGGCTGGTGGAACTAGACGCCCAACTTAGTGAGGAAGTGTTGTAGCCACAAAACCTGAATGGTGATGTTGACTACTCCTCTGTACTTGACCTCAATTGAAGAGAGAGCAATAGCAGCCTGCTTTTTTCTCGACCAATAGATAGGGCCAGACCCTAGACTATGTGAATATCCAGAGGTGGACTTGCGATCAATGTTGTCGCTCACCCAATCAGAATCTGTGAAGCCGAGGATATTCAATGCAGTGCCTACTGCATAGTGAATCTCAAAGGTGATGGTTCCCTACACATATTGGAGGATGTGCTTGGCAGCTTTCCAGTGTAGCTCATGCGGCTTCTGCATGTATCTGGAAACTGCCCCTACTGCATATGAGAGATCTGGTCTGGAGTGGGTGAGGTATAGTAAGCTCCCCACTAGCTGTCGGTAGAGATAACTATCAACTAATGGAGTGTCACCTCCATCCTCAAGGCGGACCCCAGACAGAAAAGGAGTTGGTGTTGGCTTGTAGTGAGTCATGTGAAATCTCTTGAGGAGATCCCGTGCATACTTAGCCTGAGAGAGTTTGATGCCTGTGGCATCCTAGTTGATCTCAAGACCAAGAAAGAAGTGTAATGGACCCATGTCCGTCATCAAGAACCTATCATGCAAGGTCCTCTTGACTGCAGCAATGCCTGAAGCTGAGTTGTGACTGATAAGGAGATCATCCACATACAAAACTAAGATAAGAAGAGAATCATGTGTCTTTAGCATGTAAACATTTGGATCAGACTTACATCTTTCAAAGTTTTGTGATAAGAGAAAAGAATCAATCTTCACATACCAAGCTCTGGGGGCCTACTTAAGACCGTAGAGGGACTTCTTCAGTCTGTAGACCAAAGATGAATCCTGATTGAAACCATGTGGTTGCTCCATGTAGATCTCCTCAGATAGGTCTCCATGAAGAAAGGCATTCTTCACATCCATCTGATGTACTTCCCACCTCTGGGAAAACGCAATGGAAAGTGCAAGGTGTATGGAATCCATCTTTGCTACTGGAGTAAAGGTCTCATCATAATTAATTCCATGCACTTACTGGAAGCCTTTGGCTACTAGCCTAGCTTTTTGTCTGGTGATTTTCCCATCTACAACACTCTTCATCTTGTAGACCCATTTTCATTGGACAAGTTTCCTTCATGAAGGAAGGGGGACCAGATCCCAGGTCTGGTTCTCGAGGAGGGAGTTGTACTCCTCCTCCATGGAGGACTCCCAAGAGGGATGCCCAACAGCCTTAGCATAAGACTGCGGATTAGAAGACTGAACCAAATGACAATGCGAGGATGGCATTGGTTCAGTGGAAGTGAGGACAAGAGGAGGCTCAATAAACTCTGAGCTAGTCCTTCGCAGATCAGAATTATCCCCCACAAGACCATTTCTAGCATCTGGGTGGTCTTGTGCATATATCTCACTTAAGCTCCTTGCTCTCTGATTTATGACATGGGAAGTTGATTCACTGCTAGAAGCCCAATCCGGGCTTGGATGTGGATCATTATATGCATGCACTAGATTTGTATCTGAAGACTCTGTCTCTGCATCTGCATGCTCTACCTCGACATTTTCATGCTCTGTATCTACATCTGAGTGTACTGAGTCATCATCTCAGTCCTGAGGTATATACAAGGTGTCTGCGTGCGGCATTTGAGGTGCATGTGAGAGACTTTCCTCAAATTGGACACTTCGCTCAATGGTGAGATTTTCCATAGAGGAAATTAGGAATTGGTATCCCTTCACACCATCAAGATATCCAACAAAGATGCACTCAATGCTCTGTGGATCAAGAGCTTTCCTATTTTCAGAGGGAATCCTGGCCCATGCTCGGGAGCCAAAAACACGAAAGTCGGTGACCTCCGAATCAGTGCCGCTCTAAGCCTCAAAGGGGGTTTGATCCTTGATAGATCTATGAGGAGATCTGTTCTAGATGTAGTTAGCACAATTAAGTGCTTCAACCCATAGCTTATGAGGTAGTGACTTAGCATGTAGCATGCAGGAAGCCATCTCTTTGAGAGATCAGTTCTTTCTCTCAACAACTCCGTTCTGTTGCGAAGTGTATGTAACTGTGTGTGGCAACTATATGCCGGACTCAAGGCAAAGGTTCTGAAGTGCTTTATTAACATATTCCCCCCCATTGTCTGTACGGAGGTCTTTGATCTTTCTCTATGACTGTGTCTCAACTAGTGCTTTAAAATCTTCAAAGTGCGCAAAAACTTCAGATTTGGCCCTGAGAAGATACACCCAAGTATACTGTGAGAAATCATCAATAAATGTAAGCACATACCTTGCTTTGTTGATGGAAGGATAAGGAAAAGGCCCCACGAAATCACTATGGATTAGAACTAGAGGAGAGGTTTCTCTGTGGGTCTTGCGGATGTCAAACTTTTCTGTAGGATGTTTGCCAAGGACACACCCTTCACAAACTCCTTTGAATAAACTGATATTTGACAAGCCTTCCACCATCTCATGCTTTCTTAGCTGCTGCATATACCTGTAATTTAAGTGACCAAACCTCTCGTGCCAAATCCTACTACTATCATCAACATGTGTAAGCAATAAGAAGGATTCAGATTCAATAAATTCAGAAAATGTATGCAGTCTAGCTCCATTGTCTACCTCACCAAATGTAATTTTGGAACTCCTATGTAGGTCATATATGTTCACTGCATCTGGAGTGAATTCCACTCTCTTTTCGGTGTCAGAATGAGTGATCTGATAAACTGAAAGCAGGTTTACCGAAAGTTTTGGAACATGAAGCACAACTTCAAAGATTTTGTGTAAAAGTTCAACTCTACCTTTTCCGGTGACCACAATAGGTGTGTCATCTCCCATGAGGATGGGAGGTATTTCGCATGCATCCAAAGAGGAATAGACTTCCTTTGCAGCAGCCATATGATGTGATGCACCAGAATCTATAATCCATGCATCAGGGGAAGAGTTAATTGCATCTAAAGCATGAAAATTGTTACCTTTCCCATGTGGTAGATCCTTAGTTTTCTTCTTGGCACCTTGAGGGATGTGGTCCCCAAGGTTGTGCTTCTGAAGGATTTCTGCCATTTGGTCAATTTGTTTCTTCATGCAAGAGGATTCCGGATGGAAGTTTCGGTGACAATAGGTGCATTTGTCTCCTTTCTTCCCTTTCTCATTTCTGGAGCCGGAGGAGTCATTGAAGGGATTGGTGTACCCTTACTTCTTTGGATAGGAATTCACTTTTCCCTTGTATTTTTGCTGCTGATTTTTCTAATTTGAATCAAATCTGTGATTTTTATTGTGGCTACCATCATGCACAGCGAGTGCATGCACTTTTGGAGGTTTGATTTTCCCCATGCGAATGAGTTTATCTTGCTCAAAATTGAGGGACTCCATGAACTCTTTGAGAGAAGGCATAGTGTAGGATTTACCTGTTGCGAGCCTTACTAAATGAAATGTAGAGACAAAGACAAAGTATTTTGGTTCGACATTTGACATAATAGAGAGAACTTGGAAACCCTCCTCCTTGGATTTTTCAATTTCACAACCCTTGAGTTGCAACGATAGATCATTATATTTGGTGAAGAAGTCTTGAATTCTATCATGGTTCCATGGATCCAATGAGAGCATCTCCACTTCGAGTAGATGTCCTTTCATCTCATCCTGTTTCCTGTAGAGTTCTTCAACCTTTTTCCAAATCTCACTAGGAGTACTGCAGGTAGAGAGATGAAACTGTGACTCTGGGGAGATGCACATGCATATGGATCCGTGGGCCTCATCCATGCAGTTGAGGTACTTGGATTTCTACATGGCTGAAGTGGGTTCCACTTCTGTAGCCATGGTAATCCTGTACAACCCTTTCTGACGAAGGTATCGAGCCAATTCATCCTTCCATTCGTGATAGTTGTACGGTGTTAGGATTGATGCTTTGGGAAACTCCATTTTTATGTCGATCTTCGATCTCCAAGCTATAATACCTGCAAAATAAAGTACTCATGCGCCTTTTATCTAGCAACCTATGGGCTCTGATACCATGTAAATGTGTTAGAAAACTTGCATAGATGAATCTAGCTAGTAAAGGTTGAACACACAACTTTGTAGAGCAAAAACACTAAAGAAAATCGAAAGAACAAAAAGAATTATTGATTCAGAAAATAGGTTACAATGCTCATGATATAGCATTACTGGGTGAATATCCCAAGGTAATGCGCCATAGTGGTGATCAATGACAGGACTCGACACCTACAACAAGTTCCGAAGAGAACTAGCCAATTGCAGAGTGAAAGGAGGAGCAAATCAGGGAGTAAATCATACAGAAAGGATCTTGCATGTAGTCCCATGCATGAATGGATAGTCAAAGGCGTCAATCTGGTGAAGATTCCAATGTTGAAGCCTTGCATGTCAGTGAATGCCCTAACTAAGTGTCAGTATGTGCCATTAATGAAGGTCCTAGGTGTGTAGTACCTCCAACATTCCATAAGGCATAAACCCAAAACTACTAGCTCTAATACCAAGAAAGAGATCAGAGATGCACATACACAAATTATTTTTTCTTTTGCACAAGAATCACATAATTACGTCAAATGCATATGGGATTTGTGAGATACAACAATTTCTAAACTGAGAGATATACACATTATTTTTTCTTTTGCACCAAAATCACATAATTACATCAAACACATATAGAGCTTGTGAGATACAACAATTTCTAAATTGAGAAATATATTGTTAAAAAAATATATCAACTAGCTAACTACTCAACAAACCAAATCTACCTATTTACTAAAATAAACCTTATTTCCAAGTAAAATTACATTATTTTCCAAAACTAAGAGCATATATAAATAATATTAGAAATGAAAAAAAAAATTACTAAAAATATAACATAAATTTCTTATATTTTTTCTTGTAATTATTATTTTTCACTTATATATTTTTAGTCAATTTTATTTAAAATATCATAAAATATGATTAAAATTACCCATTTTAAATAATTCTAATATTATAAAAGTTAGAGCTAAATCATTTACACATTCGAAAACAAAACAACAAAACTTGAAAATAAAATAAATGCCGCGTCTCGAGTAGTCTTTACTAATATATAAATTCATTAAATATTATAAAAATGAAATATAATTAGAAAATAGTTTTAGATATTTTTTATTAATATATAAAGTGATTAGGTACATAGAGATACAAGTTAGAAGAGAAGGAAACATTAAATCAAATTAAAAGTAATGATGGATAATATTATTTGAAAATAAGATTTATTTAGTTAAAGCTTTTCGCGCTACTCAACAATACTTGAGCCATTGCAAAATTTAACTAAATTTTCCTCGCTGTTTAATTGGGCAAAAAAAATGAGCGTCTTATTGCAACCTCGTTTTAATTATCGTGAGAAGTGTATTAACTTTACAACATTATCTTAAGTTCTAGCAATTATCGGTGATAACTTTACAACATGATCGTAATTTTGATAAGTTTAGGATATTATTCTAAGTTTTATTTTGAAGCTCGCATCTAAGTATCATTATCGTTTCCAATGTTTTAACTTGAGGCCAACGAAATAGTGCTGTGTATGTGTTTATGTTAACCATTTGTCAAGCTTCATGGCATGGTAGCCATCTGTTAGGCTTCCCACAACTACTAAAACAACACAACATCTAATTCTTTGCTCCTCTCTTCGCTTTTGGTCTAGAATCAATAGGTTTCATACTCGATGATAGACGTAGCCCCAATTAATTAGCCATAGAAGCCTCCACAAAATAGTTTCTTTCAATTCTTGTGGTTTTGAACATAAAATAACCTTGTTCTTTGGTGTGGTTCATACGCCCTTTTCAGTGCTCCCATTCGACAAAGAATCTTGAGAATAGTCGATCTCTTCAACTCGCATGATAGATTTACTGTGATCGAACAAAGTGTTGGTGTTGATCAAGTGGTGTTGGCTAAAGAAAGGCAAATATTGATTCTTTTCTATTACGTGTTCATTCTATGGCCCTAACTTTAGCATGGCAACCCAGCACTATGGAAAATGAATTACTAATGTTATTTTGGGATTATACACATAGCTTGATGAAGAAAGAAGCATTAGCCACTGACCAATTAGGCAGTTTCTACAGCGCTACCAACAGTTGGATTTTCTTAAGGGAAATCATGGGCGAATAAAGTAGCAGAGGTGTTGGAAATAATACTGAGAGTGGGGGTGAATTAGTATTATCAAGTCAAATATTCCCTTTTTCAAATCTAGATAATATACGCTACTTCAGTTAATTAAAACCGCGTATATACGCAACTATGTAGAAGGAAACCCACGTATACAATGATAACTTATAATTTACTTTATCTTATAGATGTTGATTATTAATCTGTGTATCAGAATCAAATAACCAGTAACCAGAAACAGTAAAACAGAGCAGAAGACAATCACACACAAGAACACAAGATATAAGGTGGAAACCCAATGTGGGTGAAAACCACCTGCTGCAATTCGTCTCTATCTTCTTTTAATTAGAAACTTCTTTTTACAATGTACAGGTGTTGTCCTTTACTAGTACGCAGGCTGCAACCAGCAGAGAGCTACAACCCTCTCTCGTTTTCCAGCTTCTCCTTGAAGGGAGCTACAACCCCCTTAGCTCTTGTACTAGCCAAGATACTAGTACGTAGGTGCTGGCCTACTGAAGGCTACAACCTTCTCTTTCTTCCATGGACCATGTTTCATAAATTTCCAGACTGGATCCATGAACATCAATCAATCATTTAGAATTTCTGCATCAAACAGTATCCTTTTACCAATTAGAACTAAATCAAGTAGATACTTCTCTGACAGCTGTACCCAAAGCACAATAACAATAACCACACACCAAATTTTGAACCCAGAACACTGCAACAATAAATAGAAGCAACTAGAACCCAACTCCAGAGATGTACGATACTTCAATAACCTGAAACCTACGTGCATACACATCTGTGTTTGGACCAACCTGCATATACATTGTTCTTATTCACTAAACCAACGTGTATACGCGCCTTCGCTTCACTGAACCCGCGTACAGATCTATAAAGGATAATTCACTCTTTAAAATATTCAGACACTAATTAACCCAGATTATCAGATTTATAGATCAAGCATGCGCCACATATAACAAATCAAAATCATACAAAGATACTATTATTCAAGCCTTAAGATTATGACCCATAAATAGAACTTATCCTTCTCTTTGCACTAAGGTTCCACCTTCATTCAAATCTAGATCTGCACCATAACCACAATCACCAATATTTCAGATCTAGCACTTGTTAGATATTCAATTAATTCAGATGATCCTTTGCCAAATGATCTCCTTCCCCTTTTAGAGTCTTAGGCCTTTCACAATACCACGGTCCAAAACCATAACAAAACAATACCATGGACCCAATACTTGGGATCAAGACTTCTGACGAGATACCATGGTCCAAAACCATAGGTTCAAATACCAAGGACTAAATACCACGGACCAAAAGTAAGTTCTCCAACATATACGCGCTTTTCTTTGCGTGAAAGTGTGTGTATACGCATACGCGCCTTTGTAACGTCTAACCCACATGTATATGTGCCTTCGTCTAGGTGAACCTGTATATATATCTTTTTCTTTCATTCTGAGATCTGCAACCAAAGTGAGTTGCCATCAAGGACAACACCTGTGCCATAGCTCTAAATCGGTGCCACAATGCCAACAATCTCCCCCTTTGGACTTGATGGCAACCCAAAGATCCTCAAAAATATTCTCCCCCTTTGTCATCAAGGGCAAAGGGTTGTGCTCCCCCTGAGTACGTGATGAAATCTCTACCTTGTTGTGCTGACCATGCTCCCCCTGACTGTAGGCAAGATCTGCAAAAAGATGTTCTTCAAGAAGAACCATGACTTATACATCATAAAAGACATTCCTATCACCAAAAGACTTAATACATACATCCATCACCCAACCAAGTGGGGATCATCCATCCAACCAAGTGGGGATACATCAGAAATTTACATATGACAGCCAAGTACATTACATCTTCATCCCAGGCATAGTGGGGAAACCAAAATAGGTTGTTACATGACCTTGACACCATAAAAGAGATACATGACACAGAGACGAGATATCTAGAGCAAGACTTATGAAAGTCACTAATAATTGATATCAGCAACATCTGTCAATCACCATTCAGATCAGCAACCATGATTTTCTTGTGTTCTCCCTCTGCATTTGTTCCACTTGAAACCAACAATAGTTGTGACCTTGAACCAAAAGCTTCTAAGATAATGCCAACAATGCATCATTAGAAGTTTATCTGCTCCCCCTGAACTTGTGCGAGATGGTCTTTGTCAGACCCATATCAGATTATCTTCAACCAGAGCCTCTCCCTACTGATATCCATCAAGCCTCCATATACGCTATTGTCTCTGCATAAACCGGCGTATGTATGCGGATCCTCCTCAGGAAACTCGCGTACACCCATTTTTCTCTGAAACAGACAAGTTTTAACAGCAAGATGATGCATCAACTACTCCCAGCTTCTATCTAAGGTATTCAAAAGTTTCCCTGGGCAGTGGTTTGGTGAGAATATCAGCAACTTGTTCCTTAGAGGGAACATACTCCAATTTGACCTTTTGTTCCAACACTTGTTCCCGGAGAAAGTGATACTTGATCGATATGTGCTTAGTCTTTGAATGCATAACATGATTCTTTGAAATGTTGTTTGCACTTGTATTATCACATAAGATGGAGATAGGTGGTGTACAAGTGATTTGAAAATCCTGTAAAGTTTGGATCATCCAAAAGAGTTGAGTGCAGCAAGATGCAACAACCACATATTCTGATTCAGCTGTAGATAAAGCAATCGAACTTTGTTTCTTGCTGAACCAAGATACTAATCTGGAACCCATGAAGAATGCACCACCACTAGTGCTTTTCTTGTCATCCATGCTTCCGACCCAATCTACATCTGTATAAGCATGAAGTGTGAGATCTATATCTCTAGGATACCATAAGCCATAGTTTTGAGTTCCTTGAAGATTCTCTTAACTGCCTGAAGATGAGTTTCCTTTGGATTTGCTTGAAATCTTCCAACTATTCCCGCTGCGTGCATGATGTCTGTTCGGGTACATGTTAAATAAAGCAGACTTCCAATCATGAATCTATAGGTTGGTTGATGCACTGCTGCTGAGTCATCATTTGCACTGAGGCTGCATCCTGTAACCATAGGGGTACATACTGGTTTCAAATCTTCCATGCCATATTTTTTCAAGATCTGCTTGAGATACTTGGTTTGAGACAAAAAGATACCGCCTTCATTTTGCTGAATTTGTAGACCAAAAAAATATGTCAGTTCTCCAAGTAATGACATTTCGAATTCTTTCTACATCACCAAGGCAAAGTTTTGACTCATAGCTTCTTCATTGCTGCCAAAGATAATATCATCTACATACACAACAAGTATTAGAAATTTGTCATTTTTAATTTTTATATAAATAGTTCTATCTGCTAATCCTTTTGAAAAGCCTTGTTGATGAAGGTATTTGTCCAAACGATAGTACCAAGCCCTTGGAGCCTGTTTAAGACCATAGAGAGCCTTTTTTAGTCTGCATACAAGATTTGGATTAGTCCCAAGAATGAAACCATCTGGTTGCTCAATGTACACTTCTTCTTCTAAGTCTCCATTCAGAAAGGTTGATTTCACGTCCAATTGAAATACTTTGAACTTCTGAAAGCTAGAGAGAGCAAGGAATATTATGATGGCCTCAAGTCTAGCAACGGGAGCAAAAGTTTCTTCAAAGTCTATTCCTTCTTGTTGAGCATACCGTTTACAAACAAGTCTGGCCTTGTTTCTGATCACTTCCCCATTTTCATTCAACTTGTTTTTGAAGATCCATTTTGTCCCTATGACATTCTTATCTTTTGGTCTAGGAAAAAACTCCCAAGTGTCATTCTTTTCAATCTGCTCAAGTTCTTCATCCATTGCCTTGACCCAGCATTCATCTTTGCATGCCTCTTTTACATCTTGTGGTTCAGTGTAGGAGTGCAATGCCAAATAGCTTGAGGCTTATGCAATTGTTCTTCTTGTTTGTATACCTGCCTCCTTTTTCCCCAATATTTGAGATTCTGGATGATTCTTCTGAACGTACCTGGATGGAGTCTTATCTTCTACTCTTATCTATTCTTCTAGTGCCTCTTGAGCTTCTTCTTCATCATAAGTCTGATTTGATGTTGAAGGATAGTCCTCATCATCTTCGAAATCTTTGGAATTCACTTGCCTAGGAATGTTTCCTTCTTCATCAACCACTACATCAATGCTGTCAACAATTCTTCCAAGGCTTTTGTTGTAACACTTATATGCTTTGTTGTGGGGAGAATAACCAAGGAGAATGCCTTCATCTGCTCTAGGTTCAAACTTGCTAGGATTTTCATCATTATTTTTCATATAGCATTTGCTTCCAGAAATTTTGAAATACTTTACCGAAGGAGTTTCACCATACCAGAGCTCATGAGGAGTTTGAGTGCTATTCACCCAAACATTTGCCTTGTTGAGAATAACAACTGTAGCAAATGCGGCTTCACCCCAGAAGGTTGCGGGAGTTCCAGGCTCATCAAGCATGGCACGAGCCATTTGTTGAACCGTTCTGTTCATCCTTTCCACTACTCCATTTTGCTGAGGAGTCCTAACTGTAGAGAATTCCCTTATTATTCCATGTTCTTCACAAAAATCGAAGAATTCATTCGAGGTAAACTCTCCTCCTCGAACAGACCTGAGGCATTTGATTCTGTGATGTGATTCATTCTCCACCAAGGCTTTGAATGATTTGAACTTTTCAAAGGCTTCGTCTTTGTGCTTCATAAGTCCTATCCAACACATCCTGGAATAGTCATCAATGAATAATATAAAGTATTCTTCCCCTCGAGGTGACCTTTTCCTAGTTGGACCACATACATCAGTATGGAAAAGTTCAATTGGTCTGCTGGCTGATCCTTCCTTCTCAGGGAAGTTAGTTCTAGTTTGCTTACCAAACTGACATGATTTGCATATTGTATTGTCTGGGATTCTGATATCTGGAAGACCACGAACTGCTTGGTATTTGCATGCTTTCCTTATCAGTGAAAAACTAAGATGCCCCAATTTCTTTTGTGCCATAGCCAGTGTTCATCATTCTTGCTCAGATAGCATTGATGTTATCCTTCTTTGAATATGTATAAATTATTTGGAGTCCTTATGCCTTTGATCACTGTTTTTCCTGTATCAAGATCACGAACACTACATCCATTTGATCAAAATATTACTTCAGTTCCTTGATCACACATCTGGCTGACACTTAATAGATTCTGCTTTAAGCCATCAACATACATGAAATTTTCAGCTTTGACCCTTCTTTCAACTGAATAGAACCTTTACCTTTTATGAGATCAGGGGTGTCATTTCCAAAAGAAACCTTCTTCTCCTTCTCTAAGGCACTATATGACTGAAGTTTTTCTTTATCACCTGTCATATGTTTCGAACATCCATTGTCGATGTACCATTGATTTTCCTGCCCTTTTGCATATAAGGCTATACCACATCTTTTTGGTTGGGGTTCTTTATTCTCCGTGATTTGGCACTTGAGGCTTGCTCCTTCTGAGTTGTCTGCCAAAACTTGCTCCTGCATTCAGAATCTTCATGACCGAAATTGTTACAAATAGAACATTCTATTTCATTTTCAACAGCAGAGAAGTTGTTGTAGGTCCTTTTCATGATCCTAGTCATGCTCCTCTGTTTATGAGCTTCTCTAGTCATGATTGTCTTATAGGCAACACATTGAGCTGCTTTGTGACCAAAGTTATGACAAGAAAAACATTGGCCATCGAAGAAACTCCTATGATTATCAAATCTACCAGCCAAATGATTGTAGTTCCTATTGACATCCATTCTTGAGGCAAATTGAGAAGGTTTTACCTGTGGCTGGTTGTAACTTCCGTTTTTCCTTAAAGTAGATTTCCTCCGATTTACCTGTGTATTTCCATTGGTTCTTTGTTCACTTCTCCTTCCAGCATCAAGATAACTCTTGGAGGTAGATGGTTTTTGCACTTGAGTTGTTTCTTCATTATATCCCAGACGTGTTTTGATTAGTGGAGAGCGCTGCACTTTGATAATCTCATCTAACGTTTCAGATCCTTTAACAAATCTAAGATTAAGAGCTTTTGTTTTCTCAATCTCTTTTCTCAGTCCCACAATTTCACATTCTAATTTTTCATGATGTTTTTCCTTCTTAGCAAGTTGGAATTGTAGAGTATCTATGATCACATTCTTCTCTTCTAAACAAATTTTGAGTCTAGAAATCTCTTCATAAAGACTTTCTTCATCTATAGCATCCACAAAATCATCATCTTCAAAAGCCATTAAAAGTTTATATTTATTACCTTGTTCATCTTCGTCACTATTTGAAAGTTCATCACTATCTTAATGAGTGTAATAGCTTTTCTTATTTAAATTTTGTTTCTTGTTCCATCTAACAGGTTCCTTACCCTTGTCAATCTTATCCTTATGAGGAAATTTGGCAGAATAGTGACCAACTCTTCCACAAGCAAAGCATTTGAAGGGTAACTTACCTCTGAATCTTCTAGCACCCCGTTGAAGGTTCTTGACAAAATTTGATTCTTCCTCCTCTTTTGACACGTGTCCTGACTCATAGTAATCTCCTTTGCGTGAAGCCTTGAAAGCAACTTCTCTCCTGTCTGATGGTCCTCCTTTCCTCATTTCATAAGCAGTCAGAATTCCGTGCAGCTGTGACATGGTAAGGTTTTGTATATTCTCCTTTTCTTCTATTGCAAAAACTTTTGATTCAAACTTAGGGGACAAAGATCTTAGAACTTTTTCAATCACAACAACCTCTTTTATTTCTTCACCCAAAATTTTCATACAATTAACAATCTCATCTACACAAAGGAGATAGTTAGCCACACTTTCATCATTCTGCATTCGGAGTTTTTCATACTGAGTTCTGAGGGTTTGAAGTTTTTCTCGTTTTACCTGTTCATCTCCTTCATAGCTCAAAAAATATTTTCCCATATTTATTTTGCGGATTTATACTGCATAAACTTGACGAATTTTGATTGAGATAGACATCCTAATAGAGTATTGACAGCCTTTGCATTTGTTTCATATTGCTTCTTACCAGCTGTATTTGAAGGAGTTGTGGATGGAAAAGTATACCCTGTATCTATGATATCCCATACTTCTGTACCAAGAGATTGTAAATAGGCTGTGACTCATACCTTCCAATAGATGAAGTTGGTCCCATCAAAAATTGGTGGCCTGATAGATGCTTCTCTCTCGTAGTTGCTCATGATGATGGATCTTCCTTCAAGCGATCAAGCCTCTTCAGAAGGACCTGCTCTGATACCAATTGTTGGAAATAATACTGAGAGGGGGGGTGAATCAGTATTATCAAGTCAAATATTCCCTTTTTCAAATCCAGATAATATACACTACTTCAGTTAATTAAAACCGCATATATACACAACTATGTAGAAGGAAACCAACGTATAAAATGCAAACTTATAATTTACTTTATCTTAAAGATGTTGATTATTAATCTGTGTATCAGAATCAAATAACTAGTAACCAGAAACAGTAAAACAGAGCAGAAGAAAATGACACACAAGAACACAAGATATAAGGTGGAAACCCAATGTGGGTGAAAACCACCTACTGCAATTCATCTCTATCTTCTTTTAATTAGAAACTTATTTTTACAATGTACTAGTGCAGTCCTTTACCAGTACGCAGGCTGCAACCTGCAGAGAGCTACAACCCTCTCTCGTTTTCCAGCTTCTCCTGGAAGGGAGCTACAACCCCCTTAGCTCTTGTACTAGCCAAGATACTAGTACGTAGGTGCTGGCCTACTGAAGGCTACAACCTTCTCTTTCTTCCAGGGACCACGTTTCATAAATTTTCAGACTGGATCCATGAACATCAATCAATCATTTATAATTTCTGCATCAAACAGTCTCCTTTTACCAATTAGAGTTGAATCAAGTAGATACTTCTCTGACAGCTCTACCCAAAGCACAGTAACAATAACCACACACCAAATTCTGAACCCAGAACACTGCAATAATAAACAGAAGCAGCTAGAACCCAACTCAAGAGATGAACGCTACTTCAATAACCTGAAACCTATGTGCATATGCATTTGTGTTTGGACCAACCTGCGTATATGTTGTTCTTATTCACTGAACCAGTGTGTATACACACCTTCGCTTCACTGAACCTGTGTACAGATCTATAAAGGACAATTCACTCTTTCAAATATTTAGACACTAATTAACCCATATTATCAGATTTATAGATCAAGCATGCGCCACATATAACAGATCAAAATCATACAAAGATACTATTATTCAAGCCTTAAGATTATGACCCATCAATAGAACTTATCCTTCTCTTTGCGCTAAGTTTCCACCTTCATTCAGATCCAGATCTACACGATAACCCTAATCACCAATATTTCAGATCTAGCACTTGTTAGATATTCAATTAATTCAGATGATCCTTTGCCAAATGATCTCCTTCCCCTTTTATAGTCTTAGGCCTTTCACAATACCACGGTCCAAAACCATAACAAAACAATACCATGGACCCAATACTTGGGATCAAGACTTCTGATGAGATACCATGGTCCAAAACCATAGGTTCAAATACCAAGGACTAAATACCATGGACCAAAAGTAAGTTCTCCACATATACGCACTTTTCTTTGCGTGAAAGTGCGTGTATATGCATACACGCCTTTGTAATGTCTAACCCGCGTGTATACGTGCCTTCGTCTAGGTGAACCTGCGTATATCTTTTTCTTTCATTTTGAGATCTTTCACCAAAGTGAGTTGCCATCAAGGACAACACTTGTGCCATAGCTCTAAATCAGTGCCACAATGCCAACAAGAGGTCAAAGTAGTTCCGGTTCCATAACCTATTTACCAAGTTGAATGAGCATCAAGGCTTAATAGAACAAACTCATAATAGAATATTGTTCAGAAAAGTTGGAATAAGAGTTGGCTTCTCTGCTCTTGAACTTTCAATATTTTCTTTTGAATTTTGAGGAATATTGGAGAATTATATGTTTTGTTTATGATTGGTCTAAAATTTAGACATGTTTGCTCTTTCACATTCAATTTTTAATTTTCAAAGTTTTGTTTATGTTTGGTCTAAAATTTATTCATGTTTGCTTTTGAATTTTCAGTATTAAATTTTCTGATTTTCAAGAATATTGGAGCATTAAATTCTAGCATTAAAATTTACTCATGTTTAGCCTCAAAATTTTATTAAATACTTATCATCTTTCATTTAATTCTTTGTTTAATTCTTATAATTCAAGACTTAAGCCTAAGACAATTGAAGTATTAAAGTACATGTAAAACTCAAAAACCACAACTTCAAAATCCTTAATAAAAGGTGTTATGAAAAATTCAACTCAATCATATTCTCAATCATATTCACAATGTTGCATCCAACGTGATTTAAATGAAAGGAATTTTAACTTCAATATCCTTAATAAAAGGTGTTATGCAAAACTCAACTCAAGCATATTCACGATGCTACATTCATGGTGATTTAAATGAAAGGAATTTTAATTTGGCTTGTTGAAACATCAATTGCAACTCAAAAATAAAAAATCAACAACATAGAATACCTTCTTTGTTGACATGAAACAACAATTTTAGCTCACAAATCGATAGCAAGGAGTACCTTATTTGCCAATGGAATTTCAAATGTAGTAGTTTGAAATTCATCATGGCAAACCAAAAAGGAGTAGCTACTTTTTGCTCAAATTTTCCTTTCCTTCTTTCCATAAGACAAAATGCCTTAAATATGCAAGTTCCCAGCATGCATATCAATGTTTTTTGAAAATCACAACCTCTCTTTCAGGTCTAAAGCTTCCTCCATATGCTAGAGGTGCTTCATATCAATGTTTCTTGAAAAGCACAAGCTCTCCTTCAGGTCTAAAGCTTACTTCATATGCTATAGGTGCTTCATATCAATGTTTCTTGAAAAACACAACCTTTCCTTTAGGTCTAAAGCTTCTTTCATATGCTAGAGGTGCTTCATATCAATGTTTCTTGAAAAGCACAACCTCTCCTTCAGGTCTAAAGCTTCCTTCATATGCTCGAGGTGCTTCAGGTACCTTCTGTACATTTTCTTATTAGTTTATGTCAATTTCCTTTTTTCCAACCTCTATTTTCTCTACATTTCCTTTTTTCCAACTTCTAATTATACCCGCCCCCTTATCATATCTATTTCCAACCTCTATTTTCTCTACATTTCCTTTTTTCCAACTTCTATTTATACCTGCCCCTTTATTATATATAAAAAGGCATGAACCTGTCCCTTTATTATATCTAAAGGGGCATGAAAAAAGAACTTGGTTACTATATCTAAAGGGGAATGAACAAAGAAATTGGTTGATGATGTAGTTGATATGCTTGATGATGCAACATTTCTGGCATAAAGAGAATTTGGTTCTTGATGTTTCTCCTTCATATTGCTAAAAGGATTTGATTCCTTATGTTTCTCCATCATTATGTTTGAGCCAATCCAAGCCAACAGTGGTATGCATAGATGTCCACCTGTTTCAATGGTGCTTTGCATGGATGACAGATCAACGATGCCCTTGCTTGGATGCCCATGTGTCAATCCTTTAATACAATGGATACGTTATAATGTTGGATGCCAATGTTCATTCAATAGATATTCCCAAATAACTTCCATAATTCAAAAATCAATGTTGACTAGAAACATTTTTATAATTAAAAATTAGTGATAGCCTTCATGCGCACGTTAGGCTCTCCAACGTGACAACAACCATCTTATTTTATGTGGCAACAACTTCAACATCTTATGTCGTGTATTTTATAAGGAACAACAAATTCACCTTATTTTCTGCAGCAATAACTTCAACATCTTATATCGTGTATTTTAGAATGAACAACAAATTCAGTGACTGCAGCAACTGATGTGGAATGTGAAAGAAGCATAGAAACTAGTCACTGATGTGGAATGTAAAAGAAACATAGAATCTAAACTGAGAGGAGTCAGCCTTGAATTAACTTGGATTTCTAAATTTTTGGAGGGGAAAATATAATCATGACCACTATAACTTTTCTTAATTGGTTTTGAATATTATTACTCGCTAGAAATATTTTGATATAACTTTTCTTTATTGGTTCTGAATATTATTATCACTAGTTGTCCATTGATCCTGGAATTTCACTGATGAAAGTTGATCCTATAGTTTCACTAAGTAAAAAGTAAGTTGATCCAAATTTAAACAGGGACACAACAAATTACACATATAATCATACATATATAGATGTAGAAGAAATAATACTTCATTTCATTACTGTAAAATACTAAAATATGCTTACAAACAGAAATGGAAATAAACTAGCTAGGGCAATGGTAGTTTATCTATGAGAAGAGATATGGCAGCTACATGCCTCTGAATTGTCTTACAATGTGGCTCAAAGGCTTATTTATTGTTGAGAAACAATGGAAAACCTTAAACATCCAAAATCCTAACCCTAGGAGATGAAGCGCCAAACTATGGGCCCCATCTTGGGTAAATTGGTACATCAACTTCCCGAGGTCGTAACTTTGGCATACAATCTTCGTTTGATGCACACAATACCTCGCTAGAAAGGTATATCCAAGGACTAGAACTTTGGGAAGAGGAAAATCCGTCCATGGAACCATATTGCTCCCAGTTTTCCCAAAAAATGTCATTTAGGGCCTCAAAACGGCTTCAAAAGTTCAGGATCTGAAAAACTGCTAAAAATAATAAATTATGCTACAATCAAGGAAACTAAAAAACCGAAGGAAACAATGGTGGGGGTCCAAGTGGAATTGGTGGGTGGCCACCAATATCCACCTACACCATTCCTCCCCGCTTAGGAAGCATTGGTCTCCATTGCGTTGAGTTCCTCCATCAGATGAGGAAACTTCTACTGAACTTGGTACTTGGTGAGCCACTTGCCCTCGCGAAGGAGTTGGCCTGCTTTGAAAACTCGATACCGTTGGATCTTCTACTGGCAAGTGTGCTTGATTTTTGTGTCCATGATCCGATCAGTTGCAGCTTGTTCCATGCAATCTGGGTTTAACTCTGTTGGTGTGAGTTGTTATGCAATGTCGAATGTGTCTAGTAATGGTGGAAAGTATGGCCGAAGGCGGTCCACATTGAACACTGGGTGTAGGCCAAGGAATGGGGGAATGTTGAGATCAAATGCATTGTCTCCCATAGGCTTGGTAGTGGTGTAAGGACCATATTAGAGTGGTCTTAGTTTCCGATAGGCTCTGGTAAGGCGTTCCTTCTGCAAATGCAACCAGACTATGTCACCCACCTGAAACTTGTGTGGCACCCGATGTAGATCATGTTGCTACTTGTACTTGGCATTTTATTTCTCCAAAATGTCATGGACCTACTGGCGAATATGTTGGGTGTGATCAATGAAGTTGTTTTCCTTATTTGTTTCAGGCTAGACATGAGCTAAATATGCTAGAGTAGCTGCAAATGGCATGGCCACATCAATGGGACATAGTGGCTAGAATCCCAAGCCTACCTGAAAAGGTTTGTGGCCAGTTGAGATTTGGAGAGACTGATTATAGCTCTGCTGAACATAGGGGAGGTTCTCATCCCATGCACGTGGATTCTTTGAGTTGTACATGCGTAGAATGTGTACGATCATCTTGTTGACAACCTCTGTCTGGCGATCAGTTTGGGGATGGAAGGCTATGGAATTAGTGAGTTTGGTGTCCAACATCGACTAGAGACTGGACCAAAATGTATTGAGGAACTTGCTCTCCTGATCTAAGATGACAGAATGTGAGATCCCAAAGTGTGCCCACACTTGTTCAAAGAAGAGTTTAGCAGTGGCTTCTATTGTGATGTTCTTCTTGCAGGCCGCCATAATGGCTATCTTTGAGAACCTATCGACGACCTCAAAAACATAGTCGTTTATATGCTTAGTAGAAGGAAGGCCTAACATGTAATCCATGGAGATGGATTCCCAAGGTCGAATAGGGGTAGGTAGTGGAGTATAGAGGCCTTGCTTCTTGATGGTCAGTTTGGCAATGGCGTAGACAGTGTAGGATCTGATGTAGTTCCTGACATCCTGTTTAAGATTCGGGTAGTAGAAATACTTTTGCAATACTGCCACTACTTTCTCGACTCCAAAATGCCCAATAGCCTGACTGTAGTGTGCCTCCAAAGTCATCTTAGCACTCTTGCTTGAAGGAAAACAAAGGTGACCCAGGTGGCATAATAGGGCATCTTGGAGGTGAAAATATGGAACATGTTGAACTTCCAAGAGTGTCTAGTATGTGTGGCCGAATTCTAGGTCGCTTTTGTAAAGAAGTATCCAATTACAAGTCTCGTGCCCACAAGAGTTGAGCACGGTGGTTAACGCCATGATCAGTGGTTGACTGAGGAAATATGCAACATTATTGGTGTTTCCCTTCTTATACATGATATTCAAATGGAACTGTTGTAGGCATGTGGACCAATTCTAATGGCGATCATTCTGCAACTTCCCTTGCATTTGTATGAACTGTAGGGGCCGATGGTCTACGTGGATGACTGTTTCCTTCCCCAAAATGTAATGTTTCCATTGTCAGCAGGCCTACATAATGGAATACATCTCTTTGCCATAAGTGGGATACTTCTAGATTGTGTCTAAAAGTGTCTCATTCTGATATGCCATTGGATGCCCATGTTGAGTAAGGAATACCCCAATATCATAGTCAGAGGCATCTGTCTCAATCCCAAATGGTTGCTTCAAGTCTGGTAATGTGAGCACTGGTACTGAGCATAGGCGATGTTTCAACTCTATGAATGCCTTCTATTGAGATTCAGACCAAAAGAATTTTTCTTTCGCTCCTCCCTTGGTGACTTGACTCAAGGGCCAAGTGATATGAGAAAATCCCAACACGAACCTACAACATGAACCTGCGGTAGAAGTTGGAAAGACCCAGAAAGCTGTGGAGCTCTGTTAGAGTGGTTGGAGATGGAAAATCCTGAAAGACTTGGATCTTGGATGGATCCACATGCACCCCATTTTCATCAATAATGTATCCCAGATACTGAATGTGGGTCATGCCAAAAGCGCATTTCTCCAAATTGGCACATAACTTATGTTTCCATAGTGTTTGGAGAACCTGTCGGATGTGGTGGAGGTGCTCTTCCCAACTCTGGCTCGTATACCACTACAAATGAGTTGGTCAATGGCCACACGGTGTCATCCATTAGTCTCATGAAGGTTGCAGGAGAATTCGTTAACCCAAAAGGCATAACCAACCATTCGAAAAGGCCCTCCTTAGCGTTGAAGGTAGTCTTCCACACATCAGAGGGTTCAATTGGTACCTGGTGATATCCTGACTTCAAATCGATCTTGCTGAAATATTTCCCCCCCTTCAGTTGATCTCGAAGGTCATCAATCCATGGGATCGGGTACCTATTCTGGACAGTGATCTTGTTCAGTGCTCGATAGTCAATACAGAGTCTCCAAGTCCCATCCTTCTTCTGTACCAACACAATCGGGCTCCCACAGGGCGATGAACTCAGTTGGATGTGACTTTTTTCAGCAGCTCCTGAATGTGCCTCTTGATTTCATCGTTCTCCAGAACGAAGTGCCAATAGATTGGTCCATTGGGTAGTGATGCACCTGTTGTCAGATCAATGGAGTGCTTGACCTGGAAGTGAAGAGGAACCCCTGCGCGGGAGGTAAAGATGTCCTTGTATTCCTCCATGACCTTGTCCATATGAAGTTGTTGTGCGGAGGGGCCATGTCTGGAGGTCGTGGTCAACATCTTCTTCTTTCCTTAAGAGCTTATCATCAGGAAAACAAATTTATTAGTTTTGGAAATGAGCTTACTACATTTTTTTGTAGTAACCAAAGAGATGGCGGTAGGTGGTGCTACCTCTGGTATCCTGTACAAATTATTTCCCAAAGTAACAATAACAACACGAGGCCTTGATTCATACACAACATGTCGCTTCCACAAATATGGTTGGCCTAATAATACTTCACAAATATCAAGGGGAGCAACGTCACACAATACCTCATCCGTGAAGGGCTTGATGTTGTATGGAAGGTGACACTACTGGCTCACGTGAAGATCCCGTCCTTGGTGAAGCCACCCAATGGTCTACAATTGTGGATGTGCTGTGGTTGGTAAGCCTAGCCACTTCATGACCTTTGCTGAAATGAGTTTCTTTTGGCTCTTGCTATCGACATTGAACTGTAGCGGGGAGCCCTTTACCCACATCTGGGAGTGGAAGAGGTGCTCCTCCTCCTCCTCTGGATATTCGGGTTCCTCCTTTTGGATCTTTGTGGTGGCAATGGTGGCGTTGGGCTCCACATCAATAATTTGCTTCCCTTTGTCATTCCCCTTGTCGGGTTCTGACTCAGATTCAGAACATGCATCCGATTTTGAAACCTTTAGCTCAGCCACTAGTGACTTCTTGGCCCAACACTCACTTGTGTTGTGAGTGGAGCTCTTATGGAACTCACACCACTTTCCCGTGTCCTTGTTTTGGCTTCGCGACATTTTTCTTTTCTTATGGCTTTGGCAGGTTGTATTAGGCCATCCCACCTTGGATTTGTCCTTTGTACTGTAGTTTGGGGGCACCTTTCCCTTGCTTCGGATTCACAGATCCAAAGTCTCGCTTCTTCTCTTTAAACTTTTTTTCAATCTTAATGGCATATCAGTAGGCCGTGCTGATCGAGGAGATGTTTAGGAATTCTATTTTGTCCTGGATTTATCGATATAGGAAGCCGCTATATTTGAGTACCAAATTTTGCTCCGAATCCTTGATACCCAACTTTGTGTGAAGGGTATGGAAAATATTGGTAAACTCCAACACATCTTAGTCCCTTCCCTACTACAGCATGGTCCACTTTATGTATTGATCCTCATACCTTCCGACAGGGTAGTACTACTCCTTGATGATAGCCCAGAATGAATTCCAAGAGGGTGTGACTGAAAATAGTGAGGCCGTACTTTCATCCTTCTACTCGCAGTAGGTTTCCCACTAGTCCTTGACGTGGAGGGCAGCTTTGAGAAGAGCGAAAGTAATATTTTCCTAGCCGGAAAAATCATGAACAAAAAAATACCCTTCTAGCAAATTTAACCATTTATCTACGGCATGTACATCTATATAACCCTCAAATATGGGAATGTCAAAGTTAACTTGTACCTTAAAGGGTGTGGCTTTTCTAAAGTAGCTGCTAGAAGTAGATGTGCCGCCCTTGGGTAGCCACTGAAGGATCTAGGCAAAGTTGTCCATCATTGTGTTCATTTTTCGCTCGAGGGCATCTTCGAGCAAGATTTTGATAGGATCTCCTACCCCCTTGTATTTATTTTCATCCACCATGGGAGGCCGTCAAGATTTGCGAAGCTGGTCTTGCAAAGGTTCGACGAGTTCAAGCCCTAACTCCTTATATCCGACCTCGTTGGGGACATGAAAATAAAGACAGAGAAAGAGCAAACCCCTCTAATACCACTGATCCAGATTTAAACAAGAATGCAAAAAATTACAGATATAATAATACATACAGAGATGCAGCAGAAATAATACTTCATTTCATTACTGTAAAATATTGAAATATGCTTACAAACAGAAATGGAAATAAAGTAGCTAGGGTGATGGTAGCTTATCTCTGAGAAGAGATGTGGCCGCTACATGCCTCTGAACTGTGTTACAATGAGGCTCTAAGGCCTATTTATTTTTGAGAAACAATGGAAAACCCTAAACATCCAAAAACCTAACCCTAGGAGATGAAGTGCCAAACTACAGGCCCCGTTTTGGGTAAATTGGTACATGAACTTCCCAAGTTCGTAACTTTGGCATACGATCTTCGTTTGACGTGCATAATACCTCGTTAGAAATATCTATTCAATGAATACAACTTTGTGAAGAGTATCACCATACCATAAACCCATGATGCTCCCAATTTTCCCAAAAAATGTCATTTAGGGCCTCAAAATGGCTTCGGAATTTAAGGACCTGAAAAACTGCTAAAAATAGTAATTTGTGCTACAATTAAGGAAACTGAAAAATTGAAAGAAAAAATGGTGGGGATCCAAGTGGAATTGGCGGGTGGCCACCAATACCCACCTGGATCATAACAAATGCACAATTTCAATTTCTCATCATTGGGAGATCTATTTATGTTTTCCCTTTCATTGTTATGCAACCACTGATTTTATAATAGAAGGTTAATGCTTTCCAAGCAATGGCCACTGCTTTCATTATGGAAGGTTACTTATTTTCGAGCAATAGACATACATCTATTTATTAAAATATAAAAGATTACTTTGCTTATGATTTCAACACTGTACTCTGACCAATATAAAAATCATTCGAAAATAATTTTGGCAATTTTGGCAAGTATGCTATCTGCAACGTAGATCTTGTTAAAAATACGTTTATAAAGAAACTCCGAAGTAAATATTCCTCCATATGTATGCAAACCTGTGTATTGAAAATGTTTTTATTGATCAAATTCTTGTACTGAAAACTTACCATGTCGTTTCATATCTATAGCACCTCTATACAACCCTTGTTTCATATTCGTAGTAGCTCTACACAACCCTCGTTTCATATCCGTAGCACCTCTATACAACCATCTCACATATATATCCTTCACCAGAGATCTAAGTGGCGTCGGGAGCAAGTTGACATTTGGAGGAATTTATCCCTGCACAGTTGTTAAGAATGTACATATGTCTGTTATGCCATGCTAATTTACAGAGTTTTTATTAACCAATTCCATAAGTTACTGTCCGATTTGTTAATTTATTATTATCTATTTTCAATAAGAAGAATAGAAAGGAATGGGAGATGTCCACACATTAATTTTTTTTGGTACACACCATCACATAATTACATTAAGTTACATTAAGTATATATTAAGTATATATGGTACTTGTGAGATGTAACAATTTATAAACTAAGAGATTGGTTGTTGAGAAAATTATATCAATACCTAACTATTCAACAAACCAAATTTACTTATTTGTTAAAATAAGTGTTATCTCCAAGTTTTCTCTTAATTCTTACATTATTACATAGATCACAAATTACATATAAATTATATATCTATGACATGGTCTTCATCAGAAATTATATCCACTTTGGAATCTCATAGACATCACTCTTTCTTCACCACAACATGAGCTACCACTTCACCTCCATTTAAAACATATCTGTCTTTGACCATTGTTGACAAACTTGTAGAAATTTCTGTTTTCCCACCCCGGTTTTCAGTTTCTCCTTATTTCTCCCATGTAGTTAAATGCCCATTCCCATAACCATACATTTAACAGACTGAAAAAATAAATATTGTTGAAAACACAAATTCTGGAAAATTTTCAGAATGCTGGAAATTGCAGAATTAAAAATCAGCAATCAAAAACAGCCATTAAAAACACATTAAAGCACTGATATTTTTGGTCAACTTGACCCTGGAAAAACCCCCTACAACTCTTGGAGAAAACCAGTTTGAGAGCTCTTCTTTATTTCTGAAAATTTCCTTTTTACAGTGAGAATTATTCAACAAAAAATCAGCAAGCAAATTTACAACTTATCTCCTTTCCCGTGCCTCACAGCAATCTGGAAATTACAGCAAACATGACAGCAATAAATGTTGTACGGCCTCCGTTTTGTGTGCAGAAAAATCAGCAAACTGCTCCTCGATTTTTGTGCAAAAATCTGCCTTTCACTATGTGCTGAATCAGCTGTAGAAATATGCTCAACTGTTGCCTTGGAATGTGTGCCAAGCTGCTGTCTCCTTCTCCTCCCTGCTCAGAAATCTCTCTTGCTGTCTTGCTCTCCTTCTCCCAATCTTCTCATGAAAGAATGAATGACCTTTTCCTCCTTTTCCTCCTTTAATATAACTCCAAGTGACTTTTGGGTGATCTCTAAATCCAATGGCTGAAATAGATTTAGATCAATGGCTGAGATTAAATGCTCATTTAAATCTCACTTTCTATTTTTTAATTCACCCCACTTTAATAAAGACCCACTTAGTCATTTATTTCCAAAGTCACTTTTCCTTTCTAATTTTTCATTGACTTTATAAAAGTTACTTTAAAATTAGACTTAGTAACTTTATCACTTAAAGTCACTTTTAAATTAGATTTAACTTTATAAAATTATAAAGTTACTTTAGGAGAAAAATTAAATTCTTTTGGACACTATTCCCTAGGCCAAAGATCAAAGCCTTAGGGAACCACTTGTCCTCCGGTACCAAATTTCAACACTCCCTCTTACCGAGGAAGGTGTTCCTCACCACACCCATCTTGTCTCTGTAGTAGACATGCTTGCCCCGTGGTAAGGCTTTGGTAAGGATATCTGCAACCTTCTCATCAGTGGAAATATACTCAAGCTTCACAACTCCCTTCTGAACATAGTCTCTAATGAAATGATATCTGATCCCGATATGCTTTGACCTGTCATGAAATACTGGATTCTCCGTGAGTTTAATGCAACTCTGATTATCACAGTAAATCACTGAAGGTCTCAACGGCTGACCAAATAAGCCAAACAACATCTTGTGAAGCCAGATGGCCTCACAACTAGCTAGACTGGCTGCCATATACTCTGCCTCCGCTGAACTCAGTGCTACTAACTCCTGCTTCCGGCTGAACCATGACAGTACTGCTGAACCCAACCCAAAACAACACCCTGAAGTGCTCTTCCTATCAGAAGCACAACCTGCCCAATCAGAATCATTGTATCCTGCGAATCTCACTCCATCTCCCTGCCTGTAGTCCAGCCCATAATCCACTGTCCCCTACAAGTACCGCAAAATGTGTTTTGCAGCCACCCAGTGAACCTTCATAGGCTCACACATAAACTGACTTATCATGTTGACTGCAAAACAAATATCTGGTCTATTGTTGAACAAATACATCAAGGAACCAATCAGCTGCCTGTACAATGTGGGATCCACCAACTCGGAATCCGAAGCATGAAGCTTCTTCCAGTTGGTGATCATCGGTGTCGACATGGGTCTACAATCCTCCATGTGGAATCTGCTAAGGATGTCCACAATATACTTCCCCTGCCCCAGGAAGAAATGCCCCTCCTCCTTCCACACCTCCAAACCCAAAAAGTAATGCATCAAGCCGATGTCCTTCATCTCAAACTCCGCCGCAAGATCTCTCTTGCAGTGCTCTATGAGTCTCTCTGCACCTGTAATGATCAAGTCATCCACATACAACACTATAATGAGAGGCTCCTCACCAATCACAATAAAGTAAAGGTTCGGATCTACCTCACTCTTTGTGAAACCCATCCCCTGCAAGTATGAATCTATCCTGGAGTACCAAGCTCTGGGAGCTTGCTTCAGGCCATAAAGGGCCTTCTTCAATCTACACACATGGGACTCCTTCCCATGCACCTCAAAGCCCTGTGGCTGCTCAATGTACACCTCCTCCTGTATGAAGCCATTGAGAAATGCGGTCTTCACATCCATCTGGTGGATCTTCCAACCCATCTCTGCTGCTATCGATATAATGGAGCGGATCGAAGTATATTGAGCCACGGGAGCGAAGGTCTCCTCATAATCAACTCCCTCTACCTTGGAGAACCCTCTAGCCACAAACCTCCCTTTGAATTTCTCAATGCTGCCATCTGCAACATGCTTTACCTTGTAAAGCCATCTGGAAGTAACCACGGATTTGCCCTCAGGCCTCGACACCACCTCCCAAACATCATTCTTCATGATAGAAGAATACTCCTCCTGCATGGCCTCTCTCCAGACCTGCTGGCTAGCTGCCTCCTCATAGCTAGAAGGCTCAGAGTCAAGGATGCTGGTAACCATCGGCATATAACTACAAAACCTCTCAGGTGGTCTACTCTCTCTGACCGGCCTCTTCGGCTCAGCAACAGATGTGGCATCTCTCAAGGTCTCCTGAAGCCACTTGGGCTTCCTCTTCCTTGAGCGCACTTCTCCCACCGGAGAATGAAACTCCTCCTCCTCATCATCATCAATAGCCTGAACTCCTGACTGTCTGTCTGCTGTCTTCCTGCCTGCACCTGAACCTGTAGAAGCTGAGGTACCGTGTGAACTGTCCATCAGTGGACTCCCTAGTGAACTACTCTGTGAACTACTCTGCATGCTGCCCAGAGCACCACCCCTCTGGCTCGGCGAGCCACTGCTCACTGACGGACCTGACATCCTCATAGATGTACCTCATGATCCTTCTGATCCCTACCCACTGGATCCCTACGACTGACTCAACTGCTGCTGAGGGTCTGGCTGATCCAGATACTCTAACTCCTGTGACCTCCTAAAGGCCCTGTCCTCCTCGAACTTCACATCCCGTCTGACAATAACTCTCCTCTGTGCAGGGATGTAAATCCGAAAAGCCTTTGAGGTCTCACTGTAGCCCACAAAGATTCTCTTCTCTGCGGTGGGCTCTAGCTTGGTCCTCTTCTCCTTGGGTATATAGGAGTATGTAATGCATCCAAAGATATGAAGATGACCAAGATTAGGCTTCTTCCCAGAGAAAGCCTCCTCCGGAGTCATGTGCCCCAAGGCACGATGCGGACTCCTGTTCTGCAAGTAAAAAGCTGTGTTGCAGGCCTCTGCCCACAAGAACAATGGCAAACCCTGATCATGTAACATGGCTTTGGCAGCCCCTATGATGGATCTGTTCTTCCTCTCCGCAACCCCGTTCTGCTGGGGGTTGTAAGGAACAGTGAACTCCCTCCTAATGCCTGCCTCTGCACAATAGTCAACAAACTCTCCAAGGGTGTACTCTCCTCCATTGTCCGACCTCAAGGACTTGATCTTTCGACCTGTCTGAGTCTCCACAAGAGCTCTGAACTCCTGAAACCGCTTGAAGACCTCACTCTTGGTCTTCAAAAATTAAATCTAGGTCCTGCTGGAGTGATCATCAATGAATAAAACATAGTACCCTTTCCACTCAAGGAAACATGAGACATCCGACTGCTCACATCGGAATGAATCAAATCAAGTATCCCAGTCGCTCTACTGTCACTGCTGGGAAAAGGGGATTCGGCAAACTTTCCCATCGCACAACCTCTGCAAGTATCAAAGTGATCAGTACTGAAATCTGGCACACCTGTAGTGATCTCCCGCAATGTCCTCAAGACTCCATGATACATATGTCCCATCCTGCGGTGCCAAATCTCACACAGCTCAGAACTGCTAGCTCTGCTGTCAGTACTACTGCTCAATGCCAAAAGGGGTTGGAATGCAAATTTGTACACCTTTGCATGGCGCACACCTATCACTCTAGCTGAATCAGCTGGAGTGCCCCTGGGATACATCAACAACTGTCCTCCCCTGAACAGTACCTCATATCCTCTGTCCTCCAAAGCTGAGACAGATATGAGGTTCTTCCTCATCCCTGGCACATAAAGAACCTCTGACACCTTCAAGGGAGGTTTGGACTCCCTCTGAAATGTCACTGTCCCCACCCCGACTGCTCTAACAACTCTGTCATCACCGAGTACTACCTCAATATCAGTGCCACTCTCTGAAAGCTCTGAGAATTACTCACGGACTCCTTTCATGTGACGTGAAGCCCCACTATCCACATACCAGATACCTGTAGATGCTCCGCTAATCGAGGGAAAAGCATGCTCCCTCTGAACCTGTGTGGCAGGTGATCCTGCACTAGAGGACTCACACGTAGTGAACGCAAACTCTCGGTCAAAACGACCAGCAAAGTCCTCAATCTCTGCTGAAGCTGCCACGTCCTGGTTCTTCCCCTTCTTCTTCTTCTTCTCCAGACACACAACTGCATAGTGTCTCATCTTTTGACAATTCCAACACTTCACCTTGGAATAGTCCTTCTGTGTGTTCCCCTGTTTACCTTTACCTTTTCCTTTCTTGCCTCCTACCACCAGTGCTACGTCCTCATCCTGCTCAACTGGCTTGGCTGCCCCAAGCTGACCTTTCCTGATCTCTATCTGAATGCAATCATCCCAAAACCTCTCCCATGTGGGAAGGGTCTCACGTGCACAAACCCCATCAGCAAAGTTCAACCATGAACGGGGGAGGCCATTCACTGTAATCCGCACCAACTCAGTGGGTGGAATGGCCTCTCCAATCGCTGCCAACTCATCTCTCACATTAGTAATCTTTGTGAGATATCCAACTGCACTATCATTACCCATCTTAATGTTCTTCAGCTTCTCCTTCAGGACCATCTTCCGGTTCTCATTGGTACTCTGGTAGAGATTGGACAATGCTGTCCACATCTCATGGGCATTGCTCTTTCCTCTCACATGAGGAATGCAATGGTTTTGATTCCGTCTAGCATCAACCTCTTACCCTTATTGTTCTTCTTTTTATACTCAGCCAACTGAGTAACATCAGTGGGCACAACAACAGGGTTCTGTGCGGTATGCACCATGATATCCCAGACTTCTGCCTCCTCAAAGATACTCTGCATTCTCTCCTTCCAAACGCTGTAATTTATATGCCCATCCAACCTATCCTCCACCCTCAATCCCAATGACATCCTGCTGTCCTAAAACTGAAAGAATAACACTGTTGTAGTAAAGATAAAACCGCTGTTTATGAAAAAATCAGCTTGCTGGAATTTTCTGAGTGAAAAATCAGCAACTGTAATTTTTCCTTTTGCTGTCCCAAACCGCCCTTCAGCACTCAAGCTCTGATACCATGTAGAAATTTCTGTTTTCCCACCCCGGTTTTCAGTTTCTCCTTATTTCTCCCATGTAGTTAAATGCCCATTCTCATAACCATACATTTAACAGACTGAAAAAATAAATATTGCTGAAAACACAAATTCTCGAAATTTTTCAGAATGCTGGAAATTGCAGAATTAAAAATCAGCAATAAAAAACAGCCATTAAAACACATTAAAACACTGATATTTTTGGTCAACTTGACCCTGGAAAAACCCCCTACAACTCTTGGGGAAAACCAGTTTGAGAGCTCTTCTTTATTTCTAAAAATTTCCTTTTTACAGTGAGAATTATTTAGGCAAAAATTAGCAAGAAAATTTACAACTTATCTCCTTTCCCGTGCCTCACAGTAATCTGGAAATTACAGCAAACAGGACAACAATAAATGTTGTACGGCCTCCGTTTTGTGTGCAGAAAAATCAGCAAACTGCTCTTTGATTTTTGTGCAAAAATCTGCCTTTCACTATGTGTTGAATCAGCTGTACAAATCTGCTCAACTGCTGCCTTGGAATGTGTGCCAAGCTGCTGTCTCCTTCTCCTCCCTGCTCAGAAATCTCTCTTGCTCTCTTGCTCTCCTTCTCCCAATCTGCTCATGAAAGAATGAATGACCTTTTCCTCCTTTTCCTCCTTTAATATAACTCCAAGTGACTTTTGGGTGATCTAAGTGACTTTTGGGTGATCTCTAAATCCAATGGCTGAAATAGATTTAGATCAATGGCTGAGATTAAATGCTCATTTAAATCTCACTTTCTATTTTTTAATTCACCCCACTTTAATAAAGACCCACTTAGTCATTTATTTCCAAAGTCACTTTTCCTTTCTAATTTTTCATTGACTTTATAAAAGTTACTTTAAAATTAGACTTAGTAACTTTATCACTTAAAGTCACTTTTAAATTAGATTTAACTTTATAAAATTATAAAGTTACTTTAGGAGAAAAATTAAATTCTTTTGGACACTTTTCCCTAGGCCAAAGATCAAAGCCTTAGGGAACCACCTGTCCTACGGTACCAAATTTCAACAAAACTTTGTAGACTTTACGCTTTGAGACCTCCCAAAGGACAATATCGATATTGAACCACTCTATGGACTAACTATCATCTGTCAAATACAATGAACTAAAATTTTTACAGTTATATAAGTAAGTTGTCTAGATATTGATTGTATTCAACAATCAATTATACAATTGAGCGGCGTAACACAATTACTCGAAAAGAATAACTGTAACTAATGCTATGACTGATATTTATTTTAGAAAAGTATGAGAGGATCTATATTGAAATCATAATCATTTTCACAATCTAAGAAGTACTTAAGGTTGGCCTCTGGCAAGTCTTCAAAAGTAGATATGTTTGTTGATTCTTTTAATTTACCATTTAACAGATCTTTGGCATGAATTTTACAATTGAATGTTGCGTTTCCACATCTTTGATAGTAAAATAATTCCACTGAGTTCTATTTTTATTAACTCTGCCCTTACAGAATAGTTCCATCTCAACATGTGAATTTTCCTTTATGTCACTTGATTTCATCCTCTTCTCTTCTACTAAGAGTGTTGCAATCATTTCATCTACTGATTGAGAGGAAAAATGGTTGAAGGTGAAATTAGCATTATCATGATTTGAAGATAAGTTGTTTAACAAAATAGCCTTAGCATCTTCTTCTTCTATTTTTGCCCCAATTTCCTCCAACTTCCTTATGAGTGTTTTTAAATCATTTATGTGTGTAGAAAATGATACCTCGTCATGCATTTTAAGTTTGAATAATTGCAATTCACAACTTTCAAGGAGAATTTTGCATTCACAAATTTTTCCCCAAATATTTTACTTAATTGTTCCCATAATTGTGCAAACAATTTTTCTAACACTATAAGGCGAAGCTGCGAATCTGAAAAAGAAAATCCTATAGTGGACTTAAATCTCTCTTCATTTTTCTGCCATTGAGTCAAATGCGTTGGATCTTGAGGTGCTAGTTCTACTCCTTTTACTATGCTCCATAACTTTTTATGCATTAGATTCATTTGGACTTTCATCTTATAAATTTTGAGGCATTAAAATTTCAAGAACTATTTACTCCATATTTAAAAATAAATATTTATTCAAAGATTGTTACCTCATTTGTTGGCTCCACTTCTTTATACTATGCCTTCAAACACACAATCAACATATCAATGTCACTGCCTTCAAGAAATGCAACCAGAAGTGGAGGTGGATCAAATAGTACTACTTTTACAATTTCAATGGACATGAGAAATATGTATAAATAATTGACTTGTTGAGGTGGTCTCTTTGGAGACTTCAGAGATACGATAAATGTCAATCAATGGTGTCAGAAATAGCCCCGCCCTGACATGTTCCTCAAGTCCCATATTGAGTTGGAACTTATTGGTCTTCTCTATCTCATTCTTTGTTGTGGAGGTAAATCCCCTCTACGGACATAGGCGATCCCTACCAGCCCAAATGGGGTCTAGCAACAATCAAACAACGCTAACATGTAGGTTCCTACTTGCAAATTAAAGACCGATGATGAGGGCCTACCTAGATTCCAACGCTAGTAATTGTAGAAGAGTCGTCGCTCCTGTTCCTTTGCTCCAGCCGGTCACAATCCCCACGATCCTCGTGAATGGACACCTGCACATGCAAAGAACGATACAAATACAAGCATAAAATCCAATAGATGCAACTATATATCAGTCAGAAAGGATATAACTCAATCATCATTACAAAAGACAGTAAGAGTGGAACCATAATGATAATCATCTATTATTATTGATAAACAAAGAAGAATACAACCATAGTTCTGACGTCAAATCCTCCTTTGGCTGGGTGATCAGTAGCACATGTCTTGCAAAGCTTGTTGGGAATGGGGAACAAGTCTCTATCTCCTTGGTTACTTGGACAAGAATCTCCTCACTTTAGATTTAGCTTCATGGGAATGAAGAAGGCTTCTTGTAGCATGAGCTTAGCAATTCTCAGACTTTGAGAATTAGCATTTGGAACTTGGAGACTAACTTGTCAAAGGCAAAAGGACAAGCTTTTACAGATAGAGGAGAAGGAGTTAGACTCATCCACAAGATAAATGGGATTGGCTTTATCATTAAGAAGCTTCCATGAGAGGTGGAGAACTACTTCCCTTCTATGGATATTCGAAGCCAACCTGAACTAACTCAAGATGGAATCAGTTCAAGAATAGGTTAGGAAGAACCTTCGTAAGTTTGTTTGTTAAAAACTTTACCCAACTGGGCTGGCGCGAGTGCGACTCTGAGACAGAGTGCCAGCTGGCACGCCCTCTTTGGAAGATTTCCCCCATTGGCACAAGTGATACACAGTGGAACCGCGCCAATGGAAAAAGGGCTATTTTTGTGGGTATTCTACAGAAGGTGTCTTCAGGGCATATGAAGTACATAATCAAGGGGATACAATGCAAGCATTTTCAGGTTATGTCACTTCTCATAGCTCCCAGAATAATTCTTCCAATGTGCGAGAGAAGGGTAACAGGGACGATAACAAATTACTGTGTAACAGATGCCCCCTAAAGCATGAAGCCCGAGAGAGAGAGAGGGGTGAAATGCTTTACAAGAACATGGCCAACTGAAAACACTGCCGCCAGAGAAACTGCATAAAGAAATACAACTGATATCTCAAGTACATGATATATGTGGTATGGACACAACCATCCATAGCAGAGTACATAAAAATCTAGATCCAAGGTATGGGCGCAGCCATCTAGTAAGGATCAATAAGTAGACTTAGGCATGGTCGCAGCCATCCAGTGAATGGTCATGTAATGATCATAATAATCCACAAAATCACAACCTCGATCTCAACAGATAAAATCCAAGGTCTTGTGCTCCATTTCAACCCAAACAAAGTACAAGTTCAAGCATGCGAATATGGGAGTCGAAGTCGAACATGCAAGAACATCGTTTGATTACCAGTCAATAATGAAAACTATTAACAGACACGAGAGGTACCACCAATAATGACAATGGCCCTCAAGGTACTATAGGTACAATCTATGGTGTGCGAATCAGTGAGCTGGCATAGAACACCCACAGAATCATTTGATCGGAGGCTAATGATGAAAACCTCACGTCGAACACGAAGAACCTTCCATTGAGGCATGCAGGCTCCAAGGCACCTGAAGGGAGTCTCTAGGTCAACTTCCTGGATAATGAGCTGAAGTCGACAGGAAGTGGCCTTGATTGAAGGTGGGCCATAATGTTTCCCACATCATCGACATGAGACAGAGAAGGATAAGATGTTTTGTGTGAGGTATCAGAGGGAGGTTGAGTATTCTGCAGAGGTCAACTTCTCTTGAACATATTGGTGGCACGACAGTGGACTTGGCAGTATTTGACATCAAATGATCAGGGGTCATGGTGACAGGCAATGAGCAGATGAGAGGTCAAACAGGATAACCCAAACCCATAAAGGCAAGTGTAAAAACAAGATGAGATGTCCCCACCCAGACACGAATGTAGACAAGTGCCATGTTCAAGAGCGACATACTGCCGACACGAAAATGATTGTGGTTCCATTTTCCCCACCATTTCTGGCGAGTACCCCAACTATTTTTATCAAGCTTGATGGGGATAGCATATGCTTGCAAAGCATCATTTCGATGGAATCCAATGTCATCAAGTTTTAACGAGCCTGACAGAGGAAGAACTCGGCGTCTTTTCATGTTTAGAGAGTTTGAAAAGACAGCAGAAAAGGAAACTCCAGGGGTGTCCTTTTTCGTAAAGTTTTGTCTCTCGAGCCCAAAAAAGTATAAAACAATACTCGAAAGAACCGCCCAACCATTACGATCGAGGAGTACTTTTCGTAAGTAGTAACTTTGACCCGAAAAAGTAAAAAAGCGGTCAGAAGCACGTCATTTCGTAACCAATGATGAGCTTGAAACGACAAAGGCCTGGCAATATTTTGTGTTTAAACGGTCAGAAAAGAGCTTAAAAGTGACCACCTCTTTTTCTTTTAACAAGTCAAGAGGAAAGACTCGGAAACCTTTTCATCCTTAAACGGTCGGAAAAGAGCTAAAAGTAGACCTCCATTTTTATTTTCTTTAACGAGTCAAAAAGGGAAAAATACTCGGCAATATTTTCATCTTTAATGAGTCTGAAAATAGCTTAAAGGTGACTCGTCCTGGAGGAACGAGTGGTATAAAGGGTAGCAACTGGTTTCAGCAATGGTGGAACTGCTCAAAACATGTAATGGTTAAGAGGCTGGCTAATAAAACCACTCATCGTTGCGGTTCCTCAGGAAAGGAAAAACAACGAAGTGAGAGCATATGATCGGCCAAAGAGATGGTAGCAATGGAATGAAACAACCAAGGCTCATCTAGCAGAATTTAGTGGATAAACGGCAATCACGAGATGTAAATCACGTATGGGTTCAATTTTACACAAGCTTGAACCATGGAGAACTCTACTTGGATTCGGTTTCATGTTTACACAAGCTTGAAACGAAAAACTATGCTTGTTATAAGTTCGCATGCCCCCAACATAATGACATGAATCGAGGTGCATGCCCCCCAAGCTTCATTGCATTCAACGAGGTGGATGGAATGAAGGTTCACTCTCGAGATATACGAAAGACTCGACTTGGATTTTACGAGATCTTAATCAAAGACTCGATTTGGAAAAGGAGGAATTGTTTCATTTTTTAATGAGGTTGACATAGGAAAAGAACTATCCTCATAACCCTTATTTCATTTTTTAAAGAGGTCGACATAAGATCAAAACTATCCTCGTAACCCTTGTTTCATTTTTTAACGAGCTTGACACAAGATCAAGAACTATGCTCGAAACCCTTGTTTCATTTTTTTAACGAGCTTGACACAAGATGAGGAACTATGCTCGACAGTCCTTGTTTCATTTTTTAACGAGGTTGACACAAGATCAGAACTCCTTGTTTCATTTTTTAGTTAGGTCGACACAAGATAGGAACGGTCCTCAGAACATCCAGTTTCATTTTTTAAGGAGCTTGACATAGGAAAGTGAACTATGCTCCGACGAGACCTAGTTTCATTTTTTAAGGAGCTTGACATAGGAAAGTGAACTATGCTCTGAACGAACTTCATTATAATGAACAGGAAGTTGTTGCTTCCAAGAATGGCACTCCTGGTGGAAGGACAACATCTTGGAAGTCAGGACCAATGCCCCCAAGACATCATGCACGACGGTATCATTACTAGGTACAGTCACGGAATAAGTAGCCACGTAGTTGACCTACGGTGGGGCAGATACAACCGGTGGATAAAAACCAGGAGGGGGTGGCAGCTGCGCAGGAGGCACCGGGGGACTAAAGAACGATAATTGATCTATAGTCACGATTCTTCTGTCGTGTGGAAAGAAAACCACACGGAAAAGCGAAGAGACAAGGGCCCCCATGGCATAAACATAGTCACAGCCAAGGAGAAGACTGAAATCTAAGGTACCTTGGACAACCAGCACGTCCATATAGACAGTTTTTCCTCCCAAAGTAATAGGAAATTTTGGGAGGACTCCTAGAGATGGACTGGCTCCTCCGTCAAAGGCCAATAGATTCTGCGGACTGGCCCAAGCGTCGGGGAACCCAAAGCTTGCCAAGTAGTGGACGGCATAAGACTGATAGACGCACCTTCATCCAAACCAGTGTCAGGTATTGCATTAGCGCAGGCATGTACTGTAATCTGGAAAGGCACATTGGATGGAAGGCAGAAGGCGGTCATGTAATTCCAATCGAAGGAAGCGACAAGACTACTTGGTGGGGGAATCGTATGATTGCCCCCATGCTCTAAAGGAACCGAAGGAGGACTTTCGGGAGCAGCTGGGATAGGAGAGTCATTTATGGACTCAGGAGAATCTGAGGAGATGAGAAGAACATGGGCATGATGCTCTTCCGAAACAGAGTGATCGGCGGGTGGTGAGCTCGAGTCGACACTCTTTTCGAAAAATGGTTGGCCTGGAACAGGCTTGGCACAACCTGGTTTGGGAAGAGGAGCCTGGACAAGAGAAGAATCTAAGTCAATCGCTTTGGCAACAAGGACAGGGCCTGAAGAGAGCCTTTGATAACCAATAGGAAGTTGGGGTGAAGAAGCTGTAAGACTTTCAAAAACATCAGAAGCTTTATCCATGAGTGGACAAAGGTGAAGGGGATGGTTGCCTTCACATAGCCTACAGGGAATTCGAATCTTCTCTTCCTTATGAATGTTGTCAGTTGATAGGGTGTCATCGCCATGAGCTTTAGAGGACGATGAGGGACAAGCTGGATCGCGAGACCATACTTCAAGGATCCTGGGAATACCAAGACAATCACGAAGAAGATGGTCACCCTTGCACAACTTGCAAGGAAACTTAACCTTCCGCGGGGGGGGCGGAAGGTGTCCCGACTTGAGCTGTACTTTTAACCTCTCGCTTAGGAGACTTCTTCTTCTTAGCCACCTGGTTACTTGAATCGAGACTTTCACCAGGCGAAATAGAAGATGAGGACGCAGAAATAGGCGAAGAAGGGGAGAGGTCCACCTTAGAATCAACATGATGTTGTTCGGGTGGAGGAACTGATTGACCAGAAGTTGAGATGGTAGGGACCAGAGAGGTTGAGAACAACCAAATAGGCAACCCAACAGTTAACCCAGGAAGGGACAACGTCGCCATGTAAGGAGCACCAACATTTCCAAAAGAAGGGAAATGACCAGGATTCCCATCAGAGGGGATGCCTGGGTTGGTAAGCTCCAGAAAAGTTGCCATAAAAAATGAGAAAGAACCCTACTCGAGCTAACCCAAATAAGATCTAACCGGGAGTGAATCGTGGCCGAATAAATTTTAAGACACAAGGACATAACATGACCTTTTCATCTTTAAAGAGTCGAGAAAAGGACAAAAAGATGACTCTAGTCACCTTCGAATGTTTAATGAGCCTGAAGTGAAAAGTGCTCAAACGAACCTTTTCTTTTAGGGAGTCCAAAAAGGAACGAAAGTGACTACTCTGGAGAACTAGGAAAAAAGGTTTACCAAACAAATCCGTAAAACTGCATATACACCTTAGCAGTGATATGAAAACCAAGGACTTTCCGTATGGCAGTCAATCTTCCCGAATGCTGTGTTCGGTGCATTACGGGTCGTAAGGCGATAGACACGGCTTCCTGTGGATAAAGGATGATAACCTAGTGGGGTCTCCCCATATACTCGATGGTACGTGGGAGCTCAAATCCGTGCTAGACCACTATTGCGTCATGGAAGGAGGAATCACCCATCCTTGAGTGAAACACAAGTGACAAGGTTTAACGACACCGGAGCACGTCTCTAGCCTAGACCTCTAAATGTGTGCGTTATCTTCCAATGCGTTTTTAGATTTATTCAGTTCATTTTAAAGTTGATCTTGTATTAGGTTTCAGTTTTCAGGCCTTACCGTATGTAATCTCTCAAAATTCCCTAAATGCAAACTATATGCCAAAATATGTCATTTCATTCGATGAATGCTAGTTACGAGAGGGTTTGAGAGCTTTCACACAAACAAAATGATCACAAAACAACAAATAACTTCCCTAATGCAGCTAATGGAAATTAACAAACTTTTCTTTAAGATCACTAATCACTAATCAAAATGAAAAGCTCTAATTCTCATTAACTAATACAAAGCAAAGGAGATTTTTTTCTTTTATGTCGATGGAAAAGTGCATTAAACAAACTTTGAGAAACGATAACAAACAAATTCCACTCAATACAAGCACATTCAGTTCCTTAAATCACCAAGAAAACCTCCAAAGAACGAGAAAAGTCCCAAAGACACCAATCAGCCGTGTAATCTAGGCTCAAAGCGAAACAAAGCGGAATTCAAGTGAAAACAAAGAAAGTCACCCAAATAATGCAATAAAACGATTAACAACCACTAAACAAGTGCAAGGGAGCAATCAGAAAGTTGATTGGACTAATAGAAGACCAAAACTCCTAAGGAAGGCTCGACACACAAAGCCACTAGATGCCCTAGGGCTAGAAATGTGAAATCGATAGAAAATGGCAAACATCTAAAGGGTAAAGGTAATCTATGCACAATTCACATGAAAAGTATGCAAATGTAATCTATGCACATTCTAAAAATGAGAATTCTAATTATGCAAGTGTGATCTATGCAAGAGAATTCTCAAACAGAAGATGATTCTAATGTAATCCAAGAACCAATCAAGTGCAAATCAAGAAAATTGGGTGAGAGTTCCAAAGATCAAAAAATAAAAAAACTCAAAGGCGATTAACATTCATACACAATCTAGCCCCCCCCCCCGGTGAATGAGGGGGAATTTTTTTTGCAAAAACAAAAGAGAAAGATGCAAAATTGTGAAAAGACTGGAACAAACCTCCAAGTAATGACCAAAGGAAATAAAATTAAAAATTTCTCAAAAAAGATACTCAAAACCAGTCAAACAAGACTCCAACACACTCAAGTAGTTGAAAAAAGGTACCTAGAACAAAAACCAAGCTTAGAGGGCTCACAACCCAGCAAACTTCAAAAGTTCCCACGCCTGGCACGATTGTCAGGCTGAAACTAGTGCCTTTTGGGTATTGGTGCGGGTTGTCAATGAGCAACTCGCGCCAATTGGCGTGACTGTAACCCTATAAAAGAGTGCCAACCAAGTTTTCTATGGAAAAATAAAAAACAAATGAGCCAAAGCTAAGTCAACAGTACCCAGGTACACCAAGGGGCAGGAAGCAACACAAGGATTCAACCCAGAAGGCTAACTAAGCAAGAGAAACCAAGAAACAACCAAGAAACAAGGCAAGTTCCAAGCCGTTCAGTTCGTAAAAAAAACAATGAACAAGACAAAAAGCCTACTCCCCAGCGGAGTCGCCAAATTGTTGTGGAGGTAAATCCCGTCTGCGGACAGAGGCGATCCCTACTAGCCCAAATGGGGTCTAGCAACAATCAAACAACGCTAACACGCAGGTTCCTACTTGCAAATTAAAGACCGATGATGAGGGCCTACCTGGATTCCAACGCTAGTACTTGTAGAAGAGTCTTCGCTCCCATTCCTTTGCTCCGGCCGGTCACAATCCCCACGATCCTCGTGAACGGACACCTTCACATGCAAATAATGACACAAATACAAGCATAAAATCCAATAGATGCAACTATATATCAGTCAGAAAGGATATAACTCAATCATCATTACAAAAGAAAATAAGAGTAGAACCATAATGATAGTCGTCTATTATTATTGATAAACAAAGAAGAATACAACCATAGTTCTAACGTCAAATCCTCCTTTGGCTGGGTGATCAGCAACACATGCCTTGCAAAGCTTGTTGGGAATGGGGAACAAGCCTCTGTCTCCTTGGTTACTTGGACAAGGATCTCCTCACTTTAGATTTAGCTTCATGGGAATGAAGAAGGCTTCTTGTAGCATGAGCTTAGCAATTCTTAGACTTTGAGACTTAGCATTTGGAACTTGGAGAATAACTTGTCAAAGGCAAAAGGACAAGCTTTTATAGATAGAGGAGGAGTTAGAGTCATCCACAAGATTCAGGATTGGCTTTATCATTAAGAAGCTTCCATGAGAGGTGGAGAATTACTTCCCTTCTATGGATATTCGAAGACCAACTGAACTAACTCAAGATGGAATCGGTTCATGAATAGGTTAGGAAGAACCTTCATAAGTTTGTTTGTTAAAAACTTTACCCAACTGGGCTAGCGCGAGTGCGACTCTGAGATAGAGTGCTAGCTGGCGCGCCCTCTTTGGAAGATTTCCCCCATTGGCGCGAGTGATACACAGTGGAACCACACCAATGGAAAAATGGCTATTTTTATGGGTATTCTGTAGAAGGTGTCTTCAAGGCATATGAAGTACATACTCAAGGGGATACAATGCAAGTGTTTTCAGGTTATGTTACTTCTCATAGGTCCCGGAATAAGTCTTCCAATGTGCGAGAGAAGGGGTAACATGGACGGTGATAAATTACTGTGTAACATTCTTATTACCACTTTTTCTTACAGATAATGAAAGCTTTGGAGCTACATACAGAAGGGTCAGGTTGAAGGTGGTAATAATAATGAAAGGATTTAATTTGGAATCCATTTTACTATCCTCAAATGGTGAGAAGCAATAGGGAGGCTCAAATGAGAAAGAATGAGAAAGAACATGGAGTAGAGATTGATCTTCTCAATATTCAAAATGGTTAAATAGATTACATTGTAAACATCAATAATAAATGATTGAAGTAGAACTCGACACCTATGGATCAGAATTGAAGTAAAACTGAACTGTCTATGACACCTAGCAGAAAACAAAATCAAATGAGATGACACCTAACTAATAGTGAGATTAATATCTCAACATCCCCTCCTAATCTGAACTATTACATTTAGAGGCACTTACAATGCCTAATTGTTCTCTTTGAAATTCAAATACATTCTTTCCCAATGGCTTTGTGAAAATATCTTCTAGTTTATCTTTGGAACCACAAAAAGAAAGTACTATGTCCCCATCATTGACAAGCTCATGGATGAAATGAAAACATGTGTGAATGTGATTTCTATTTTTGTGGAGAAAATGATTTTTTGATAAAGAATTTACTGAACTATTATCACAGTAGATAAGAGTTAGCTCCTTCTGAATATTTGAAATATCTTTCAATAATTTTCTAAACCACACAACTTGACAAGCTGCTAAAGTTGCTACATATTTTGCCTCTGCGGAAGATATTGAAACGATTGACTCTTTCTTGAATTCCCATGAAATCAAATTGGTTCCAAGATGAAAAACATACCATGAATGGTTTTTGTGATCATATAAATTCCCTACATAATCGTTGTCTATATAACCTGAAAGTGAACAATTTTAAGAATTTTAATAGAACAAACCATAGTCTATAGTCCCTGCAATATATCTTAGTATCCCTTTTGCAACCTTCCAATGAGTGATCTTAGGTGACTACATAAACCTGGAGACAAAACTTGCTGCAAACATAATGTCAGGTCTAGTTGTAGTTAGATACAACAAACTATCAACTACACTTTTATACAATGTGGAATTAACTGGTGGTGTCATCTTCTTTGCTCAGTTTTTTGCCTTGAGAAATTAGTTTATCTGCAAGTTTGCAATTGGTCATTCTAAAATTTTGGATGATATGAGTGGCATATTTTTGTTGACCAAATCCCATTAGCAGATTGGTGAATTTCAATGCCTAAGAAGTATTTCATGACTCCTAGATCTTTCTTATCAAACTTTGTTTGCATTGCTACTTTGAAATCTTCTAACATCATGTTTCATGTATAAAGAAGATCATCTACATAAAGGTAGACAATAAGAGTTTTACCTTCATGCATTTTGGTATACAATGTTGTCTCATGATTGCTTCTCCAAAAACCACTTTTGATGAGATAAGTGTCAATGCAACTATACCAAGCTCTTGGATCTTGTTTCAAAACATACAAAGCTTTCTTCAATCTGTATACCTTATGCTCTTGTCCTGAAACATCAAAGCCAAGAGGTTTCTCTACATAAAACTCTTCTTGCAATATACCATTTAGAAAGCCAGATTTTACATCAAGTTGATAGAATTTCCATTTCTGTTGAGCTGGTGTGGACAAATTGGTTCTGACAGTGTCTAACCTTTCTACTAGAGCAAAGCTTTCACCATAATCGACACCAAACGGTAGTCAGAATCCTTTGGAAACCAACCTTGTCTTATGTTTCTCAATCTCTCCTTTTTCATTCAACTTGGTCTTATCTACCCATTTTACACCAATTCTGGTTTTGTCTTTTGGGAGATCAGCTAATTCCCAAGTCCGATTCTTCTCTATGGAAGCAATTTCTTGGTTTATTGCATCTACCCAATTCTTTTCTTTAACTTCTTCTTCAAAATGAGTTGGTTGAGATGAAAGAAATGCAAATATATTCTACTAGTCAAACCCATGCTCATGCTCACATATTTCTCTGATGCTTCTTGCTTTTTGATTTCCTTCTGAATATGTTGAACAACTCATGGATTCACTACTTGAAGATGTACCATTTTCATAATGGTATGGCTCTTCTTCAACCTGAAATGTTGGTGGCTGTGGTGGATAAAAAGACTAATTTGAAGCTTCATCAACTTGATTAGACCAAGATTTATTTTCAAAAAAATTTATATCTTTGCTTACAACAAACTTCTTGGTAACTGGATTATAAAGCCTGTAGGCCTTTGCTTCTCACTATAGCTTATGAAAATACATCATTCACTGCTATCATCAAGCTTCTTTCTTAGCTGATCAGGAACATGTGAAAATGCTACTGATCCAAAAATTCTAAAGTGAGATACATTTACCTTTTTACCATTCCATGCTTCTTGAGGTACTATATCTTGGAAACGGGTTGTTGGAGATGTATTGAGAACATACACTGCTGTCAAAACTGCTTCAACCTAGTAGTTATTTGACAACTTCCTCTCACGAAGTATACATCTGGCCATGTTCACGATGTTAGAGTCCTATAGTGATAGGATTCATAATTTTGAATTGGCTAAGGTTAAGCCTTGTAATATTGTACATAACTTTTCTTTTTGCAAATGTTTTCCATATTAAAAATAAAAAAATGTAAAGAGGATATGTACTAAAAGAAATATCCAAAGACAAAAAGAATAAGAAAATATAAAAAAATGAAAATATATAAACCCGGAAAAACAAAAACAGATCATGAAAGTGTGCAAGTCTAAATGCCACTACTATCTTATTGCTTTATTGTCTTAAATAATGGGTGTGTGCAGCTTTTCATACATGCCACAACCCATGGTAGTCAAACCGCTTTATCTTGACTATTTCATGCTTTGAATTTTATGTTTATAGTTAGAGAATAAGATCTGACCAAATAGCTAAATCTTGGTAGATCATTAGATAGGTAGAGAAAATAAAAGGAGCTCATTAGTTTAATCTGAGCCCTTGGATGATATAGGGTTAGAATTAATAGTTTACTTTTCAAAAAAAAATGAATGATAAGGGTCTGCTAGCCTAAATGCACCCAATTAAATGAAGAAAAATTGTTAGGGTAAGTAATGGGTAAGTAGAAGAAAGGTTGCTGAAGTATAAAGTTGATTGGAGAAAAGCACATTTATAAGGTTTAATCATATCTTTTGATATGCATGAAGCATTTAAGAAAACAAAAACAATGGTTTACAAGTTCATTTAATTACCTCCCCCTGTTATAGACATTTTTGTGCCTTACAGCATGAAGCATGAAATGTCCATAATCTAAGGGATCCAAAGTCCCTAAACATGTTGTTCCTACCCCTAGAGGAACAAGGTCAGCAAACCACAGCACTGAATAACAGTTCTCCACCTGAAAACACTCAAAAACAAGGCAATTCTGGATCATGTCAACTGCTCCACTGAGCATCTGCGCTGAATGTCAACTGCTCCACTGTGTACCTACGCTGAATTTCAACTGCAAAGAAGGCTACCTGCGCTGGGCGAGTTTGGACAAGTGGCACAGTCATTCCTCAAGGAGTCAATGCCCAGGAAGCTTCCAAAATGACACTTGGATCAGGGAATTCGACTGGTGATGAGTAAGAGGGTCTAGATCTCCAAGTGGAAGCAAGAACCTTCAAGTGGACTCAAGAACTGAAGAATAACTGAAGAGAGAGAGGACACTAATCAGCTTCATGCCAAGCTCAAGCTGACTCATCCTTTCTCCAAAAATCCTATATATAGATCTCTCTCATGAGGTCTAAGGGGGCTGGAATTTGGTGAATGCAAAGAATTGCTGTTGGTTTGAGTTTAGAACTATTGGGTGATTTGCTTTGAAGGAGGTGAAGAGGAGATTTCTTTCTGCTGGGAGGTGATGCTGGATTGGGCCTCTTATGGTTGTATCACTTCCTGAACTTTACTTCTTCCATTAATAAAGCATTTGAGGTTCTTCTATATGCATGTGTCTCAATGGTGTATTGTTATACTTGTGTATTTGATTTATTCTAATCCTTGAATCAATTATGAATGTATGCTTCTTGTAGTTTCCCTCTCTTGCCATTTTGCAGGATCTTGGTGTAGCTGGGCCAGTGAAAGAGCAAGGAGCTGGGAGCAAGCAGCAAGGAGAGAAGATTGGATCAATCATTAGCGGAAGACATTGGTTAGTGGATCTATTTCTCGCCTCTTTTACATCTCATAAAGAAGTAATCTTAGATAGCTTTGCTTTGATTGTTGCTGAGGTACTATCACCCTTAGAGTGGGATAGGGTCATTCCGTATTGGATACTTTTCCCAACAACAAATTGGCGACTCCGCTGGGGATCATATCTTGTTGGTTGTTTGTGTTTTGCTATTCATTTCCTAAACACGGGGAGTACCGAATCGAACTGCATTTGGATCTTTCGAATGCAAAGTAGAGGGCAGCTACTCTGGCTCAGTTTCTGGGCATGTTTACGATTTGAAGAGCTGATCCACAAGGACTCTGAACAGCTCTTAGTGATAGCTTTTCATCCTCCTTTTCATCCTTTAGTGTGTACTTGATTGATAGCTTCTGATTTGGCCAAAAACTGTTGATTTTTGAGCAATCTGTGACCCGGAAACTGAGAAAAATGAAAGTTTATCTCTTCATTGGAGGCACTGTGAAGGCAGTCTGCATTTCATCGCAGGTCCCGAAGGGGCTACCTGCGCTGAATGTCAAACTGACAGTGTACTACCTGCGCTGAACCAGTTTTGCATTGTGCAACTGGGGTTCCCTGCTGTTTATTGCCCTGTTTTCATCCTTGTTTTTGCAGCCTGTTATCAGTCAATGTGCCTATCTGAAACCAACTTTCCTTGCCACTATTCCGCCTCGGTTGTATAAAGAAACTGTATTTGTTCTTTGTGTATTTCTTACATCATTTGCAGTTTCCCATAACGAAAGTGAACTAGTCTTGCTGTGGCCTCTTAGATCCAGACCTGTGATAAGTGTCGTTTTGATCTTAAGAGTTAGTTTGTTTGCTGTTCATAGCTGAGTGAGCTTTTGCTTTCGTCATATGGTTTGAATTTATATATTTCTAGTGTCGAAACAAGTAAATCTTAAGGTGTCTTTTGATTTTGGACAAGCTTGTTTGCTTTCACTTGAAATTGACTTCAAAGTTATACAACAACTTTCTTTTTGTAATACATCAACATTAAGAAAGAGAAAAGAAATACCCGCATTGTGCATGTGCATTTTGACAGTTTGCATGTTGATTTAGGGAAAAGTGCATTAGTGTGTGCTCTATGATCTGTGTGAAAAGATGATGTCTTTCTTTTCCCTTAGTAGTTAAGATTTTCAAAGTTGAAAGATTGAAAATCTTGCTTATCATCTTAGACTGCATTTAGGAGTTGTACCATACATCTCGTGGTGATCCATAAAGGCAAACTGCTAAACAAGATCAACCTTAAAATAAATTGAATTTACATAACAACGCATTGAAACATAACGCAAACACATAGAGGTCTACGCTAGAGACGTGTTCCGGCGTCGTTAAACGTGATATCTTAGCGTTGAGTGGTTGGGTGATTCCTCCACGGTGAAGCGATAAGTATCAATACGGACTTGTGCTCCCACGTACCGTTGCGTATATATTGGGAGACCCCTATAGGAACAAAGCCTTTATCCATAGGAAGCCGTGTTGGCCGCCCTACTGATCGCAATGTAGTGAACACAACATTCACGAAGATCGACCACTCGTAGCGTAAAACGTATTCTGTGGTTTTGCGAAAATTTTGGCACACCCTCTGCCTAGAACTCCAGAGCAGTTTCTTTTGGCATTTTTCAAACTCTATAATTGAAAAAGTCCATCCGAGCATTTTTCACTTCGGGCTCGTTAAAACATCGAAGGAGACTAGAGTCATCTTTAGCTTTTTCTCGACTCTTAAAAAGTGAAAAAGCAAGTTGTGTCTAAAGCGTCGTTATAAAATTTATTTTAAACGGAACATAATCACCTCCTATTCCTGCGTTGATCTGTAGGTTGAGAACATGGAACGCACCAACCAAGGAATTCCACATGATGGAAATCCTAGTCCTTTCTCCTCTTGGGGAGAAGTTGGTGCGCCCCACATGGCCACATTGTCGCTTCCAGGACTGACAATTGGCCTGCCAATTTGGCTATTCTCAACCAATGTAGTTCAGAACACCATGGTTCCTGAACAGTCGAGTCAACAGTTAGATTAGTCTAGAGCTACCCACCAGCCTTCTACTTCCTATAACTCTTCCTCCAATCCTTTATCTTCGCAAGGTAGAGCCGGAAAAAGCCAAGCTCCCATGGAGAAGAAGGAGAAGAAGAAGAGAGAGAAGAAGAAGAAGGAGCCTAAGGCGATTGGGCGCAAGCAAAAGACATCTGACAAAAATCCACACACACCACAGACCGGGCCTAAATCGCCATGTGTCATATGTAGAAGAAACCACTTCCATAGAGATTGTCCCTGTATTCCCCAGATACTAAGGGACTGGTCCCCTCGTTTGCACAATTCGGGGGCATCAACCTCTGATAGCCATGTTGAATGCTTACCGTCAACCAACGAAAGTGAAGGTTCAAGACAAAGAGGGGGAGCAAGATCCCCCTGCAGACTGTGTGAAGGCGATCACGCCATCCACCGTTGTCCCTTCTTAGACGAAGAGAAGAGAGTTTTGGAAGATCGTCCGGTTTCACCGTTGAGACTTCCTCCTGGATACAAAAAACTCGTGCCAAGTCCTTCGTTGGTTGAAAATACAGCTGGCCCGCTCATGTGGTGAGCTGAAGCGTCAGTCATTGAGAATGAACCTACTGAATCCAGACCGGGCGAAAGTCCAAAGGTCGAAATGGCAGTTGACCCGGTTCTTCCTTCAGAGGTTTCATCCTCAAATGACACCGTCACTGAAGATTCATCTTCAGATGACACCCTCACTGAAGAGAATAAGGATGACACCATCCAGATTCTTTTCATCAACACAGACTCTGATGAGCTTCAGGGCAATGCGCCCATTCCTTTATCGTAGGAAGGAACATCGTCAGGGTCATATCCGGCCGTGTATTCGGTCCCACCACCAAGAAACCTGGTTGTGTCCTTTGATTGGAACCAACTAGGTAGACCCCGGTTGCCGGCCAGTGTACCATTCAGAATCATAGTCCAAATTTATAGAATGGTAATGGCTGGCACTATCATTGATGAAGGGGCATCTGTGAGTATCCTTTCCTCTATTGCTTGGAAAGCACTGGGTTCCCCAGCGCTTTTGCCTGAGATAAGAAATCTCTCGGATTTTGATAAAGGAACCAGTCGACCATTAGGTATCCTCCCCAATGTACCTGTTACATTGAAAGGGAAGACCGTTCAAATGAACGTGATGGTCGTTCAAGGACCCTTGGATTATAACCTACTCCTTGGACGAGACTATATATATTGCATGGGAACAACAGTCTCCCCCGTCCGTGGATGGAAGAGGGGTTGTTCTGGAATAGGATTCTTTTGTCAAGGTTGCGTGTTTGACAAAGGTCATTCACCCTTGTCTATTTCGGTAGACAGTGCCGAAGAAATGTTTTTGTTTGAAGAAGTCAACGAAACGATCTTTGGGTAACCAGAAAGAGGCAAGCCTCACCCATTAAAACAAATGTTTTGACGGATAAGTAGGGGCAGCCTTGAAATTGTACTTTATACCTGGGGGCATGCAAACCTTTTGGAGTGCAAGCTAAGAGCGGTTATTTATCTGTTTTTGGGATTAGCCGTTTCCGAACTTGCATAACGAAAGGATGAGAGGGAGCATAGCTTTGGTAAGGCGCAAGCTCTATAAAAAATGGGATCTTTCAGGAGACATTTCTTATCTTATGACTGGTATTATCGAGCAGTTTTAGCATAAAGTTCATGCTCGTTAAAAAATAAACGCAAGATCTGAGCAGTTTTAACGCGGTCTTCATGCTCGTTAAAAAATAAATATAAGCAGTGAGCAATGTTTCCTCCAGAGTTTAAGCTCATTTTTAAATAAAAAATGAACCTATCCCGGTAAATAACCACTGTGATCGTAAATTTATCAGCCATAAAAGCCTTGGTCGTGTTTTGCACCTGCCACCTCCACTTTCATTTGGCCGATCGTTCACCTCCACATGATTGTTTACCTATTTTGAGGAACAGCTGCGAAGAGTGATTTCACCTAGCGATCCTTGTGACACTGTCGTGATTGGAAAATTCCAACCTGTACCTGAAATCTGCTGCTATCCCTGTTTATCACTCGTTCCTCAAAAGACGAGTCTTCTTTGAGCTCTTTTCAACTGACTCGTAAAATATGAAAAGTTTGCCGAGTTTTGGCCTTCCAGCTCGTTAAAGTGACCGGAAGAGCTATCCCTCCTCTAGATTTTAATGTTTTTGGACCTGAGGGATTATTACACAAAAAGGTCGAGCGCTTGTTTTATTTGGCTCGTTAAAGTTATCGAAAACTCATCCCATCTCCTTGCTCTTTCACTGGCCCAGCTACACCAAGATCCTTCAAAATGGCAAGAGAGGGAAACTACAAGAAGCATACATTCATAATTGATTCAAGGATTAGAATAAATCAAATACACAAGTATAACAATACACCATTGAGACACATGCATATAGAAGAACCTCAAATGCTTTATTAATGGAAGAAGTAAAGTTCAGGAAGTGATACAACCATAAAAGGCCCAATCCAGCATCACATCCCAGCAGAAAGAAATCTCCTCTTCACCTCCTTCAAAGAAAATCACCCAATAGTTCTAAACTCAAACCAACAACACTTCCTTACATTCACAAGATTCCAGCACCCTTAGACCTCATGAGAGATATCTATATATATTGCATGGGAACAACAGTCTCCTCACTCTTTAGAGTAACGTGTTTTCCACACGAAGGAAGAATGGTCAAGCTCGTAGACCAACTTTCATTTCCGGGATCACGCATCACAAATAGTCACATACCAACCCTGAATGGTCTATTCAATCAAGAAATGTCTCCACCCCCAGTCCTCCTTCCCTATGAGTGCGAGTGATTCGGAAAGATGGGACTGGAACCCAGGGGGCATGCATCCTGGTCTGCTTCGGGCAGGGAAAACTTTGGGTATAAGGTAGAATTTCTGCGGGAGAATATGACTAGTCCGTACCCCGTCTGTGGATGGAAGAGGGGTTGTTCTGGAATAAGATTCTTTTGTCAAGGTTGCGTGTTTGACAAAGGTCATTCACCCTTGTCTATTTCTGTAGACAGTGCCGAAGAAATGTTTTTGTTTGAAGAAGTTAACGAAACGATCTTTGGGTAACCAGAAAGAGGTAAGCCTCACCCATTAAAACAAATGTTTTGACGGATAAGTAGGGGCAGCCTTGAAATTGTACTTTATACCTGGGGGCATGCAAACCTTTTGGAGTGCAAGCTAAGAGCGGTTATTTATCTGTTTTTGGGATTAGCCGTTTCCGAACTTGCATAAAGAAAGGATGAGAGGGAGCATAGCTTTTGTAAGGCGCAAGCTCTATAAAAAATGGGATCTTTCAGGAGACATTTCTTATCTTATGACTGGTATTATCGAGCAGTTTTAGCATAAAGTTCATGCTCGTTAAAAAATAAACGCAAGATCCGAGCAGTTTTAATGCGGTCTTCATGCTCGTTAAAAAATAAATATAAGCAGTGAGCAATGTTTCCTCCAGAGTTTAAGCTCATTTTTAAATAAAAAATGAACCTATCCCGGTAAATAACCACTATGATCGTAAATTTATCAGCCATAAAAGCCTTGGTCGTGTTTTGCACCTGCCACCTCCACTTTCATTTGGCCGATCGTTCACCTCCATATGATTGTTTACCTATTTTGAGGAACAACTGCGAAGAGCGATTTCACCTAGCCATCCTTGTGACACTGCCGTGATTGGAAAATTCCAACGTGTACCTGGAATCTGCTGCTATCCCTGTTTATCACTCGTTCCTCAAAAGACGAGTCTTCTTTGAGCTCTTTTCAACTGACTCGTAAAATATGAAAAGTTTGCCGAGTTTTGGCCTTCCAGCTCGTTAAAGTGACCAGAAGAGCTATCCCTCCTCTAGATTTTAATCTTTTTGGACCTGAGGGATTATTACACAAAAACATCGAGCGCTTGTTTTATTCGGCTTGTTAAAATTATCGAAAACTCATCCCTTTTGTATTGTTTTATACTTTTTCGGACTTAAGGGATTAGATGACGAAAAAGGAATTTTGGAGTTAACTTTCTGTACCTTTTTAGACTCTCTAAAAATGAAAAGGACCGAGTTTTCCTTGTCGTTAGACTCGTTAAAATGATTAAATAGCGACAAACTTGTCTTTAGACGAGAACGAGTTTCCCTATCGCTAGGCTCGTTAAAAAATAGCGATGGGCTTGCCCGAAGGGCAGGTTATAGAACAAGCATATGTTATCCTCCTCAAGCTTGACAAAAATAAAGAGGTACTGGTCAGAAATGACTGGGGAAAAATTGGGAGAACCTCAAAGCTTTAATGGTAGCAAGTCGCTCTTGAACATGACACTTTTCCTCCGTATCACATCGGGTTGGGTTGTTTCATTCACCGGTCTCATCACCATGGTCTCGCCAAACCATCCACATTTGGGGTAATGCTACCGATCCATCACATCAGTGTCGTTATATGTTCAAGAGATGTTTTTCAGAAAGAGTCAACCATGTCCCATCCATTGCCGTACATTATCCTTCATCCACCCATGATCGCCACCCTGAATCATATGTCACAGATTGTTTTCACCTCCATTAAAATCATTAGCTCCGTTCCATGTCACTGATGTGGGATTCATTAAGGCCCTCCTTTGACGGATCACTTCTTGTCGAATTCAGCTCATTATCCAAGAAGTTGATCTGGGAACACCCCGCTCAGTACTTTGAAGCTTGCATGCCTCAATGGTAAGTTTCTCACTTCCGGCGACAGGTATACATCAATGACCTTCGACCAGAAGATTTTGCGTGGTGTTCGACGCTAAGTCCTTTACTCACACCACGTGAATTGTACTGCAGTACCTTGAGGGTCATTATCATTATCGGTGATTCCTCTCACGCTTGTTAACAGTTTACATCATTGACCGGTAATCAAGCGATGTCCTTCCATGTTCGACTTCAACGCAATTCTCACATGGATTGACTTGTACTTAGAGTGAAGATCGAACGAGTTTGAAGACCCAGGATCTAGTTTCATCCATCCGGGCTGCGATATATATTCAGGAAATATAAAGACATTTGACATGTACATCATTACAGCAGATGATCATCCTACTCAAAGGATGATAATTTCAGCAGAGAATTATCAGTCTACCATCAGACGATCGTCTGTTATATGTACCAAAATGAATTTACGAAGCTGAGCATGGGAATGCCTGCCTCAGCTAGATCATGAAAGCAGAATGAAAAATAATGTAATGTATTGTATTTTATTACAGGTCACCTCTCAGCGATTGAATGAACTTCGGATCCTCCTGATAAAGCATTTCACCCGATAAACGACCTCATACTTTAGGGGGCAACTGTTATAGACATTTTTGTGCCTTACAGCATGAAGCATGAAATGTCCATAATCTAAGGGATCCAAAGTCCCTAAACATGTTGTTCCTACCCCTAGAGGAACAAGGTCAGCAAACCACAGCACTGAATAACAGTTCTCCACCTGAAAACACTCAAAAACAAGGCAATTCTGGATCATGTCAACTGCTCCACTGAGCATCTGCGCTGAATGTCAACTGCTCCACTGTGTACCTACGCTGAATGTCAACTGCAAAGAAGGCTACCTACGCTGGGCGAGTTTGGACAAGTGGCACAGTCATTCCTCAAGGTGTCAATGCCCAGGAAGCTTCCAAAATGACACTTGGATCAGGGAATTCGACTGGTGATAAGTAAGAGGGTCTAGATCTGCAAGTGGAAGCAAGAACCTCCAAGTGGACTCAAGAACTGAAGAATAACTGAAGAGAGAGAGGACACTAATCAGCTTCATGCCAAGCTCAAGCTGACTCGTCCTTTCTCCAAAAATCCTATATATAGATCTCTCTCATGAGGTCTAAGGGGGCTGGAATTTGGTGAATGCAAAGAATTGTTGTTGGTTTGAGTTTAGAACTATTGGGTGATTTGCTTTGAAGGAGGTCAAGAGGAGATTTCTTTCTGCTGGAAGGTGATGCTGGATTGGGCCTCTTATGGTTGTATCACTTCCTGAACTTTACTTCTTCCATTAATAAAGCATTTGAGGTTCTTCTATATGCATGTGTCTCAATGGTGTATTGTTATACTTGTGTATTTGATTTATTCTAATCCTTGAATCAATTATGAATGTATGCTTCTTGTAGTTTCCCTCTCTTGCCATTTTGCAGGATCTTGGTGTAGCTGGGCCAGTGAAAGAGCAAGGAGATGGGAGCAAGCAGCAAGGAGAGAAGATTGGATCAATCATTAGCGGAAGACATCGGTTAGTGGATCTCTTTCTCCCCTCTTTTACATCTCATAAAGAAGTAATCTTAGATAGCTTTGCTTTGATTGTTGCTGAGGTACTATCACCCTTAGAGTGGGATAGGGTCATTCCGTATTGGATACTTTTCCCAACAACACCCCCTCATTCATTTCATCCATTTACTTACTAATTTCCCCATCCACAAGTAAGTTATAGTACTAAAATCCTTCAAGTCATAAAGGCTCAGAGCATTTCTCTGACTTTTGGTGGGATGGACCCTTGGCTTAATGACTTATGGACATCAAGTGTTAGAATGTCCTTCATAAAATTCATTTCCCGTCATTACCCTAATAAAACCCCTTTTCCTAAGGTTAAACTCTATTTCCCTATGAAAGGTAAAGCAACCCCATGTTGAATTCCATTTCATTCAAAATGCCCACAAAAAGATTTTATCCTAAGTATGAAGTGTATGGGAATAAAATGCGCAAATATTACATTTATGCTTAGGGGTATGTTCACTCTGCTCATTTCATTTCATATTAATTTTTAACATAATACTATAGCTCCTGATATACCTTTTCTTGTATATAATTAAATCCCGTATATAATACCCCAACCCTTAGTTTAGCTATAAACCATACTTTTACCCCATATTCCTCACAAAACCCACTTAATTCACTATTTTTGGTAAAGTTAAGATAATCTCGTCATTAAATTTCTCCCGATCAATTAATCCCATGATTAACTCGTAAATAATCCCAAACCACCAAGGATTAAGGCCTTGGGCCCCCCCCGAAATCTTTGCCCATTTCATCCGTGCACATTTGTCACCTGATTGTTGTCCGGTCGTGAGTGCTCAAATCCAACGGTCCACAGCCATATCGGGTTCACCCGATGTCCGACCTTTACCCACCTGATAAAGTGGTTTTTCCCGAGCCCCCATGCACTACGTGTCGAGATCGGGTGACCCCTCCAAAATACCACCTCCTCCATAAAAGCGGTGCGATGGCTTGGGAAACTGCCTCCCCGCTCAACCCGAAAAATCGCCCACTGTTCATTTGTAATTTACCCACCAAATGTGACTGTTGCTCAATAAAAAGGCTGAGAAGCCCTATTTCACCCTTTTCACTTGTTTTCTTTGTAAACCTTTGCAAACCATTGCGACACCTGCAAATGTTGAAATCACCAACTGACCTCAAATTTCACTCCTAAAGAAGTTGCAGAGACCCCAATCAACATCTTAGTCCATACGAGAGGCATTTAAACTTTTGCAGTTGCCGAGAACACCGAATTTCAAGTTAATTCACCCAATTTCTAGGTATTTGAAAACAAATTACTAGACACCCTTTCAAATTTGAAAATGTTCAGTGTTTAAAGTGTTTTAATTAAGTAAAATAATTGAAATTACTTTAAATTTAAAGTGAGTTCCCAAACCCTTCTGAAAGCTTTCTAGTTTCCTTCAAAACCTCTGAATAAACCAACATTGCGAAATTCAAATCCACAAGAACTGAATTATGGCTGCCCCGTTGCCATGGATGTCAGACCTCTCACGACCCCCCATTTGAACCTTGACCACCTTCCCATGGGAGACATGGATTTTCAAATCAAAGACACAGGTGCCTATGAAGTCCTGCTCAAAGTTCATTGTGTGGGTAAGGTTAAGGACATATATCTAAACCATACTGATGACATTGGTCTTTAGGACTCCAATTTTCCCAAATACCAGTTTCCACAAGTACATATTTTTGTTGAGATTGTCCATATGTGCCATGCTTGTTACATTCCCAACGAGAGAGCTATAATGTCCCCTGACCAAAAAGTCCTGTTTACTATCACAGCTGAATCGATTAATGAAATATTGCAAGTCCAACCAGGTCTAAAGCTGACCCCACTCTCCATTGAGGATTTGTTAGACTAGTACACCAAATTCAGTCCATCTAGACTGACCCAAATATTCCAAACTTTCATTGTAGAAGAGCAACACATTGCTAAAGATGCCCCCCCATATGTTTCTGCCATTTTCTCTAAAAGGGGCAAGAAAATCGTAACTATGATATCATGTATTTTTGGATATACTACAGTTGAATTCATTGATGAGCTCATCCTAGCCTTCATGTCCATTTTCACCCCAGGAAATCCTCCTGCTACTTTGTACAAATATGCCCAGTTCATAGCTGAAAGGATGCATGAGCAATTTACCAGAATGCACAATGAGAGAGTATTCAAGTACTCATTTGTACTTTATCACATGTTTTTGTATTATCAGTCAAATAGATTTCTCTTCTCCATCTAGAAGCTGGATACTAGAGGCTAGCTCAGGTTTGTCATATTTTGGACACCATTATTCCACAAGTATTCATCACCTTTAATGAGTTAATCCAGTTTTCCTTCCTTATTAGTTGACTCCGTAGCCCATGGTCTAAAAGACATCGATTTATCCATCTGTCTATGCAGATCCCACCACCCAATCTCAAACAAAATCAAAAACCCCTTGAACAATAATAGCTAGCCTAAAAGATCTTAACTAAAACAAAGTTAAATTTTAAAGAGAGAGCCCTCTTTGAGCATCAAGAAGGCTAGGTCCTGATCTCCAAAAGCGGATTGTGGTTACCTTTGGTTTTTCCCTCTTATTACTTCAAAGGAATTATTAGATTTATAACACATGATTGATTGTTTTTTCCTTTCTGCTACTCCATTATGTGTGGAGTATATCTTGATGTATTCTACATTGTGATTCCTTATTTTTGACAAAAAGCTTTGAAGTCATTGGAGTTTTACTCTCCTCCTCTTTCGGATCTAAGTACTTTCAAAGGCTTTCCACTCTTCTCTTCTTCTTCTCCTTTGAATTATTGGAACCTTGAGAATGTATCTGATTTATTTTTGAGAAAATACACCCGTGTCTTCCTACTATAATCATCAATGTATGATAGAAAATAAAGACTACCACCAATGGACTATGTCTGCATTGGACCACATAAATATGTATGAACAAGCTCTAAAGTTTGTTTTGCTCTATAGGAGGATGTGGGAAAGCTATCCCTTTTATTCTTGGACATAACACAAATTTCACAAATACAATCTTTTTCATTCATATTATAGAGACCAATGACGATTGATTGTTTTTTAAGTTGACTTAGAGTCTTGAATGGGATATGGCCATATCTAGAATGCCATAATTGAGATTCATCTATTCTTGACACATTGTGGACTAAAGATTGTGAGAGATTTTGACTTCTAAAAGTCAAAGGAAACATCCTATTCTTGGTTTTTTCAACCTTTGCTATCAATCTTCTATTGGGAGGTTTGTCATAGATATAAAATATGTTCCCTTGAAATATTACATCACAACCATGTTCCATCAATTGTCCTACACTAATGAGGTTATGCTTTCGATTTGGAACATAATAAACATCAATAATGTATTTATTCTAATTCTATTTAGTAAAAATAGGGACAATACCTATTCCTTCAGCTTTAATGCAAGAATGATCTCCAAGAGTAATTTTTGATGTTATGGAAGTATCAAGATAAGAAAGCAGATTTTTGTTACCTGTCATGTGATTGTTGTAGCCACTGTCCAGCAACCAAGTATCCTTGTTGTGAATATATTTGGAAAGATGGCAGGAAAGGAACATTGTTTATGATAGATTTTTCACCGAAAATCACATGAGAAATCATTTGTCGACGCGTTTCGAACCAACCATTGTGGTTCATCGTCAGGACAAGTTGAAGAGCAGAACCAGCTTAGCCTGTTTAAATAGCCAGAGCAGAGACACCAACGGTTACCTGGGCAAAAGGTTGACTTAAGGAGCAAGGTCAAAATTAGTTATATTAGGTAAATGATAAATTATAATATAATAATAAATAAATAAAGATAAATAAATTTATATATAAAATATAAACTTAGTTATATTAGGTGTAACATGAATAAATAAATATATAAATATAAAAATGAAGAATTATAAATTATTAATAAATAAAAATGAAATAATAATAAATTTATTTATTTATTTATTACATAAATAATTATATGAATAAATAAATAAATATAATAGTAAAAATAAGATAAAAATAAATGGTACCAATATTAAGGTAAATACACATATAAAAATTCATATATAAATATACAAATTTAGTTATATAAGGTGTAATACAAATAAACAATTGAAGAATTATAAAAATAATAATAATAATAAATTATTCATATATTAAATAAATAAAAATATAAATGAATAATAATAATAAATTATTTATTTATTTATGAAAAAATATAAATTCATAAATATAATAGTAAATAAAATATTTCATTTAATTTTCATAAATGAGAAAATAGAAATGGAATCATTAGCGAGGTAAAAAAAGGGGGGAGTAGTTACTCACCGGGTTAAAATAGTTAGAATTAAATAAATTAAATAATCCACTAAATAAAAAGGAAGAGGAAATAAAATAACTTAAATTATAGTTAGTTATAGGTATTAAAAACTAAAAGGAAAGGGGGTAAAATAAAATACATAAAATTAAAATTAGTTAAAACTATTAAAAGTAATAATGGACCTTTCCTTATACTAAACAAATGATGTTGGAAAAGATACATAATAATGATAATAATAATAATAATAATTATAAAAGAAAATCAATAATAAAATAAATTGACAAGAAAAACGATTACTAAATAATAAATAATAATTAAGTTCATAATAATATTCCTAATAATAAAAATAAAAATAAGTTCTTAAAAATAAATAATAAAATAAATAAAGACACGAAAAACGAATATTAGTTTATTATTATTATTATTAATAGTAACTGTATAATAAAGTAATTGTTTAATAGTTTCTTATTTGAAAATTTAATAGAAATTGTCTAGTAAATAAAAGTACTAATAAAATAAAAATAAAAATAATAAAACGAGACCGAAAACGACTAAGAAGAAAGCGCTGGAACCCAGCACCTGCTGATTTTCCAGCCATCATCTCTATTGAGATTGTTGGGTCTCTTTTCAATCTCAATAGCTTCCCTAAATTTCCGATGATGGAAATGCGAGACCTTAGCGATAACACTAGCTTCCTCAATGCAAACATGATGATTGGTTTTTTCAACATGCTCAGCCAAAGCGGAAGATTTAGCTCTCCTATGTTTAAGGTCAGCAGCGTGCTCACAAATCCTCTGATTAATGGAGCGACCGGTTTCACCAATATAAGGGGTCCCACAGGAGCAGGGGATCATATAAACCCCTTTCATATCTTTGGGGTCAATAGGATCCTTAACTGATCTGAGGGACGAACGAATGGTGTTAAGGGGTCTAAAGGTCACGGGGACACTATGCATCTTGAGAATCCTTGCAACCTTATCAGTGGTCCCTTGAACGTAAGGAAGATGAACACCTGGAATCCGTTCCTTCGGTTCCCTTTTTGTCAGAGAATTCATGGTGGCTTTTCGGAAAGCCTTCTGACCCAAGTATCTACTATAGCCATTCTCAACAAAGACATCAAGGAGATGGGATTTTTCTTTCTCAAAACTCTTATTATCCGAGATCCTTAGGGCCCGAGTAGCAAGGGTGTTGAGAACACCCATCTTTTGAGCGGGGAAATGGTGAGAACTGGCATGGAGATACTGCTCAGTATGCGTTTTCTTCCGATAAACCTGGTGGGCGATGGAACCATCACTATTCCTTGAAATAAGAATATCAAGGAATGGGAGGCACCCATCAACCTCCTGCTCCTTAGTGAACTTGATGGCAGAGGATTGACTGTTGAGATGCTCAAAGAAAAGATCTAATTCTTTTTGGCCATGAGACCAAATGACATTAGTATCATCCACATACCTTTTCCAGAGCTTAGGAAGGAGACGAGAAGAATTCAGAGCCTTAGACTCAAAATCTTCCATAAAGAGATTGGCGACAACCGGGGACAGGGGGGAACCCATGGCGACACCACAGGTTTGCTCGAAGAACTCCCCCTCAAAACAGAAAAAGGTGGAAGTGAGGCAGATCTCAACCAACCTAGCTGTGTCAGGGTCGGTTAGGCGGTAGATCACCTCCAAGGCCTCCTTAATAGGAATGCAAGTGAACAAGGATACAACATCAAAGCTAACAAGAATGTCCCCAGGGTCAAGCTTGATGTCCTTAAGTTCATCAATGAAGGAAGCAGAGTCTTTAACGAAGGACTCCGTACGACCAACTAGGGGCTTAAGCTTTAACGCAAGAAACTTAGCAAGAAGGTAGGTAGGACCGCCAATAGTGTTGACGATGGGCCTCAAAGGAGCTCCTTCCTTATGAATCTTGGGGAGACCATAGATTTAGAGGATTCTCCTTCATTGTTGGAGAGATGGACATTGCCTCTTCGTTGATCTCACTGTTTCTTTCTACATTCATGTTCATAATGCCCAAATTTCTTGCACTAATAACAGTGGACATTAAATTTTCTCCATGCTCTGCTTCTCTTGTTTTGTGGAGGTATCCATTGCTCTGCTACATGATTATGTTCTGACTTGCCTCTGCTTCGGCCTCTGCCTCACTTGTTTCCGCCTCTCTATCTTTTGTCTTTGCCACTACCAAAAGAGAGTTGTGATTTGAAATCTTGTGCCAAGTTGTGTCTTGTTTCATGTGCGAGAAGTGATCTAGTCAATTGTTCTACTAAGAAAGTTGTAAAATCTTTGGATTCTAGAATCACTGTTACAATCATGAAATATTTCTTTGGCGGACTTTGAAGGACTTTTTAAACAATTTTTTGATTTGAAATGGTTTCACCAATGAGCTTGATCTCATTGACTATGCCCATGACTCTAGTCATGAAGTGATCCACATTTTCATTGTCACTCATCTTTAGGGTTTCAAAATGTGATCTCAATGTATGTAATTTAACTATCTTCATTGTATTATTACCTTGATATGCAACTTTCAAGATTTCCCAAGGTTCATGTGTTGTGGATGCATGAGTTATCTTGTCGAAAATAGAGTCATGGACTGAGTTTTGTATCCAACATTTGGTTCTATGTTCTTTCTTTCTATCTCAGTAGCTACATTCCTATGATTATTGGACATGGCAGCCCATGCTTCTTGGGTCGGCTTTACATAGGAAGTTTGAAGTGTATCCAGTATCCCAACACGGGCTTGCAGGTCGTCATTCTCAAAAACTAATTTTTTCCAGACATGTCTGTGACAAAGAGCTTGAGGAAATTATTTCTTCAAATATAGATTTGCTCACCATTTTTAAGAAAAATATTTTTTTTTTATTGTTTTAAATTTTAGATCAACCAACACCTCTTTTCAAAACAAATCTTTTGTTTTTTAAATAAGATGATCTCCACTTTTTAAGAGATCCCTTTTTTTAATAAAATTTAAGTAAAAATCCCTCTTTTAATAAAGGACCTCGAAAAAAAATTAACCTTTTTAACCATTACTTTTTTAAATCCTTTCCACGAGTGAACATATGAAACAATTTTGAACCTTTGAAATAGTAAGAATCCAACAAATTCGTAAGTTTACGACTTTGTGCATAGTTCTTTCTCGGTTGGGTTGGGAATACGACGCGCTGAGCCTTTTTTATAACTACGCAATTGCATTTTTCTCCTAGGCTTCTCATGCTTATTTTTGCAAGCCCAACAGATTTGAAACGCTGCTCTCTGTGGAGTTTTATGGGAACCTGTCTCTGATATTACCAGAAAGAATGAGAAAAAAACTGAAAAGAAATTGTTTTTTTGGATATTTAAAATGGTTAAATATATTATATTGTAAATATCAATAATAAATGACTAAAGTAGAATTTATTCATAACATTGAAGTAAAACTAAAAAAAGGGCTCTACAGAGGTTGAGGAAGTGTTCTAACCGCAAGAAATTTTAAAAAATCTTGTAAAAACAATACTTGAATTGTGTTTTTGATGGTGGAAATAGATTTAGCACCATCAAAAACATATCACTGTAACTTACATTTACAAAAACCTTTACCAAATTTTCTAGTAATATCTATAAACCTAGCAAAATCAAACCTGATAAAACTAATAAACAGTGAGATTCAACCACATCAAGTAACTATGGTATAAAAAGCGGACAAAGGTAAGAGTGGTTATTAGGGTTGACAAAAACAAACAATAGCATGGATACTCAGAAGACCCGTGACGATTCATGCATCTACTGACCTGTCGTTTCTGTCCGCCATTGAGCATCTTATTGTTCCGACATAATCAACAGTCATGCCAGGTTAGGTGTTGTCTCAACACAACAGGCAAATCAAGTGTGAGTGGAACAACATGTGTAGAAGCCCCTGCGTCCATGCAATGCACTCGGATCCACAAAATGCTTCTGGATCGTAGATAACTGTGAGGCTGAATGCTCCAAATCATGTTGGAAAATCATGACTATGAGAATGCCAAAAGGAGTCCTCAAACCAACATTGAAAATCTCAATCATCCGCCGGTTTTCACAACCCCACTCTATTGGAAAGATTACCCCAACATACAGATCAACCTCCCACTGTTTTTACATTTTTCTTCGGTAAGGAGTTAACCCAAAACTATCAACTCTGATACCAAGAAAGAAATCAGAAATGGGCAGATTATTTTTTTTCACAAGAATCACACAATTACACCAAGCACATACATATGAAGCTTGTGAAATTCAACAATATATAAATTAAGACATATATTAGAGTTTAGCGTTATGTGATTCATATCAAGTTTACAAAGGACTTTTTGGCGAAGATCACATGAGACATCATTTGTGGAAGCGTGTGGTTAGCACAACTTGAAGAAATCAGAAACAGAAACAGATCCAGTTTAGCAGGTTAAATAGACAAAGCAAAGATAACACCTACTTTTGACTAGGTCTAGGGTTATTAACTTGGTGGGCCTATTATTAACATGGGGGCTAGACCATTAAATAAAATAATAATATGATAAAAATATTAATAAATAATCAAAATAATAAAATTAATTAAACAGTTATGTACAATTAGTACCTAAAAATAATTCCTAATAATAGTTAGCTAAAGATAAATAATAAAAGTTATATGTTAGGAAAAATAAATAAATAACTAAATAAATAATAAATAATAAATAAATTAATTAATAAATAAAAATTAATCTAGAGAGTTACCAGTCCCTTAAAAATAATGTTAAGATAATAGTTACATACAATATTAATGAATAATTAAAATTTTAATAAATAATTAAAAAACAAATAGGTCCAGAATTAAAATTCTATTCAATTATTAAATATAATTAAAATTATATAAAGTTATATTAAAATTATATTTCTACTGGATCAACCCCTAAAAGATTTAAAGATAATATTAATAATAATAATAATAATAAAATTTATAATTAATATATATATATATATAAAATAATAAAAAAAATAAAAAATAAAAAATAAATAAATAAAAGTAAATAAATAAAATAAAATAAAATAATACTAATGATAATAATAATAAAATAATTCAGAATAATAATAGGTAATAAATACTTAATTAAAAAAAAAAAAAGACTAGGAGGAGAGTGCTAGGACCGAACGACTAGGACGAGAGTGCTACGACCCAACGACTAGGACGAGAGTGCTACGACCCAACTACTAGGACGAGAGTGATCGGACCCAACACCCTTTTCTAGCCATCATCTCTATTGAGATTACTCGGCCTCTTTTCAATCTCAATAGCCTCCCTAAATTTCGGATGATACATGATGTTTGGTTTTATCGGCGTGGTCAACTAAAGCGGAAGAATTAGTAGCCTATGCTTGAGATTTGCTACATGCTCACTAATCGGTTGATTTATTTTTCGTTAGACAATCATAGACTTCCTAAGCTAGCTTTAAATTCCAGCCAAAACCACCTAAGGCTCAACCGAGGATGGCATAAGGACACAAGGACCTGTTTAAACTATTGGGAGATCAATGAGAATGATGCTTTGCAAAACATAAATAACATTAAAGATATTGTTACTTCTAAGTTCAAAGAAAAATTGTGGTGTGAGAAAGATTTAGCTTCTAAAAGAAAATTAAGTTATTATAAGAGGGTCATCAACCCCACCCTTGAAGATCAAAAGTACCTCTCTATTTTAACTAGGTCAAAGAAGAAAATTAATATAGCAAAGATTAGAACGAATTCTCATGAGCTCCATAGTGAAACTTGCGGTTGGGCAGTTCCTAAAACACCATGGATAAAAAGGATCTGCCATATTTGTGAGAATAGGAGCATCGAGGATGAAAACCACTTCCTCTTAGAGTACCCTGCATACAACCACATTAGATCTCAATTTCACAACCTTTGTTACAATACTGACCTTCCTAGCCTTTTACAATGCCAAAATTATAGTGAGCTCGGCTTCTCTCCAAGCTTTTTGAGCATAGGAATAAAATCTTAAATCAAAATAAATAATTTGTCTTTTTAGGTCCGATAGATCATTATTTGGTCTCAGGTGACGTTAACCACCACCATCATCATCATCATCAATTTTTATTATTTATCTTTAACTAACTATTATTAGGAATTATTTTTAGGTACTAATTGTACATAACTCTTTAATTATTTTTATTCTTTATTAATATTTGTATCATATTATTATTTTATTTAATGGTCTAGCCCCAGGTTAATAATAGGGTTTTTTATCCCTGGACCTAGTCAAAAGTAGTTGTTATCTTTTTAGTGGTTGGAGGCTTTGCTATGTGTATTTAACCTGCTAATCTGGATCTGTTTCTTCAACTTTTCTAATAGTGTGGACAAATGATGTATATATTCTTAAAAAAAATCTCAACTAACCAAATCTACTTATTTGTTAAAATAAACTTTATTTCCAAATAAAATTATTTTATTTTCCAAAAGTTAAATTCATATATAAATAATATTAAAAATGTACATAAAAGATATTAAAAATATAACATAAATTTCTTGTATTTTTTATTGTAATTATTATTGTTCAGTTATATATTTTTAATTAATTTTATTTAAAATATCATAAAAGATTATTAAAATTACCCATTTAAAATAATCCGAATATTATAAAAGGAAACGCTAAATCATTTGCACATTCGGAAAAAAAAACCTGAATAAATAAATAAATTCCACCTCTCCTAAGTACTCTTTACTAATATATAAATTCATTAAATATTATAAGAATTAAATATAATTAGAAACTAATTTTAGATCATTTTTATTAATATATAAAGTTATTAGATACATAGAGATAAAGTGAGAAGAGAAGGAAACATTAAATGAAATTCTCTTTACTAATATATAAATTCATTAAATATTATAAGAATTAAATATAATTAGAAACTAATTTTAGATAATTTTTATTAATATATAAAGTTATTAGGTACATAGAGATACAAGTGAGAAGAGAAGGGAACATTAAATGAAATTAAAAGTAATGGTGGATAATATTATTTGAAAATAAGATTTATAAATATTTAAAAAATAAATATTAAAGTTTAATGGTGAATAGTAAAAATGTAGATTAAATTATAAGAAATAGAAATAAAAGTGAAAAAAAGTCAAAGTATAAGTTAATAATTTTGAAAATTTTAATTTGAGTAATTTGAGTAATATTGTCAAAAAGTAAAAGTCAATAATTTTAAAATTTTTAATTTGAGTAATATTGTTAAAGAGATAGATGAATTAAATAAAATTTGGTCTAAATAGTTTATATCACCAATAAAATATTAAACCTATTAAGAAGGAAATAAATAAGTTTATAGAGTTAGAATATGAATACAACAAAAACTTTAAAATTTATTATTTTTGCTTTAAAGAGAGGAATATGAGGATATATTATTTACTTAGTAAGTACAAAATAAATGGTAAATTTAAGCAATTTGTCTCACAAAAACAAAGAGGTTGAACACAATTGTTGGAAAGGGTTAATAATATTTATAAATGAAGACTTCATTCTACAAGACCAAGTTGAATTAAAGAAGTAAGTTCAAAAATCTAACAATTAGAAAAATAGAAAAATGAGCATTAATTTGAAATAGAAAATATATTATTAGGAATAGAGGCCAAAAAGATAACAACACATAGGAGTTCACGACATGACATAATAGATCGTGTCCCATATAGGAACTACCTTGGATTTCCATGGAGCAAAGGGCCTATGTTTTTTTTTTTTTTTTTTTTTTTCTGAATATGATTAATTCTATTATCATACAAAACATAGATACAAAATAGAGTACAATGGGCAAGGCTAAGAAAATTTGACTGTCAGCCCTTGCCTTGCCCTGTTATCAGTTCCAAAATTGAAAAGATTCAAAATTGGAATTGTTGCTTGACCATTGCCGACACAGTTACATAACATAAATTGACTGAACAGACACCAAGACACTAGGGCCATGGACTGACCCGGACAAAGACAAACATACATCTGGACAAAGACGATTGACACCTGAACCATTACAGTTGACACCTGAACATTACAGCCGACACATTGACAGAGATAATGCCGCCACTTAGCCGAGATACACATCGAGATCCCAACAAAAATAACAGAGATTACCCGGGCGAGTTCAATCATCATCAGTAGTCTGGGGCGCCTCTGCAATTCGGCACCCAAAACGGAGCGTGTCCTCTGAATCTGAAAGCTGGATGACCGCGTCTGGGCTTCCCTCTCGGGCTGGCCTGCTTGGACCAGCAAGTGAATAATCAGCATGCGTAGAAGGGCCAGCATCCGGGTCATAATTGGTAGCAGGGCGCTCAAGATCCGGCCCATGTTCACGTCCAGGCGCCAACCAACCCGGCCCAGGTTCACGTCCAGGTGCCAACCAACCCGTTCCAGCTCCAACCGGAAGGCACGCAATAGGGGAATTCTCTCTGCTGGAGCGCTGCCCTTCCGGCAGAGGCTCGACCTCCACGTTCTGAGTGACTCCAGGCTCGACCGTTATAGAAACAACCAAAGTGGAATTGACTTGAGGGCAGGGGAGCCGATACCTGAGCATGGGGAGCTCCCTCTGCCCTTCTTCAGAATTTGGGCTTCTGCCATTATGCCCACCCTCCTCCTCATTGCTGCCCTGAAATCTCTGAGGCAGCGAAGTTACCTCGAGGGAGGAAGAGGGTGAATAGTAATCGTTCTGCGGGAGGGCCCTGCCCTGAATTCCCCCTCTTCGGCTGCCCATTCGTGGCCTTGCCCGCGGCATTACTGCGCTCCTTCCAACACAGGCACTCTGAGCTCCAACAGCGACAAGAACTAACACCAGCGCCAAGAACCAACACCAGCGCCAAGAACCGACACCAGCGCCAAGAACCAACACCAGCGGCAAGAACCAACGCCAGCGCCAAGAATCAACACCAGGCTCGCAAACCGGCGGAACACCCCTCAGATCCTCATTCCCATTTCCGTCTGAGCGGAGCAGGGTCTCATTGCTATGCTCACACATATCCTTCTGCCGAGCCAGCTTGCTCAGTTTAAAACGCATCACAGCAACGAAGTCCAGCTTCCTCCCTCGAGCCGAGTAGACAGGCATTAATGCCTTCATTCTCCTGCATTCAAGCGGGTTAATACCCCGCTGCGCGTGGTACCGCCGGACGCCGTAGGCATGCCACCTGCCCACGTGATGGCGCGTGCCATTACCATATCCCCTATGCACCCGCATCCGGGAAGCAAAGGGCCTATGTTAAGTTAGATCTTTAGTGCGAATTAATTCTATATTGCTTTTTGAAACTTGATTGTTAACAAAGAAGGATATTTTAATCTATATGAAATAATAGATCCTATTGTAAAGAGAATGTATTTAAAATTGGTTACATACCAAAAAAAGTAAAAAAGCTCACTTTAGGCTTCACAAGAAATATCCCTTCAATTTGTGCATGTGAATGGAGATTTTAAATATCCATACTAAGTAGATTGTGTAGGTTTTAACCTTGTACATAAATTACCTGCATATGAATTCTAAAACACGGAAAATAAACAATGCAAGAGCATAACACATAAAACACATATACATAGAGATTTTCCTGTGGATTCCAAAGCCGAGACTACCAGCTTGATTTTTCATTTTGTTCCTTTCAATGTTACAATACATATTTATACATGCCAAAGCATCCAATACCATGGACTGAAAACCATCACGTCGAAAACCATGGACCGAAAACCATTGCGTCCAAAACCATATGCGAAAAACATGCACAAAACCATAGGTAGGTCCGCCCAACCTAATATAGGGTCCAAAACCAAAATTTTCTAGGGTGTTGCCTCGGACCCCATAGAGTGGGGTTACCTGCACCCCTCAAACCCCCTGTGACTCCCCCCGCTATGCAATTGGTGCAACGAAGGGGGAGCTCCACCCCCCTTCTAATCCCCATGTTAACTACGTGGGCTAGTCATGGAAAGAATATAACACAACCCAACATTCTCCCACTTATTGTTTTCTTTCCACAGGGGGCCACAAGAGAGCTTAGTCATTTATCCAGCTTGCAATTTTCATTGTTTCTCTACACCAAGAGAACTTCTCACAGCTCACAAATTTTGTCAATGCATATGCAGTATTCTTCAAAGTGTCCACGTTTACCAGCAACACATTTTTGTCTTCTATCATATCTGTCACAAAGTGATACTGAACATCAATGTGATTTGTCTTTGAATGATATGCAGGGTTCTTTGCCAAGAAAATTGCACTTTGGCTGTCAGAGTCTATCCTTATAGCTCCCTGTTTTAACCCCATACTTGAACACAATCTCTGCATCTAAACTGCTTCCTTGCTTGCATGAGTGGCTGCCATGTATTCTACCTCTATAGTGGATAATGCCACTACAAATTCTTTCTTACTCATCCAACTCACTCCACCTCCAATTAGGTTAAACACATACCCACTTGTAGATCTTCTTTGATCGAGATCTCCATCCTATTCTGCATCAAAAAAGCCATGAATATCCAACACTCTGTCCAATCCTAGTCTTCCTTGGTAGCACAAACCATAATCACTAGTGCCACACAAATACCTGAAAACCTGCTTCACTGTTGTCCAGTGCTCCTTCCCTGGTTTTGACATGAACCTGCTGAGTACTTCCACTACATGTGCAATGTCTGGTCTAGTATAGACCATCGCATACATCACGTTACCGACTGCACTTTCATATGGAACAATGAACATGTCCTCTTCCTCCTCTTGTGTGTTGGGACACTGTTCAGCAGATAACTTTACACCTACAGGAATAGGATCCCTCACCGGTTTACTATCCTGCATATTAAACCTCTACAATATTGTCTCGACATATTTCCTCTGGTTTAACCAGAGCTTCCTCTTTGTCCAATCTCTTTTAATTTCCATGTTCAAAATATAGTTTGGAGCACCAATATCTTTCATGTCAAATTTGGAGGACAAATGGGTCTTCAAATCCTCGATAATTTCTTTGTCATTTCCAACCAGCAACATATCATCCACATACAAGACCAGATAAATAACACGGTCACCAATTAATTTAAAATACACACTGTGATCTCCTTTGCTTATGGTGAAACCAAGTCCCTGTATAAATGTATCAAATTTTTGATACCACGTCCTTGGTGACTGTTTTAACCCATACAGAGACTTCTTTAACTTGCATACGAGTTCTTTCTTACCCTTCACTGCAAAGCCTTCAGGTTGCTTGATGTAGATCTCCTCTTCCAGATCCCCATGAAGAAATGTTGCCTTCACATCCATCTGTTCCTCCTCAAAATCAAAAGTAATAGCAACAGATAAAAGTAATCTATAGAAGTTACCTTGGTGACAAGAGAAACAATATCACCAAAATCAATTTCCAGCACCTAGGAATAACCTTTTACTACCAACCGAGCTTTGTATTTCTCCATCTTTCCCTCTGCATTTTTCTTCTTCTTGAACACCCATTTGTTGCCAATGGGTTTCCTTGCAGCCAGGAACTCCACCAGATCCCAAGCCTCATTTTTGTGCAAAGATGCCATTTCATCAACCATGGCCTCTTTTGAGATTTTTCCATCCTCTGAATCTACTGCTTCCTTCACAGTTCTGGGATCATTATGAGTAATAGATAAAATAAAATTTGAACACAACGTAGATGGACTATACTTTTGTGGCTGACTTCTTTCTCAAACTGATCTTCTCACACCCAGACTTTGTGGCAATTCATCTTCTAATTCCTCCTCTGCTGTAGAGTTTGATTCTTCCTCCTTTAGCTCAAACTCTATCTTATGGTGTTCCTTTGGTTGGACTTCATGTTTAATAACATCTTTTACCTCTCTCAACACCACATCTTGGTTGTACACAACCTTCCTTTTACTAGGTTCCAAAGCTTATAACCCTTTAAACCATCCTTATACCCAATAAAGATGCAATTTTCAGATTTACTAGCCAACTTGGTTCGTTTCTCCTTTGGAACATGTACAGATGCATAACATCCAAATACCCTCAGATGTGAAAGAGAGGGTTTCTTACCAGTCCATACATCTTGTGGAGTCTTATCCTCCAACGCTGATGAAGGTATCTGTTGACCAAGTAACATGTTGTCTCCACTGCCTCTGCCCAGAATTACTGTCCTAACCTGACACCACTGAGCATGGTTCTTTCCCTTTCCATCAACGTCTTGTTCATTCTTTCTACAACTCCATTTTGATGAGGTGTATATGGAGTAGTCTTTTGCCATGCTATACCACACTTCTTACAGAATTCTTCGAATTCCTTATTGCAAAACTCTCCACCGTTATCTGTCCTCAGCACCTTTATCTTCTTCTTTGTCTCGCTTTCCACCAGAGCTTTAAATTCTTTAAACCTGTCAAAGACTTCAGATTTCTTCTTAAGGAAATATATCCATGTATTCTTAGAGAAGTCATCTATAAATGATACATAGTACACAGACTTACATAGACTTACGCAGTGATGGAACTTTCACATGTCCAAACACATCACTATGCACAAGCTATAATATTTGTTTCACCCTCTTACCACCAAAGGGGAAACTCACGAGATTTTGCTTCCTATATACACAATTTTCATAGAAATCAAAATCGAGAGAGCTATTACTCATACCTTCTACCATACTTTTACCATGAATTATTTGAAGGCCCTTCTCTCTAATATGTCCAAGCCTTTGATGCCACAGCATGGTCTTCTCTCCAGAGACCACTAGGTTTTCTGCTCCACTTTCAGGAACCACAGAACTATTGCACCTGTCAACAACAGTGCTACCTTGTAGCTTGTACAGAGTTCCAATCCGAGCTCCCCACATCAGTACCAGTGCTCCTTGAACCATATTGCAGATATCCTTCTTGAACATTGTTTTTACACCTGCATCATCCAGCTTGCTTACATAAATTAGATTTCTGTCCAATGCAAGATTATGTAGAACACTCGGAAGTGTTCTAACCCTTTCACCTTGTAACTTCAACTTTACTTTTCCACAACCAATGATTCTAGCCTTCCTATCATCCCTTAAGAAGACATCACCACCATCGTATTTCTCATACTCGCAGAACCACTCTCTATGGGGAGTGAAGTGAAAGGATGCACTTGAGTTAATCAACCATGCCTCATGATCTACATGTGTACTTGAAGAAGCTAAGTACACATCCCCACCTTCATCTGAGATGGTTTTTTCCTATGCAAAAGGAGCATCATCAGATCCCTTTCCTTTGTTATGAGCTTTAGATTTACAGTCCCTTTTGTAGTGCCCTTCCTTTCCGCATTTCCAGCACACCGCCTTTATAGGTTTTCCTGGAGATTTAGATCTCCCTCTAGATTTAGATCTCCCACTCGATGACTTATTTTTGTTTATGTTCTAGGACCATCCTCGTACAGACAGGGCATCACCATTCTGGTTCTCCATATATTTTTTTGTCTCATCTCCTCTGTCAGCAAGGATGAGACTATTTCATCAAACTGCAAGGCAGTTGCATTGCTACCTATTGCAATAACTAGACTATCCCATGAATCTGGTAGAGAACACAACAAACTAATGCACTTATCTTCATCTGAAATTTTGATATCAACAGACGATAACTGACTTACCACAATATTAAACGCATTCAGATGCTTTGCCATCGAGTCTCCATCTTTCATCCTTAGGTTATATAGATTTTTCTGTAGGAACAGTTTATTCACTAGAGACTTAGATTGGTACAAAGTCCCTAACTTGTCCCACAAAGCCTTCGTCGTAGCTTTCCTTCATAGATTTAGCAACACTGAATCTGAGACACATGACCGTATTGTGCTCTTTTCCTTCTGATCCAACTTCTTCCATTCTTCATCACACACTCCTTTTGGTTTAGTACCTGGATCTACCATGATCCACTGATCTTTATCCACCAACAGATCCTCCATCTTGAGTTTCCGTAACTCAAAACATTGAATATTAAATTTCTCGATCTACATATTTCCACTACTCGCCGTATTCTTTCACTACCAGAATCGATCCCACAGATCTCCCACTGAATAGGGTCTACCACATGCCCGAGAAAAACCCCTCAGTAACAAAGGCATCCCCTTGAAGCCAAAACAATTTTAATACCAAATGTGGTTTTTAACCCCATATAGAAATTACCTACACACGAATTCTAAAACACAAAAATTAAACAATGTGAGAGCATAACACATAAAACTCATATACACAAAGAGTTTCCCCTGGATCCCAAAACCGAGACTACCAACTTGATTTTTCATTCCGTTCCTTTCAATGTTACAATACATATTTATACATGCTGGAGCATCCAATACCATGGACTGAAAACCATCGCGTCCAAAACCATGGACCGAAAACCATTGCGTCCAAAACCATGTGCGAAAAACATGCACAAAACCATAGGTAGGTCCGCCCGGCCTAATATAGGGTCGAAAACCAAAATTTTTTGGGGGCGTTGCCCCGGACCCCATATAGTGGGGTTACGTGCACCCATCAAAGCCCCTATGATACCCCCCACTACGCAATCAGTCCAACAAAGGGGGGGCACCACCCCCCTTCTATCCCCCCGATTAACTACGTCGACTAGTCACGGAAAGAATATGACACAACCCAAGAGATTGATATAGAAATATGTTCTTGTTTGTAAATTCTTGTTGTTAGAATTTGAAGAGAGTGTTTGAAATATGATCCATAGTTTCATTTGTAAGTCGACATTTCGATTCCAAAATATGACCCATCATCAAGAGAGAATGTTTAGAGAGAAGCAGAAGAGGAGAAGAAATATAAATACAAATTAAGGGAAGGAAGAATGTAATCAAATTATGCCAATTATTATAAATCTAAAAGTTAACGAGCTAAAATCCTAAAAATTATTAATAGTGAGTATTGTAAAGTTAATAGAATAATTAATAATGAGTGTAAATATTATTGATATTAATAATATAATATTATTATTGTAAGAGTATATTAATTATGAATAGTGAATAATATTAATATAATTTATTTACCTTAATAATGAATAATGGAATTGGTCCTATATTAAATAAGTGGATAATTAAAATAAGACATATACCTAAAGAATTATAAATATAATACCTATATCTAAAAATGAGTGATTAATGTTAGAGCTATGTATTATAAGCTCAATACCTAGAATGTAATATTAATATTTATATAAATCAAACCTAGTTACTAATATTAGTAGGGTAACAATATTAATATTAAAACTATTAATGCTAATATTATGATAACATTAATAATATCCTTTATTAACATTAATAATTTGTTTATAGAGATGAATTAATATGTTAATTAAAGAATTGATATATGATAATGAAAGAATGAAAGATCAAGAAAGAAAAGAGGAGAAAAGATAATCAGAGGGAAAGAAAGGAGGAGGGTAGGGGGAAGGTCCTGCAAGGAGAATCAAGTGGGGAGAGAAATAAATACACAAGGAAAAATAACTAGGGGAATATGAAGAAACTAGGGGCTAATGATTTTAGTGATGAGAGGGAACCAATTACTACTTACCACAAGTCCACCATCTTGTTTGAGATTGTTGAGATGTCTTAGTATCTCCAAGGCTTCTTTAAATCTTCTTATGAAATAGTGGTCTTTTGTGGAGATTATCCTTATGTATTTAATACAGATATGGTGTTTAGTATGGAGGGAGTGTTCTACAAGAGAAAGAGTGTTGCACCATTTTCTTTCATTATTATTTTGAAGGATAACCAAGTTTCAATAATATGTTCAAGGATTTCCTAGTATTAGAAATATGTTATTTCATGGCTCTACCTTTTGTTAAGAAAACACTAAAGGTAAAAATCTTCTTCAGAGTGACTTAGAATATTATATTTATCCTATGAGAAATGAAGAAAGTATCTTCTTTATAGGATAACTTAATGTTAAAAGAACAACTATCATTTTAAGCAATGATTCCAACCCTAATCCTCTATGGCTAGATGAGGACCCTATTTTAGCTAGCATGTAAAAAAGAAAATTTTAAGACTTTGGTGAGAATTTGTTTGGTACTAAGCTAATGAAACTTTGTAATTCTCATGTTCTAATTATTGACAATGGTCTAATGAAGTGAACAAAATCTAGTTGAATGAGTTATATTCATAATCTTGGAAACAATGTTGTACATTAGGTCACCAAATAGTAACTCCCCAAATATAACCAAATAATACATTCTAACATCTTGAAAGACTATGAGCTCAAATTTGATGATAGATTTTTAGGCCTAAATATATATTTTTTCATGCAAAAAAAATTGAATGAAGGGAATTATGATAACCAAAATATCATATCAAATAAGGATAATATTGGGGATCTCTATCATATTTTATGAAACTTGTCTTTACTTTTAGACTGTGAGTCCCTAGACAATCATATCTTTGAGACCATGAGTTGTAATCCTTATCTTGATGAGGTGTCATCGTGATCCATTAATGAGTTGTGAGTAAGATCTATAATATTTAGAAGTTCATATTGATGTTTTATAAATTGACATGTTGGGATCAATACAATACAATACAATGGCTTAAGCCTTTTCCATCAATTTACTTGCCTTGTCTCGCTATTTTCAATTCTTAACATGGTATCAAAGTGGGCATTTCCTGCCTCATCGAATCTTTTTGAGGGTTTTGCAATTTTTTTTTTTCCTTTTATATTTGTATGTGGCTTTATATTTTAATTTTGAATCTACAAGGTCTCTCACAGTCTTGATGAAGAAAATATTGGTTATTATATTTCTATCATTTGTGAATGTAACGATGAAATCCCCTATCAGTTTTGTTTTCTTGGAGGAAGAAACTAAAATCTTTGTGAAGTCTTTGAGATTGTAACAATAGATCTTATTCACATGGGTGAGGTAGGCCTATAAGGATTTGTTGTAAATGAGGACGACATCAAAGAAGACTAGAACAAAATGGCACAAGAAAAGGTTGAAAGATGTGGTTCATAAGGATTTGAAAAGTGGAGGGCGCATTACACATTATAAATGGCATGACCAAGCACTAGTGATGACCTTCATGAGTCAATAGGTAGTCTTCAGCATATCAACCACCTTCATATGTATTTGGTGATAACTAGAGTAAAGATCAAGTTTAGTAAAAAAATGTATCCTTGTAAATTCATCCAAAGGTCATTAATGATATGAATAGGAAATTTTTATTTTATGCTAATTTTGCTTAGGGAACCAAAATTAAAAAATATGCACAACCTTATTTCTTGAGGGCCATGAAAAAAGGATAGGAAGAAGGGCCACTTATGGGGAAGATAATTTATTTCCACTTATTTTCTCAAACAAATGAAATTTAGAAAATTGTTTAAAAAGTTCTAATGACCTTTGGAGCTGGAAACTTTGATCAAAGGTGTGCATGTTGCGACTATGTTGGAAAATGTGAAACTCCCATGGTTATGTACTCAAACAATGAAAATTGGGAGACACCTTTTTTATGCACAAAATCAAGACTAAATTGGTGCTTTATTTTTTAAATGATGCCTACACATTTATAAGAAACCTAGACTTCTTCTATTACACCAAAATTAGATGTTATGTGATTGCAAGCACCCACAAGTGTTTGTTGCTTCTATTTGAAAATACTAAATGAGTAGATGATAACGGTAAATGTCAAACATGTGAAAAATTGATTACAAGAAATGAACTTGTATATTTTGTAAAAGGATAGTGTATTGTATAACATTTCTATGGAAAAAAAATGAATAAATATAAGGTAGTGGTAAATCTAAAAGTAAAATTGATTGTGGTAGAAAGCTTGTATAGTTTGTAAAAGGATAGTGTATTGTATGTCATTTATTAATATATATCAACTAATTATAAGGTGGGTGTCCTAGTATATGTCAATATCATCTCTTAGTAGATAATTTGAAGTGACTTCAAAATTGATGATACACCCTTTATCTTAGTTATTGTGAAACCTCCCTTGAGGTTATAGGAATGAAACTTCCTAGATATGGGTGAAATTATGCAAATAAAGATACACTAAAATCAATCAACAAATTTTCAAACTTAGAACCAAGATTATTACAAGAGATCTATTTAAAAGAATTAGAAATGAAAAACATTAATTATTTATATAAGAAGTGACAAACATTTAAAATAATATATATAGAAAATTATAAAATAAGCTTACACTTAAAAACCATAAAAAAACCATAAAAAAATCTAAAGATGATTTCAATTCTTATTTTTTTTTATCATGTGTTTCATGGATCTTAGAGATTGCTAACTGCTTTGTCTACAAAATGTTTGTATTAGGTATTTTCAACCAAAGGGATCACCTCAGAAATGCTCAACCATATAACATATGGCAAAAGTGTTAAGAGAATTGAACCTATAACCTTTCAATAGCAAATATACTTTAACTACAAAAACTAAAAAACAAACTACCTCTTTAAACTAAGATCATTTAAATATTCTGAAAAAAACAAAAAATCATTTAAATATTGTGAAAAAACAAAATAATGAATTCAAAACATAAGTCTTAGATTTGATTCATACGTAAAACCTATTCGATAATTATTTTAACCCAAAATACTTTGATCTTATAATGAAAGTGTATCATAAAGGTAGTGTATCATAAAGGTAATGCATTTTTTAAGAATCTACTTATAAGCTTCTCAATAAGAAAAAATAAATTAAAACATTTGAAGAATTTTGACTTCATTAATAACAATCTCCAATAAAATTTAATAGTAAATAATGAAATAAATAATGTTAAATCACCTAAATAAATTAAGTGAACACTAAAATTATAAACTATCCAACACAATTGTTCAAAACTGTGAAAGTGAACCGAATACTAAAATCAAACTTCTAAATAATGCAATAAAAGCTCCCACATCGCTAAGATTTTGTCTGCATCAATGTGTAAATAAAAAATGTGAAATCTATCTACAATTAGTAGACATATTGTCCCATTTGTTAAAACATCCGGATGCTATTATTATCATGCCACTTCAAAGGTCTTTATACAAGTTGGCCAACGACTATGAGATGTCTAAATCGACTGGTTTGTGTAAGATTTAGTGTTTATGACGTAAATTTTATGAAAAAAAATAAAAATTAGTGTTTATGATGTAAATTTTATGGAAAAAAATAATAGTTTTATCATTTATTTAAGTTAAATAAAAATTGTTGGGGAAAAAGTAAAAATTAAAAAATTAAAAAATGTGCTTAATAGTTGTGTATAAAGTGTAAACCAAATTGTAATGGGAACTAGTGAAACAATGGAAGAATTTCGCTTCATCTTATGAGGCAAATTAGTGTTTATGATGTAAATTTTATGGAAAAAAATAATAGTTCTATCATTTATTTAAGTTAAATAAAAATTGTTTGGGAAAAAATAAAAATTAAAAAATTAAAAAATGTGCTTAATAGTTGTGTATAAAGTGTAACCCAAATTGTAATGGGAACTAGTGAAACAATTGAAGGATTTCGCTTCATCTTATGAGGCTTTGAAGACTTGCAACTAATTGTGTATAAAGTGTAACCCAAATTGTAATGGGAACTAGTGAAACAATTGAGGAATTTCACTTCCTCTTATGAGGCTTTGAAGACTTGTAACTAATGTTCAAACTATTTTCTCAAAACAACTTTGTTGGAAAGTATTCAAATTGAAAGTATTCAGAATGAAATGACATGACATGGAAGAACAATGACATGGAAGAACAACTAGCCAGGTTGAATGTGGTGTTCAAATATTAAAGGGTTATTAATATTTTTTAAGTTATAGCTTAGTTAATTGTGGTGCTCAAATATGAAATGGTTATCAATATTTTTGAAGCTATAGCTCCATTAATACACGGGCTGTATATGCCACCTTTTGGATTTATGCAAGTACAAAATCTAAAGGGTGATATATATTTCCCCTGTGCATTAATGGAGCTACAGAAATATTGGTTGCCATACTAAAGGGCTATCAATATTTTTGGAGCTATAGCTCCATTAATGCATGGGGTAGTATATGTCACCCACTCGATTTACACAAGTACAAAATCAAATGGGTGGCATACACTGACTCTTGCATTAATGGAGCTATAGCTCTAGAAATATTGGTTCCAATACTAAAGGGCTATCAATATTTCTCGAGCTATAGCTCCATTAATGCACTTGGCAATATATGCGACCAGTTGGATTTACAGCTTGTGTAAATCCAATGGGTGGCATAGCATTAATGGAGCTATAGCTCTAGAAATATTGGTTGTGGTACTAAAGGGTTATGAATATTTCTGGAGCTATAGCTCTATTAATGCATGGGGCAATATATTGCCACTTGATGACCAACTCCCTATGTAATTAGGTGGTACTTTTCATCAATATCCAAGTTGATTGCTTCCAAAAGGGATGTATTGCAATATGATCATGTCATATGGTTGTATTGTACACTAATACAATGATTTGATTTTTCTTTTTGGGTGGTTGAAAACAATTCTTTCCTTCATGCCTATCTACACTTATTTGATTAATTGGAGCATAGAAGGTCTTAGTGTTGGTTGGTTCATTTGGTTGTTAATGTCTCCTGAATTGGAATTTCAAATTTCTCTGTTAAATACATTTTTGCATTGTTCATACCCTTGAATTTATATTCTATGCTAATTTATGAGGGTCAATCTCACCTTATTTGAAAACTCTTTCAATTTAGAATTATATGGTTTAGAATTTGGTGATACAATTTTAGGCAAGATTGTTATGGAGATTGTGATTTTTAGTTGTTTAAAATATAGTTACCAAGTTTGAATTCAAAAAATATAATAAAAAAACAGATAAAAAATTCTAATTCAAAAAATATTCAGCAATATACATCTTAGCTATACCTTTGGATTGTTTCCTTACCCATCTATTTTTCTCATTTTATTTCTCATTCATTTTGAAATTTAAATCATTTTTAATAACTTTAGCAAATATAACAATTTTAGAACTATAACTCTTAATTAAAAAAGAAAAAAAAAACACTTATCTTTCCTCTCTAAAACCTCTCTTTTCTTCAAAACTTAAAATTCTTCTCCAATTGTATAACTTATTGTTGTAGCTGCTACAACCACCCTCCAATATTTTACCTTCACTTTGTTTTGGAGCCTCCCTTCTTAAATCTTAGCAACTTGTCTTGCATTGCTCAGGTACTTGTGTTTTCATTTTAATTTATCTTTCAGTTGACATCTTGTGTTCGCTTACTTGCTTTGCTCTCTAACCACAAGTTGACCCCACGTGACTTGGTTGCATTTGGTTCTTGTGGTGCCTTGGTAAACTGTGGAGCCTTAGAGGGAAGCTAACCTTACTCTTAGAAATTGTGTAGTGCAGCCTAGATGTGAAACTTGCTCTCAATAATTGGGCATATCATCTCAGTAGTGAGCTTCGGCTCCAGAACAGTGAAAACCCAATTTACATCTTGTCTTAAACTGGGAAATTGGGCAGAGCGTGAGAGCGAGCCCAGATCCACTCACCCTAGAAATTGTGCAGAATATACTATGCTTAGAAATTGCTCATTGCATGAACCAGAGATTTTCCCGGTCCTTCCCAAAATAGGGCAATCTTTCGAGGGAATGCATGGCAGTTTTCCAGAAAAGCATGAAGTTAAGAGGAAAACGTCCTTGGGAAGTAGGGATCCATTATTACTTTCTCGAAGGTGACACATTGCCATCTTTAGAGGTTTTTGGAAGTGTCGGTCTCATCCTTGAGCTCAAGCATACACATCATGAAGTCCATTTGCTCAAATCTATGTAATGGATATCTCTAGATCTCACTTATGCATTCAACATCAAGCTCTAGCCCCGCTAGGAGATCAAGGAGCCTTGAGAGAATTATCATTACCTTTCGGGGTGAGTTTTTCTTTTATCGCCTTATGCTGATTTTTCTATCGCTTATGCTTGTTTAGCTTGTGAGAGAATTGTTTCACTCATTTTCTTGAATTCCCATTGTTGTTTTAACTTGTTTTAGGTTGTAGAAGTATTTTTTCAAGTTATACATCACCTTTCCCAAGTGTCGCCTGAGTTTTCCTGTTTTTTCACCAACGGTCGCCGTTCCAATGACTCCCCTCACATGCTTCATGTTCATTCAGTTTGATCCATTGTTACAGTTATTTTACATGTACACATATAAACATAGTCATATTTGCACTCAAAATCTGATCCCAGTGTGGGTGTGACAAAGGACCCTTCCAAGACCTTTTACTTTCATGATGTGTTAAATTGAATTTTTAAAAGAACATTAATGAATAAACCTGCATGTTGTAAATAAGAGGGACATGTCAATCCTCAGCAACATAAAAAACAAAAGCGTTGATAGTGGAGTTCATCCAGGAGGGACTACGTCTCCGGGCCTCGGTGTCAAGATGGTGTAGGCCCCTACATTAAGTGTTGTCAATAGTGATGATGTACATAAGAGATGATTTCGTTATCATACAAGGAAAATTCCCTCACGTAAGAGTGTCTCCAAGAGATGTTCCACTACAGGAACTCTCAGTCAAAAGACTCCTATCAGTTCGACACAAAACGCAGGCATAATGATCATCTTGCCAACATGGCATAAAAGCGATCTCAAAACAAACATGCATGGCGACGCATGAGAATCCCATCAACATACAACAAAAGGATCTCAAAACACAATATGATGAATCATGACAACAAATTCACATAGGCGATTGTGCATCCCATCAAGTAGGAATCATAAAAATGAGTAAGAAACGGGATCCCGCATCAAACATCAATCAAGGACCTATGCAGCACAATGCATAAAAAATAAGTACATGAACACTACATATACCTCAAAACCAAGGGCCACTTGAAGAAGTGGATGTCAAACTGCTGAAGCTATTCGGACCATCGATCTCACGACATCAATCGCATGACTTCTCGCACATGGATGTTGACCCCTGCATTCCACTTAGAAAAGTGGCTAAAGAATAGAATGGGAGAATGATAAATCTGAATGCACCATCACATTTGTGAATAGTGAAAAATCGACTGTCCAATTTCTGAATTTTTAGAAGTTGAGAATTTGGGCTTAAGGAATATTTTAGATTCCCCCTAGATTCCTCAAAGATTCTTCTCCATGGGTGGACTGGAAATTTGCAACTCCAAATTCAAATTTGACCTCGCCATTGCGATCCCTACGGAAAACCATGAAAAATGACTATAAGCTTGACTATATTCCGACATGGAGAAAAATTACCTTGAGAAAATTTCAAGGATCATGGTTCCGCTCTCTATTTCTGCAGCAGTCATGGTTCCATCCTCATGCTAAAAATGGCCGAAAAATGCAGAACTCCGATGGAGACATGAACATCGCCATTGTGTTCGTGGCATCAAGAAGTGCTGAAACCATATAAAATCTGTCAAAATCTGACAAAGTGAAATTTCACCCTCTTGCAAAATGTTGCCTTGAACTGCGTGCCAAGATTCTGCCTCCTTTGCCTCGAAATCTGTGCCCGCTCATTGTTCCGCCATCTCCCCATGCACTAAGAAAATTGGGTTCTTTTAAAGTTTGGAGGGTAGATTTATCAATGAATTGGTTGTGGCATTGTGGTAAGTTTATGTTGTAGGGAAAAGCATCCGATTCGGATGACCCTATCCCACTCTAAGGGTGATAGTACCTCAGCAACAACTGTAAATAAAACTACTTAAGGTTTACTTCTTTATGAAAGCAAGAGAGAATGAAGAAATGCACTAACCATTGCCTTGCGCTTAATATTTGCTCCAATCTCTTCTCTTTGCTGCTTGCTCCTAGCTCTTTGCTCTTTTGCTGGCCCAGCTACAATGAGATCCTGCAAAATAACAAAGAAGGAAACTACAAGAAGCATGCAATCATAACTGATTCAAGGATTAGCATAAATCAAATATACAATTATCACAATACATCATTGAAACAAGTGCATATAGAAGAACCTCAATAGCTTTTATTAATGGAAGAAGTAAAGTTCTGAGAGTGTTACAACCATTGAAGGCCCCAATCCAGCAACACCTCCCAGCAGAAAGAATTTCTCCTCTTCACCTCCTTCAAGCAATCACCCAATAGTTCTATAGTGAAACCAACAGCATATCATTACTTTGCACAAAATTCCAGCCTCTTGAGCTCATAGGAGAGAGCTCAATATATAGATGAATTGAGAAAGGATGAGTCAGCTTGCAACTGATGTGTAGCTGCCTTGTGTCCTCTCTCTCTTCAGTTGATCTTCAGTTCTTGAGTCCACTTGGAGAACCTTGCTTCCACTTGGAGAAACAGAGCCTCTGACTCATCACAAGGCGAAATCCCTGATCCAAGTGTCATTTTTGGAAGATTCCAGAGCAATGACTCAGTGTGCCACTTGTCCCATCTCGCTCAGCGCGGGTGGCCTTTGTTCTACCTGCTTTGCAATGCAGGTACACCATGGAGGAGTTGAGTTTCAGCTCAGAAGCCTAGTGGAGCACCTGCTTTGATTTCAGGATTGCTTGTTTTTGAGTGTTTTCAGGTGGAGAACTGATCTGAGAGCTGTTGGTTTGCTGACCTTGTTCCTCTAGGGGTAGGAACATCATGTTTAGGGACTTTGGATCCCTTGGATTATTGACAATTCATGCCTGATGCTGCAAGGCACAAAATTGTCTATAACAGATGCCCCCTAACCCCTAAAGTATGAGGTCGTTTATCGGGTGAAATGCTTTATTAGGAGGATCCGAAGTTCATTCAATCTGCTGAGAAGTGTCCTGTAATAAGATACAATACAATACATTATTTTTCATACTTTTTCATGATCTAGCTGAGGCGGGCATTCCCATGCTCAGCTTTATAAATTCATTTTGGTACATAGCACAGACGATCGTCTGATGATAGACTGATAATTCTCTGCTGAAATTATCATCCTTTGAGAAGGATGATCATCTGCTGCAATGATGTACATATCAAATGTCTTTATATGCTGAATATATATCGCAGCCCGGATGGATGAAACTAGATCCGGGGTCTTCAATCTCTTCCGATCTCCACTCGATGTACAAGTCGATCCATGTGAGAATTTCTTGAAGTCGAACATGGAAAGACATCGCTTGATTACCGGTCAATGATGTAAACCGTTAACAAGCGCGAGAGGAATCACCGATAAGGATGATGACCCTCAAGGTACAACAGTACATGGTGGGAATAAAGGACTTGGCGTCGACCACCATGCAAAATCTTCTGGTCGAAGGTCATTGATGTATACCTGTCGCCGGAAGTGAGAAACTTGCCATTGAGGCATGCAAGCTTCAAAGTACTGAAGGGGTTGTTCCTAGATCAACTCCTTGGATAATGAGCTGATGTCGACAAGGAGCGATCCGTCAAAGGAGGGCCTTAATGAATCCCACATCAGTGACACGGAACGGAGCTAGTGATTGTGATGAGGTGAAAACAAACTGTGATGTATGATTCAGGGTTGCGGTCATGAAATGGATGAAGGACAATGTATGCTAGTGGATGGGACACGGTTGACTCTTTGCAGAACAACATCTCTTGAACATATAACGACACTGATGTGATGGATTGGTAGCATTACCCCAAATGTGGATGGTGTGGCGAGGACCATGGTGATGAGACCAGTGAATGAAACAACCCAACCCGATGTGATACAGAGGACAAAGTGTCATGTTCAAGAGCGACTTGCTACCATTAAAGCTGTGAGGTTCTCCCAATTTTTCCCCAGTCATTGCTGACCAGTACCTCTTTATTTTTATCAAGCTTGAGGAGGATAACATATGCTTGTTCTATAACCTGCCCTTCGGGCAAGCCCATCGCTATGTTTTAACGAGCCTAGCGATAGGGAAACTCGTTCTCGTCTAAAGACAAGTTTGTCGCTATTTAATGAATTTAACGAGTCTAACGACAAGGATAACTCGGTCCTTTTCATTTTTAGAGAGTCTGAAAAGGTACATAAAGTCAACTCCAGAATTCCTTTTTCGTCATCTAATCCCTTAAGTCTTAAAAAGTATAAAACAATACAGAAGGGATGAATTTTCGATTGCTTTAACGAGCCGAACAAAACAAGCGCTCGATCTTTTTGTGCAATAATCCCTCAGGTCCAAAAAGATTAAAATCTAGAGGAGGGATAGCTCTTCCGGTTGTTTAACGAGCTGGAAGGCCAAAACTCGGCAAACTTTTCATATTTTACGAGTCAGGAGAAAAGAGCTCAAAGAAGACTCGTCTTTTGAGGAACGAGTGATAAACAGGGATAGCAGCAGATTCCAGGTACAGGTTGGAATTTTCCAATCACGGCAATGTCACAAGGATGGCTAAGTGAAATCACTCTTCGCAGTTGTTCCTCAAAATGGGTAAACAAACATATGAAGATGAACGATTGGCCAAATGAACAGATGGAGGTGAGACTGCAAGAACACGACCAAGGGCTTTAATATGGCTGTCAAAGGTTACATTTACCAAGGTTATTTACCGGTTCATTTTTTCTGGGTGAGCTTGATCTCTAGGGGAAGATTGCTCACAACTTATGTTTATTTTTTAACGAGCATGAACTATGTGCTAAAACTGCTCGGATCTTGCGTTTATTTTTTAACGACCATGAACTATGTGCTAAAACAGCTCGATGATGGATGCCCCCAGCATAATAATGCAGACGAGGCGTATGCCCCCTAAACTTTTAAGGGGACATTTCATTTTTTAATGAGGTTGACATCGTAAAGAACTATCCTCTTGACTCCTTATTTCATTTTTTAACGAGGTTGACATGATATAAGAACTATCCTCGTAGCTTTAGATCCATTAAAAATAGAAGGCTTCATATTCTACTGCACCCATTTCCGCTAGATTACTCGGCGGTAGTGGGGCAAAAGTACCCATTGAAGTAGGGCCTTTTAGGAAAATTACTCCGATGTTCTGGAGAGAATGATTTCCTTCATGGATCATTGGAATGCCTCCCGTGGTGAATAGCGGCACAACTTCTGTCGAAGTTGTCATCGAACTGCCTGATCGATCCTTTTCCTGGCTATTCAGCAATTGCGAGTTCCCGTAATTTTTGTTCATTGTCGAAGTTAAAGCATTGTTTGGTCTCTTAGCACTTGACAACATTAGAACTTGGCACCCGGAAGTGTTTCCACTATCAACCATATTTTGACTTGGATCGGGAAATGGATCAGTTAACACAGCTGGAGTATGCGAATTCTTCAAGAATCTTCTAAACTCAGCTTTGTACGGACAATCTGTTGTCTAGTGATCCTCGTCACATATGTGACACCCAGAGGGTGGTTTCCCTTCTCCGAAAGGAGTTCTTCGGGGAGATGACTCTCCTCGTTCTTTCTTCTTCCCTTTGTTTTGCTTCTTCTTTCTTCCTGGTTGAATGGTTTCTTTGCCTTTATCTGTCGATACTGCATTTACTTCCGAAGCAAGAATTTCCTCATGCGCATTTTGATTCGAATCCTTACGGGCCTTCTTTTGATTGGCCCTTTTTGGATTTGTGTTTGCCGTGCCAATCACGCCATCGCTGGCATGAGAGTCACTATTTGATTTAGGAGGAGGAGGGATTGAAAACTCTGGTCTAGGGCTGTCTGGTATTTTGTCATAGAGCGTGCCGGACTGAGTATATACTAAGTCCAAATATTGCGCACGAGCAATAACCTGCTCTTCTGTTACGACTCCCCCCTTTGCCACATCTTCCGTTATGGCCGGAAGTAACGACTTTATAAACCACTCAGCTAAAAGCTGATCAGGAACGTATGTTTTAACCATTCTTCGTCGACGTCGCCACTCATGTATATGATCTGATATATGAGTGGCGGTTGTCTGCTTGAAGTTGGTCAATATCTCTGTTCCTATTTCATACCTTATTGGTAATTGAAAGTGGGTTAAGAATGTCGTGGCAAGGGAGCTAAAATTGTCGAACGAAGCTCTTGGCAATTCTATATACCATTTCGCCGCTGGACCTGTCAATGTCCTCTGAAAGAGGCGAAGCCTTATCGAATCATCATTTAAAGTGTTCGACGAACACCATAGATGAAATGTCATCACATGATTCGACGGGTCTTCACCTGGATTTCCATTGAATTTAGGAATGTCGGATGGAAGTTTGTGCGGGATCACTGGCCACCATGGGGCGTAAGCAATTGGATCATTGGTTAACCGATGTAAATCAGGCAACTCTAAAGTCGCCACGAATGGTAACTGTTGATTCAAGTTAGGGGAAGCGTAACCAGGGTACGATGGAATTGCCTGAACAGTTGGTCTTTGCATACCAGCATAATGGAGTTGATGTTGGTATGATTGATACGGTTGACGGACTTGACCACTATAAAGTGGTTGATTTTGGCCATTTTGGATATATGGTTGTCCAGTATTCGCAAAGATTTGTTGTTCAGAACCTTGGTACACTTGTTGGAATTGTGGCTGTTGGTATTGCACTATCCACGGTTGCAATACCATGGGTTGTTGCACTACACTAACCATTGGACTAAGATGTGGGGTAATTGTACCCGATTGTACTTGTGTCGCCCCACCAGGAGGCGATTGTGGTTGGGTTGCAGGGTCAAGGGGCTGTTGCATGAGAACCTGAGAAATCTGAGGTTGACATACAATAGGCATCGTTTGAACTTGCGACACGGTTACGGTAGCCGGTGTAGTTGGGATGTTCGTCACAGGTACACACTGTTGCATAGAATATACAACTCTTGGTGGCTGTGATAGCATAGGTACCCAACTACTCGTTGCAATTCCACCATAACTTGAATAAGGTTGAGAACTCCCGTATCGGTACCCTCCCGGAGGGGGTAATGAAAGGGCATACTGCCCCCCATACGGTGGTAATCCAGAACTCAAGGCAATTGATTGTCCTGGAGGACTGGATGGCCTAAATTGATTCCCAAAAGGGTCAATTTGATGAGTCTCACCATAAGAGTTACCAGACATTACTCCAGAACAAACAGGAACAGACCATACTGCCGAGATAGTCCCTTGGTGGACTCCTTCTAGCGATTGAGAGCTAGTTGGGACAGATGGTATGCCGGCGAACATTGTTGGATTTGCAGCAGGTAATTTTGCCGTCGCCGTGTCATTTGACACAGTCCTAGATGTCGACGGTTGTTCAGACATTTTGAGTCTATCCAATTGATTGCCTAGTGATTCTACAGGAACTTCCACTGGTGATGGACAAACTTCTGTTGTAGCAGGAAATAGAGTGACCCCTACTCCAAAATGAGTTGGAGTGGATACTTGCGGTTCCTCTATAATTTCCTCTATCGCAATGAGACCAGGTGGAAGAGGAAGACCGTCAGGTCCGTAAAAGATTTCCGGTGCCGAAGAAGGGGTTGTATCGACAGCGACAGATGTTTGAGGAACAAAACTCTCTGGACCGGTTACAGATGGAACTGGTTCAGTTATACAAGTATTTGCCCCCAGACTAGGATCATTATTACTGTTCTTCTGTGGCGGTTGAACTTCTTCTATAGAGGCAGGGTTTCCGGAAATTTTTGGAGTAACCAGAATCTCAGATGTTGTTGGAACACTTGTTCTAACTTTTAAAGGAGATTTTGAACTGGTTCGACGAGCTCGCTTTGCCCGGACTATTTTCGACTCCGGAGACAAAGACGGTTGACTCGCAAGCCTCCGCGAACGACGGATATTCAATTGAATTTCTTCCACGATTGCGGATTACTCGATCAACTAAAATATAAAGGGGAAAATTTGTGTTTCCGATTTGAATGAATTTTATTAGACGCCTTTAGACATAACTTTTCTTTTTCATGTTTTAAGAGTCGAGAAAAAGCTAAAGATGACTCTAGTCTCCTTCGATGTATTAACGAGCCCGAAGTGACAAATGCTCGGTTGGACCTTTTCAGTTATAGAGTTTGAAAAGGGCCAAAAGAAACTGCTCTGGAGATCTAGGCAGAGGCTGTGCCAAACCTTTCGCGAAACCACATAATACGTTTTACGGTACGGGTGGTCGATCTTCGTGAATGCTATGTTCGCTGCATCGCGATCAGTAGGGTGGCCGACACGGCTTCCTAAGGATAAAGGATAAATGCCTATAGGGGTCTCCCAATATATATGCGACGGTACGTGGGAGCACAAGTCCGTATTAGTGCTATCGTCCCTCAGGAGGAATCACCCACCTTCGTAGAGATCGACAGTCACTACGTTTAACGACGCCGGAACACGTCTCTAGCTTAGACCTCTATGTGTTTGCGTTATGTTTCAATGCGTTGTTAGGTTCATTCAGTATATTTTAAGTTGATCTTTTTAAAGTTTGCCTTTCAAGGTTCACCACGAGATGTATATGAAAAATTCCTAAATGCAGCCTAAGATGAGAAGCAAGCTTTTTCAAATCTTTTTGACTGATGAAAATCTTAACTACTGAGGGAGAAGAAAGGCATATCTTTTCACACAGTTCATACAGCACAAACTAATGCACTTTCTCCTAAATCATCATGCAAACTTTTTCAAATGCAAAATGCACAATGCATGTATTTTCTTTTCCCTTTCTTAATGTTGATGTATTACAAAAGGAAAGTTGTTATATAACTTTGATTTCGATTTCAAGCGAAAGTAAACAAGCTGGTCCAAAATCAAAAGACACCTTAAGATTTACTTGTTTAAACACTGGAAATGCATGAAATCAAACCATAATGACGAAAGTAAAAAGACTAATCAGCTATGGACAACAAACAAGCTAACTCTTTAGACCAGCAAAATGCCTAACACAGGTTCAGATCTAAGAGGCCAAAGCAAGACTAGTTCGCTTTCGTTATGGGAAATTGTAAATGATGTAAGAAATACAAAAGAACAAGTACAATTTCGTTATATAACAGAGGTGGAATGATGGCAAGTAAGGTTGGTTTCAGAACAGGTACAAGACTGGTAACTGGCTGCAAAATCTATAGTGAAAACAGGCAAGAAAAAGGGAGGAAACCCCAAATGCACAAGGCAAAATTGGGCCAACGCAGGTGCTGCACAGCCAGTCTGGCTCTCAGCGCAGGTAGCCCCTTCGGGACCTGCGTTGCAAAGCAGGTAGCCTGTGTACTACCTGCTTTGGAAAACGAAAGTTGCGTTTTCTCAGTTTCCGGGTCACAATTTTCTCAAAAATTCACAGTTTTTGCTCAAATCAGAAGCTATCAGTCAAGCACACACTAAGGGATGACAAGGAAGATGAAAAGCTATCACTAAGAGCTTACAAGGATCCTTGTAGATCAGCTTTTCAAATCATGAACATGCTCAGAAATGAGCTAGAGTAGCTGCCCTCTACTTCGCTTTTGATATAGTCAAAAGCTTTTCGATTTGGTACTCTTTTGTTCAGGAAATGAATAGCAAAATACTACAAAAAATCAAACAGATACGATCCCCAGTGTTGTCGCCAGTTTGTTGTAGGGAAAAGTATCCGATTCGGATGACCCTATCCCACTCTAAGGGTGATAGTACCTCAGCAACAACTGTAAATAAAACTACTTAAGGTTTACTTCTTTATGAAAGCAAGAGAGAATGAAGAAATGCACTAACCGTTGCCTTGCGCTTAATATTTGCTCCAATCTCTTCTCTTTGCTGCTTGCTCCTAGCTCTTTGCTCTTTTGCTGGCCCAGCTACAATGAGATCCTGCAAAATAACAAAAAAGGAAACTACAAGAAGCATGCAATCATAACTGATTCAAGGGTTAGCATAAATCAAATATACAATTATCACAATACATCATTGAAACAAGTGCATATAGAAGAACCTCAATAGCTTTTATTAATGGAAGAAGTAAAGTTCTGAGAGTGTTACAACCATTGAAGGCCCCAATCCAGCAACACCTCCCAGCAGAAAGAATTTCTCCTCTTCACCTCCTTCAAGCAATCACCCAATAGTTCTATAGTGAAACCAACAGCATATCATTACTTTGCACAAAATTCCAGCCTCCTGAGCTCATAGGAGAGAGCTCAATATATAGATGAATTGAGAAAGGATGAGTCAGCTTGCAACTGATGTGTAGTTGCCTTGTGTCCTCTCTCTCTTCAGTTGATCTTCAGTTCTTGAGTCCACTTGGAGAACCTTGCTTCCACTTGGAGAAACAGAGCCTCTGACTCATCACAAGGCGAAATCCCTGATCCAAGTGTCATTTTTGGAAGATTCCAGAGCAATGACTCAGTGTGCCACTTGTCCCATCTCGCTCAGCGCAGGTGGCCTTTGTTCTACCTGCTTTGCAACGCAGGTACACCATGGAGGAGTTGAGTTTCAGCGCAGAAGCCTAGTGGAGCACCTGCTTTGATTTCAGGATTGCTTGTTTTTGAGTGTTTTCAGGTGGAGAACTGACCTGAGAGCTGTTGGTTTGCTGACCTTGTTCCTCTAGGGGTAGGAACATCATGTTTAGGGACTTTGGATCCCTTGGATTATTAACAATTCATGCCTGATGCTGCAAGGCACAAAATTGTCTATAACAGTTTAGCAAATTGGTTGAGGAGGGGTCGGGTGGTCAAACCCCACCCATCCTATTTTTTTCCACATGATAGTTCAAAAAAACCAAAAATACATGAGAATGGGGGGTCGGGTCGGCATTGGGCAGCCCGCCCCCATAATCCTCGCGCGTTATTAATTGTTGGGTAAGGTTTTAAGTTGGGCCATTTGTAACACATTAATGTTTTGGGGTCGCCCGCTTGGGGACTGGCCATGTGGGCCGGGTGGGTTTGACTCCTGTCAGTCCTGTATTACATGTGATATGGCACAAATCTAATGGTTTCAGGGTGTGGGCCAGGTCCATCGGAGGTGGCTCGTGCCCACCCCTTTAATACACTGTTTAATGGTTATGTGGGAGGGCTCAGCGGGGTGATGGTCACCATGCCAAAACTTAAATTTAATATTGTAAGGTGGTTGCAAGAGGATCGATGGCGGTGATGGCCCATCGGCCCAAAATTTTTGATTATGATAGATTTGGGGGTGGCAGGGATGGTGGCCTGCCACCATATTTTATAAAAAAAAATTGACTTTTAGGAGGAGGGAAAATTTTCAAAGTTTTAGAAAATTAACAAGGCCACAATTTCGATTGATTTCGGGAGGTAGGTTTCATGCCTCAGGGTCGGTCAAATTGTAGGACACTTAAACCTGGCCCACAATGTTGGCATTATGAGACAAGTGTTGTCCTTGATGGCAAATCACACAGATGACGGATCATAGTGCAGCAGGACAACAACAAGGATTTGATGATCAGACTACAAGAATGAAGAGAAAATATATATACGCAGGTTCATCGTGACCAAGCCGCGTATACATGCAGGTTAGACATTTCAAAGATGCATATGTAGATACACATACTTTCATGAAAAGAAAAGCATGTATATGTTGGAGAGCTTACCCTTGGTCCGTGGTAGTTAGTCCTTGGTATTTGAACTTATGGTTTTGGACCGTAGTATCTCGTCAGATGTGTTGACCCCAAGTATTGGGTCCATGGTATTGATTTATGATGGTTTTGGACTGTGGTATTGAGCAAGGCCTAAGACTATAAAAGGAGAAGAAGATCATTAGGTAAGGGTATCGAAAAAGTCTTGAATATCTGATGAAGGATGAGATCCAGTATGCAGGTTATGGGTTGATGATGCATTGCTTGATCTGAGCTAAGGATGGATCTCACCGGTTGATGGAGAACAAGATCTAAGGAGAGATCGGGATCAAATGGTTTGAAATGAACTATATTTATATGGTTGATTATGCTTATTCTAGATCTGCATACTGATGCATGTAATGTTCTATAGATGTTATGAGTATGACTGATGTCTGGTACAGCTGCAAAGTTATAAGAAATATTTTCAGATATGTACGCATGTTGGCCTTGGAAAAATTGCGTATGTACGTGGGTTTGATTCATTGTAGTAGCGTATACCTTTTGAGATATGATGTTTGAAGTTACAAGTGGTTCTGGTTGTTGATGACAGTTTTCAGTATTCTGCATATCCTGTTTGGTTGATTGTCTGTAGCTTCAGTATTGATGGATAAGAACTAATATTGGATCAGGATCGTAATGACTCATATTTATGAGATCTGATGGACTAGATCTGGGTGCTAAAACATATATTATCCTTGTATATGTAATGATTTGGTTATGTCTGAAGTCACGAAGTGCAGTGAAGTTATGAAGAAGTAATTAATGACATATACGCTGGTTCACCTTGATGAAGTTGCGTATACACGCAGGTTCGGCACTTCCAAGTAGCGTATGCACTTTGATGCATAATTTTGATGGTACAGTTGGTTCTGATTGTTGTTGCAGAGTTCTGTTGTCTGCTCTGTGTTCTGGTGACTATGTTGTTGACAGGGTTTCTTTCAGAGATTCAGAGATTGATTATGCTAGTATTGATTGTTTTGTGCTTCAATGATATTTATGGGTCCAGTATGAAAATTGGATGAAATGTGGCCTTCAAATTATAGTGTTCTGCTTCAGGAGTATCTAGTCTGAAAATGTATGAAATGTGGCCCCTGGAGGGTGAAAGGAGATTGTAGTCCAGCACCTACGTACTAGTATCTTGGCTAGTGCAAGAGCTAAGGGGGTTGTAGCTCCCTTCCAGGAGAAGCTGGAGAACGAGAGAGGGTTGTAGCCCTCTGCAGTTAGAAGCCTACGTACTGGTAAATGGCTGCACCTGTACAAAATATTTTAAAATGAAGTATCTTATTGAAAGAAGATAGAGACGACTTGCAACAGGTGGTTTTCACCCACATTGGGTTTCCACCTTACATCATGGTGTTCATGTGTGCTTCTTGTCTGTGGTGATCTGTTCTGTTTTATTGCACCTGCTTACTGTTTATATGGTTAATGAAGTTCTGATGCACTAACTAAAGATAAACACTTATTGGATTAACTGAATCATAAGCATTTTGGATATACGCTAGTTTCTTTAGACACAGTTGCGTATACACGCGGGTTCCCTTGAATGAAGTAGCGTATATGTATCTAAGTATGGAAATGAAAAAGTTTTATTGATTTGAAAAATACTGATTCACCCCCACTCTCAGTATTATTTCCAACAATTGGTGTCATAGTAGGTCCTTTGGTAGAAGCTTGATCGCTTAAAGGAGATCCGTGGAACAATGGGAAAGAAGCTTAAGAAGAAAGCACATAAGCAGAAGAAGACATCTTAGAAGAACTATGACAGTGGGAGAATTGAATGGGGATTAGGTGTAAGAAGCTCATCAGATTCAGAATCAGAATCAGAATCATTTCAGAATGTAGATGAACTATCAGGTATGAATTTGATATCCTCTGATGCTCCAGCTATCCATCCATTTGGAAAAGATGAAAGTGATAGAGAAACAACTGAATTTTCTCTTGTGGGTGAACAAGAAAGATATCAAATAGAGGCAGAATTTAAAAGTCTGACAAACAAAATTAGAGGTCAAGAAAAAATTTTGAGCATAAAGGATGGTGCCTTCAAAGAAGCTGCTACTAGACTAAAGACTCAACGAGAGTTATTCAAGGACAAATATCAAAAGTTGCAGGATGAAGTAACATCTCTAAGAAATGAAGTCATTGAAAATAACACAACAATCAAGGAGCTTAGAGATTGATCTAGTTATTATGAAAGTCTTGAAGCTACGATCCTCTCGCTAAAGGAAGAAATTGAAGAAACAAAGAAACATAATAAAGATCTACTCCAAGCTATTGAAAAACAGGAAAACGAAGTTATTAGCTTAAAATCTCAGCTGGAATGTGCCTTCAGAATTCGTCAAATGTAGCAGGATGTGAATGAAGAACAAGAAAAGGAGATTCTCAAACTAAGGCAACAAATGGAAGAGGAAAGAAATGTTGAAGAAAACGTGAAGAAACAATGTCTGGAAAAGGAAGAACAACTTCAGATTGAGGTAAATACCTTGAAAGGTAAATTGCAAGAAAAGGATAAACTGTTGCGATTTCAAGATAGTACTAAAGCCTTGGATGATATTCTTAGTAGTCAAAGGTCTCCTGCTATCAAGATTGGTCTTGGTTTTCATGAAACTGTTGAAGGTGAATCTAGTAAGACAAGGGACTCTAATGCAAAATCTGAAATGCTCAAAAAAGAGATGGAAGATCAATCTCATCATTAAGCAAGGAAAGAAGTCCTTCAAAGAAAATCTTTTACTCCTCCTATGTATCATGTTGAATCTTATGTATGTCATAATCTTGGACATGTTGCAGCTAGATGTAAAAGAAGAATGGTTCAAGATCATCACACAGAAAGATCATCACATTCGAGATACGTTAATGGATATTGTTTTTCTTGCACTAGTTTTGGTCATAAAGCTACTGACTGCTACAGGAGGAATATGAAACATGTAAGATGTTATGCATGTAATAAGATTGGACATATAGCAAAGGAATGCAGGAACAAAGAATGAACATCACACAAAAAGGAGAAAACATCATCACACTTGAAGATATGGAAGAAGAAGGATGTATAGTCAGAAAGATGTGGCACAACACAATGTACTGAGACACAACACAACACAGACATAACAAACTCAGGGGGAGCTGAAAGTGTAAAACTGCAGTGTCCTGAATCTCATACGCAAGTTTCTTAAAGGGAAGTCACGTATATATGCGATTTAGACACTGCAAAGTCGCGTATATGTCAGGCTGAGGAAAAGCAGTGGGGACAGGCTCAAAAAAAGTGTCTGGTATGATTCAGTCCATTATTTGCTCTATTGGTTAATAGTTACAGTCTGCTGAGGATGTGTGGAAATGTCTTGATACTTATGGCACAGGTTGAGGGGGAGCATATGCCTTTAATAATGCATTGTTGACATTATGGTTAATAGTCCTTGGTGATGATGCTTATATGGCTAAATGATATATCTTGCTATGATGTGGTTATGAGTTGTCCATGATAAAATCTCATATCATTCTTGGGGTTGCATAGTTGATTTTCAAATCATATTTGTGGATTGATTCTTAGATGGTGCATATATGATGCTTACATGGTGATCTTCATAAGGATAAGGAGAAGTACAAAGCTTGAATACACATCTTCATTACTTGATGATGAATCTCTCATATGTTGCTCTCTTCATATGCATAAAGATCATGATGCAGGATTCCTATAGTTCTTGGTGCTCATGTGGATGAGGATTGTTGAAGTTGATGATATAAAGAAGCCTTGACAAAAGATCTTGAGCTCAAGATACATAGCGCTGGATACATGAATGATTACTCAAAGTTGCATTGTTGGAGAATGATGATGATGAGTTCATACCGATATGTTGATAGGTTGGTTCTTACATATGTTGATTGATGCAGATATTCCCAAGTGATGATACATGGATGATCTTGTTGATAAGATGGTGATGGTGTTTTACACATATGATATAATGTGAATGATTTTATGATGATGAGTTGATATCTACATGCAGACATACCCTGTAATAGGACATTTACAGATGTGCTGATCTAGAAATGGTTGTACATGAGTTTCATAAGGAGTATCCGCGTATATACACTTGTTTCTGTGGATACAGTCGCATATATGCTAATTTGCAGGAAATCAGTAGGCCAAACTCAGGATGAGAAGAGTCTGATATGGGTCTGACAGAGACCATCCAACACAGGTTCAGGGGGAGCAGATAATCTTCTAATAATTCATTGCTGGAATTATCTTAGAAGATTTTGGTTCTAGGTGGAACAGAGGCAAAGGGAGAACAGAAGGAAATCTTGGTTGCTGATCTGAATGGTTATTGACAGATGCTGCTGCTATCAATTATTGGTGACTTTCATAAGTCTTGTTCTAGATATTTCGTCTCTATGGCATGTATCTCTTTTATGGTGTCTCTTTTTCAAGGTCATGTACCAGCCTATTTTGGTTTCCCCACTATGCCTGGGATGAACATGTAATGAACTTGGTTGTCATATGTAAATTTTTGATGTATCCCCAATTGGTTGGGTGATGGTTGTATGTATTGAGTCTTTTGGTGATAGGAAGGTCTCTTATGATAGAGTCATGTTCTTCTTGTAGAACATCTTTTTCTAGATCTTGCTTACAGTCAGGGGGAGCATGAACAGCACAATTCAGCAAGAGCAGAGCTTTAGCATGTACTCAGAGGGAGCATGGTAAGATTGATACACCTTGGCATATACAAAGGGGAAGCTCATTTGGAGATTTCAACAGGTACTCAGGGGGAGTATGGTCAGCGAGATGTTTATCACAGAAAGTGAATATCTTGGTCCGCCCTTTGCCCTTGATGTCAAAGGGGGAGAGTGATTTGGTGTTGTTGCCATCAAGTCCAAAGGGGGATATTGTTGGCATTATGATGCATGTGTTGTACTTGATGGAAACCCACTCATAGAAGAACATCTCACTCAGTTATAACTAGATGAATCTTCAGAAGAGATATCATATGTGATTGAATGCATGAGATGAAGGACAAGCTCAAAGGAATGAGATGATAGTTCTAAATGTGACAAGTTAGCTTTGCCATCAAGTCCAAAGGGGGAGATTGTTGGCATTATGAGACAAGTGTTGTCCTTGATGACAAATCACACAGATGACAGATCATAGTGCAACAGGACAACAACAAGGATTTGATGATCAGACTACAGGAATGAAGAGAAAATATATATACGCAGGTTCATCGTGACCAAGCCGCGTATACATGCGGGTTAGATGTTTCAAAGACGCATATGCAGATACACGCACTTTCATGCAAAGAAAAGTGCGTATATGTTGGAGAACTTATCCTTGGCCTGTGGTAGTTAGTCCTCGATATTTGAACCTATGGTTTTGGACCGTAGTATCTTGTCAGATGTGTTGACCTCAAGTATTGGGCCCATGGTATTGATTTATTATGGTTTTGGACCGTGGTATTGAGCAAGGCCTAAGACTATAAAAGGAGAAGAAGATAATTAGGCAAGGGTATCGAAAAAGTATTGAATATCTGATGAAGGATGAGATCCAGTATGCAGGTTATGGGTTGATGATGCATTGCTTGATCTGAGCTAAGGAGGGATCTCATCGGTTGATGGAGAACAAGATCTAAGGAGAGATCAGGATCAAATGGTTTGAAATGAACTATCTTTATATGGTTGACTATGCTTATTCTAGACCTGCATACTGACGCATGTAATTTTCTATAAATGTTATGAGTATGACTGATGTCTAGTACAATTGCAAAGTTATAAGAAATATTTTTAGATCTGTATGCATGTTGGCCTTGGAAAAAGCGCGTATGTACGTGGGTTTGATTCATTGTAGTAGCGTATACCATTTGAGCTATGATGTTTTAAGTTACAGCTGGTTCTAGTTGTTGATGACAGTTTCCAGTATTCTGCATATCCTGTTTGGTTGATTGTGTGTAGCTTCAGTATTGATGGATAAGAACTAATATTGGATCAAGATCATAATGACTCATATTTATGAGATTTGATGGACTAGATCTGGGTGCTAACACATATATTATCCTTGTATATGTAATGATCTGGTTATGTCTGAAGTCAGGAAGTGCAGCGTAGTTATGAAGAAGTAATTAATGACATATACACTGGTTCACCTTGATGAAGTTGCGTATACACGCAGGTTCGGCACTTCCAAGTAGCGTATGCCCTTTGATGCATAATTTTGATGGTACAGTTGGTTCTGATTGTTGTTGCAGAGTTCTGTTGTCTGCTCTATGTTCTGGTGACTGTGTTGTTGACAGGGTTTCAGTGTTTGAGAGATTCAGAGATTGACGATGCTAGTATTGATTGTTTTGTGCTTCAATGATATTTACGGGTCCAGTATGAAAATTGGATGAAACGTGGCATTCAAATTATAGTGTTTTGCTTCAAGAGTATCCAGTCTGAAAATGTATGAAATGTGGTTCGTGGAGGGTGAAAGGAGATTGTAGGCCCACGCCTACTTACTAGTATCTTGGCTAGTGCAAGAGCTAAGGGGGTTGTAGCTCCCTTCCAGGAGAAGCTGGAGAACGAGAGAGGGTTGTAGCCCTTTGCAGGTACAAGCCTGCATACTGGTAGAGGATTGCACCTATACAAAATATTGGAAAATGAAGTATCTTATTAAAAGAAGATAGAGACGACTTGCAGCAAGTGGTTTTCACCCACATTAGGTTTCCACCTTACATCATGGTGTTCATGTGTGCTTCTTGTGTGTGATGATCTGTTTTGTTTTACTGCACTTGCTTACTGTTTATATGGTTAATGAAGTTCTGATGCACTAACTAAAGATCAACACTTACTGGATTAACTGAATCATAAGTATTTTGATATACGCTAGTTGCTTTAGACACAATTGCGTATACAAGCGGGTTCCCTTGAATGAAGTAGCATATATGTATCTAAATATGGAAATGAAAAAGTTTTATTGATCTGATAATACTGATTCACCCCCCCCTCTCAGTATTATTTCCAACACATAACCCAACTTTGACCAAAACTTTGACTGGCTCGTTCTCCCTCATACGAGCTCAGATTGATAAATCATTCGCAACTCTGCGACCAAGACGATGAGATCTATGCTCTGGTCCTAGGTTGACATCATTCTTAACACTTTGTTTTTCGAGCATTCATAAACCCTCTTTGTCCTATGTGTCTCTGTAGCCACCTGGATCAATCCTCCCCACTGAGGAGCTTTTGGTACTCCAAACACATGAAAAGAAATCTACAACCTTTTTGTACTTTGTCTACATAACAAGCATCCTGAAAGGCCTCACTTCCATCTCCTTCACCTTTGTTCTTCAGACCCTTAAGCGATGAGCTAACACCTGCCACCCTGCAACTTGTAGTACATAGTTTCACAAATTACATGCTTGACTTTCATGACAAACAAATGACCCAAGTGTCCCACACTTGCCACAAGTTTATAACACATACTCAGTGGTCAAGTTTACATCAAAATGGACGCAAGACCTCAGCTATGACAACAAGGCCAATCTATCATTGTTGCTTCAACAAGTGATCAAAAACGCATCATCACTGCAACACATAATTTACAATCATAAGGCCAAACACTATTGTCTTGACAAGTGATGGAAACATGACATCACTTTCACGGTTTAACATGCAATCCAAAATAATATCAAACATTATTGTTGCTAAACAAGCGATGGAAAGCACATCCTCACTTTTACATTTTAAAATGCAATAAATGATTTACAAAAGCATGACCATGAAACGCTAACATATCTAGAAACCATTTTTCACTTATCAAGGTGAATGGGTCGCCTCCTTGTGGTGCATTTGCTTGTCGAACAACTTCTTCACTTGGTTCACGCACCGACGCTTTGTCTCTAAGGCGCTGCTCTCGATGGAGCCTCCAAAAAGTGGCTCTTTGATGGCCACTTCTATCGCAATGATTGCAGTAGGTTTTCTTCCTCCATATCTCCTTAACCTGTTTCTTTACCTATTGTTAAGGGGGTTTTTCATGCCCCATCCTTTTTTGTGCTGCCATTCTTTTCCAACACTTAGAAAATGTATGGTTATGTAATCCACAAAAGGTGCATTTTTTTATATTCCATGATTTATGTTCATCTTTAAAAACATGATTATAATCAAAATGAACATTTGAAGATCGAAAGTGGTTATACCTTCCCTTGTTGTCTCTGATGTCATTATGGCGATGAGAGCTTGCCTCAGCTCTTTTCCTGCAATGGGCACTGCCATGGGATGATGGGGATATTTTCCCATCGTTCTCTTTCCTCGATGATTTTGACGATGTCTCGAAAGCATATGACACCTTTGAGCATTCTCCTTTGGTGTATCTCGACCCTACAAATTGAGGTCTCATCACAGCCTCAAATGGTTGAGTTATGTCTTGGTTATTAACACCAAGTTCTTTTTCCTTATCGTGCCTCATCCTGGTAAGGAGCCTCATGTTTGTTGTTGTAATTGGGATCTCCACATCTCCAATAGAAATCATACTATGTGACGACGAAATCGAAAGGAAATCAACATCTTTTACCTCCTCTGTTGATTTGGAAAGAACTGATGAGGGCTTCTCATCATCTATTGTTGGTGTTTCTCTAACTATCGTGGTGCATTCCCCAACTTCCTTTCTGACATACCCAAGTCCTGTTCAACATGGTAATTCCTCTACTTTGATGGGGTTGACAATGCCTTGGCAATTAACGCCCAAGCCTTTTCCTTCATACCCCATTCTCTTCAACAGTTTGGAGCCAATTCCTGTGGTATGGTTTTCGAAAACATCGAAATCATCATTAGGAAACATACATGAAGATGGACAACTACTTTTTACCTCACATGGGTCCCGCTGTAGCTTTTCCAAGGCCTCGTCCTTTGCTTGTAGCTGTTGTAGCAAACTTTGTTTTTCCTCTTTCTCTTCATGTAGGCGCATCTTCAATTTAACGTTCTATGTTTAAAGATTATGTTTGTTTTGCTTCAGTTCTTCTAGGGCCTCTTTCATGGCTTGCAACTGAAACTGCAATCGCTCCTTTTCCTCCGTCACTTTTTGTAGAGTTTCATACATGATTTCCACTCTTTTGGAAATGTTGAGCATGGTCTCATACATCTCTCTTTCATCCTCTATCGCTGCACATTCCATTGTTCACGCTTGCAATTCACATCAACGCAAAGACCACTTTGATACCACTTGTGATATGGTCCAGGTGTGACAATGGACCCTCCCAAGACCGTTTAATTTTGTGATGTGTTAAATTGCATTTTTAAAAGAACGTTAATGAATACATATGCATGTTGTAATGAAGAGGGACATGTCAATCATTAGCAACATAAAAAACAAAAGCGTTGATAACGGAGTTCGTCTAGGAGGGACTACGTCTCCAGGCCCCGGTGTCAATATGGCGTAGGCCGCTGCATTAAGTGCTGTCAATATTGATGATGTACATAAGAGATGATTTCGCTATCATACAAGGAAAATCCCCTCATGCAGGAGCGGTTCCAAGAGATGTTCCACTACAGGAACTCTCAGTCAAAAGACTCCTATCAGTATGACACAAAACTCATGCATGATGATCATCCCACCAACATGGCATAAAACGGATCTCAAAACAAACATGCATGGTGATGCTTGAGAATCCCATCAACATACAACAAAGTGATCTCAAAAAACAACATTATGAATCATGACAACAAGTACATCACATAGGCGGTTCTGTGTCACATCAATTAGGAATCATAAAAATGAGTAAGAAATAGGATCCCACATCAAACATCAATCAAGGACCTGTGCAACACAATGTATAAATCAAAAGTACATGAACACTGCATATACTTCACAACCAAGGGCCATATGAAGAAGCGGATGTTAAACTGCTAAAGCTATTCGGACCATCTATCTCACGGCATCAATCACATGAATGCTTGCACATGGACATTAACACCTACATTCCACTTAGAAAAGTGGCTAAAAATAGAATGAAAGAATGAGAAATTTGAATGCACCATCAGATTTTTGATGTCGAATAGTGAAAAATCAACTGTCCAATTTTTGAATTTTGAGAAGTTGAGAATTTGGGGCTCAAGGAATCTTTTAGATCCCCCCTAGATTCGTCAAAGATTTTGCTCCATGGGTGGACTAGAAATCTGAAACTCCAAAGTCGAATCCGACCTCACCATTGCCATGAAAAATGACTATAAACTTGACTATATTCTGACATGGAGAAATATTACCTCCTCGGGAAAATTTCAAGGATCATGGTTTCGCTCCCTGTTTCTGCGGCAGTGATGGTTCCATCCTCAGACTAAAAATGTTATGAAACCAACTCACAAAAAGATAGAAAAGATAGATCAACACCTTAGAATTCAGCCTCTTTGAGGAGGCAATCTCCTTTACATTACACAAATGAACAATTCTTGGATGATACAAATGAAAATACCTCCTTTCTATATATACGAGTCTAAGGGGTCATAATATAATTAGAGTCGACATAACAATAATAATTTAAGGGCATAATAATAAAAATAGTGGGCTTCTATAAAAATATGGGCACTACATGGGTACATCAATATAATAAGGGGGTTGTACTGATAATAATAAGGGGTTACACTAGTAGTATAGGGGCCTAACATGCCCCTCTTCTTCAAAAAGTGTTGTCCTCAATGCTTGAGTAGTTATTGATGCTTCTGTATAAAATTCTTGTCCTCCCATGTGGAATCTTCAGCGAGTAAGTTCTTCCACATGATGAGGTACTCTGAAATTGATCGATTTCGTAGCTGTCAGGTTCTTGTTTCTGTGACTACTCCAGGTTCCAATATGATTTTTCCTTCCTCTTCAATTGCTAGCAATATTGTTTGAATTGGGATCTCTTGCAACTTTTGAATAAGTGGCCATACTTCTTCATCCTTCTTCCATTCATCCCTTGCTTCGTTTATCCAATCTGGTTGGATAATAGAAATAGCACAAAACAATGCTTCCACATCCTCATCCTTTCTTGAGAGTGCATCTGCAACAAAATTTTGCTTCCCTTTTCTATAGATGATGTCAAAGTCATAACCCAACATATATGTGACCCATTTCTTTTGTTTTTCTAAAGATAATAGTTGTTCTAAAAATTATTTAAGACTGTTATGATCCATTTTTACCTTGAAGTGTCTTCCCATTCGTTAAGGTCGCCATTTCTTAAGTGCATATAGTATTGCCAACATTTCCTTCTCATAAATAGCTTTCTTGAGATGTAGCAGTAAAAATACCCAATCACCTACATCAAAAAAAATTTCACTACGATGTTGATCTACCTATTGTTTCATTTGATTTTGCACCAAAGTGGCATTATACTTTAAAAGTTGGAGAACTTGTTATTGATGCTCGATGTGATCTTTCACTGCTTGAACCTTTTTCTTCTTGATATGTCCTTCTATCTTTAGAGTTTGAGGAGTGGTAATTTCTTCCAAACCTTTACAAGATATGGTTGGATTCATTTCTTGACGCTTGATGTGATCTTTCACTTCTTGAACATTTTTCTTCTTGATATGCCCTTCTATCTTGATAGTTTGAGGAGTGGTAATTCCGACCAATGAATTACAAGATATGGTTGGATTCATTTCTTCTTTCTCGATGTGATCTTTCACTTCTTACACCTTTTTCTTCTTGATATGTCCTTCTATATTGAGAGTTTGAGGAGTGGTAATTCTTGCCAATGTTTTACAAGATATGGTCTGATTCATTTTTTCTTTCTCTAGGGTTGGGTCCTAGCGCATATCCTCTTCTTTTGATGTTTCTTGATCATTTTCTTCCTCTTCATTTTCTATGTAAAATAATTTCTTCTCAGCACACTTATGACCTTTAGTATTTGCTATCACAACTGTAACAAAGCTTGTTTGCTCTTTTTTCTTCCAATTGTTGTGGTTTTAACCTTATAGGTTGTGGAAGGCTAGGGGCAACAACACTTCCATCTTTATAGTTGTGAGTGGTATGCTTACTGGTTGCCATAATTTTGCTTTCCATTTTTCTTTCTAACCTGAATGCCTTCTCTAATGAATGAGGTTCCCAAAGGTGAACATCATGTTGGATATTATCCTTTAAATTGCATATGAACACATCAATCCTATGCTCCTCTGGAATATTTTTTACCCTTATGTTCAATTTTTGGAACTCCTCAATGTGCTCTATTACTGAACCCTTTTGTTTGAGACTTATCAATTGGCTAAAAAAAGTGTTGCTTTTTGTATCCTCATAATGTGCTGTCAATTCGTCTGTAAAAATTGCCCAAGTGATAATTTGTTTACGAGAGCAAAGCTATTGATACCATAAAAACTGATTTGGTTCCAAATATAAAGTTGCAATACTTACCTTTTGTGTGTTTTTCACATTATTGAGATCGAAAAATTGCTCCATCTGTAATATCCATGTTTCGGGATCCTTGCCATCAAACTTCCTCATATCGATCTTTGGAATATGGTGGTTTTTCAATCCAAAATTAGAGTCTATGGAATCATGATTAACATTTCTTTTGTTCTCATCATGAGTTTCCTTTACTACTTTTTCACCATTAGTGACCATTTCTTGTAGCAACTTATTCAAATTTATCTTCAATTCTTCCATCTTATAATCCATGCCATCCATTTTAGCGTCCATGCCATTCATCTTAGCTTCCATGCCATACATCTTAACTTCTACGCCTTTCTTTAAACAATCCATCTTAGCTTCTACACATTTCTTTAAACCATCCATATTAGCTTCTTTAAACCATCGATCTTAGATTTTGTTACTTTGTGTGCAAGTGACACTTGTTGCACTTGGTCTCGTAATTTCGATATATCATGTTGCATTTCTTCCTCTTGTTCATGAGTCATGCTAGAGTTTTCAGGTTTCTTACTAGGTGTTTGCATTTTCTTTCCTCGGGGCATCAATTACCGATAATATTGCTTTACTATGGCCTTTGAATTCCTTCAAACTAATTTTTCAAACCAAGCTTATCAACAAAAAAAACTACACACCTTTTTTCACTTTTTAGGAGCTTGATATTGAATCTGATGTGTCTCTGTAATTTCAGATCATCCAATTCTAAAATTATGACCTGTAGTAGCCCTCTGCATCCTCTTTCCAATGCCACCAGTATATTTCAAATTGGATTCTCCAAGCAAGAGTTATGCACAATCTCCCAAGATGACCTGATTATAGACCTTTCGAGAAGATCGAACTTGTATAAAGTTCCACGTGTCACTATTTTGACCTTTGGCTTTGAAAAATATATACAACAAACTATTATCTGTTGTCTTTCTCTACCTTCTTACAAAATTTCAAACCGATGCTCAGAGAGAAAGTTATGATGATTTTTCCCAGGTCACTTGTTTGGAATGTAATTCAGGAGTCTGCAAACAGACCAACTTCCTCAGATCATATCTCTGTAAATATAGCATGAAAAGTTCTAAAATTCGGACCTGAGGTTCAACGTGATTTTCTATCAAATGGGTTTTTGTTCTCGATTTTGAAATGTCGCAGAAAAAAAGTTATAGCGAAAATACCACGATGACCTATTTGGAGTAGCAAAACCCTAAAATCCAAAGCTCTGATACCAAATGTTATGAAACCAACTCACAAAAAGATAGAAAAGATAGATCAATGCCTTAGAATTCAGCCTCTTCAAGGGGGCAACCTTCTTTACATTACACAAATTAACAATTCTTGGATGATACAAATGAAAATTCCTCCTTTCTATATATAGGAGTCTAAGGCGTCATAATATAATCAAAGTCGACATAACAATAATAATGTAGGGGCATAATAATAACAATAGTGGGCTTTTATGGGGGCACAATAGTAACAATATGGGCACTACATGGGTACATCAATATAATAAGGGGGTTGTACTAATAACAATAAGGGGTTACACTAGTAGTATAGGGACCTAACAAAAAATGGCTGAAAAATGCAGAACTCTTATGGAGACACAGACATCGCCATTGCGTTCGTGGCGTCGAGAAGTGCTAAAACCATATAAAATTTGTCAAAATCTAACAAAGTGAAATTTCACCCCTCCTACAAAATGATACCTCAATCTACATGCCAATATGCCACCTCCTCTATCTCGAAATCCATGCCCACTCCTGGTTCCTCCATCTGCCCGTGCAATGAGAAAATTGGATTCTTTTAAAGTTTGGAGGGAAAATTTATCAATGAACTGGTTGTGGCATTGTGGTAAGTTTAGAAAATTGGTTCAGGAGGGGTCTCTCGTCAAGCCTTACCCCTCCTATTGTTTTCCACATGATAACTTGAAAAAACCAAAAAATACATGAGATTGAGGGGCCCGCCTCCATAAATCCCCGTGCATTATTAATGGTTGTGTAAAGTTTTAAGTTGGGCCATTTGTAACGCATTAATGTTTTGGGGTTTCCCTCTTGGGGGCCGGCCATGTGGAACGAGCGGGTTTGACCACCGCCAATCCTGTATTACATGTGATATGGTGCATGTTTAAGGGTTTCGGTGTGTGTGATGGGTACACCGGAGGTGGCCCGTTCCCACCCCTTTAATATTATGTTTAACAGTTATGTGGGAGGGCTCGGCGAGGTGATGGCCACCAAGCCTAAACTTAAATTTAATTTCGTAAGGTGGTTGCAGGAGGGCCAACAGGGGTGATGGCCCATCAACCCAAAATTTTTGATTATGATAGATTTAGGGGTGATGGGGGTGGTGGCCCGCCACCATATTTTATAAAAAAAGAATTGAATTTTAGGAGGGGAAATTTTCAAAGTTTTAGAAAATAAGGGATATTGGGCAAATTAATGAGGCCACAATTTTGACCGATTTTGGGAGCTAGGTTTCATGCCTCGGGGTCGGTCAAATTGTGGGACACTTAAACCTGGCCCACAACCAAACTTTGACCAAAACTTTCACTGGCTTGTTCTCCCTCATATGAGCTCGGATTGACGTAGGACAATGAGATCTACTCTCTGGTCCTATGTCAACATCATTATGAACACTTTGATTTTCGAGTGTTCATAAACCCTCTTTGTCCTTTGTGTCTCTAGAGCCACCCGGATCAAAATCACACCATCGTTTAGATATGCTTGTTTTCACGCTCTTCATGAACAGGTTTGGGCTCCCTTTTCCCAGATCATGTATCTCACTGCATGCACTGCACAATCTGGGAGCTCAAGGCCTCTACCTTGGCTTATGTAATTGCACAAAGCATGTCCTGGGCTAGATCCAATTGCACACTATGCAATTCCAAAAGCTAGTTTCCCATCTTGGCCACTGATTCTGCACAATGTGCAGTCTCTCCCAGGCTCTGTCTAAGACTGAACTACACATTACGCAGTTCCAGTCATCAAGCTTCCACACTAACTGATGGGACTGCGTAGTGCAAAGTTCCCACGGTTAGTCAACCACCCCTGCTAGTCAAAACTACACATTTCCTCTCATCAGATCCCCTGGTTGCTTCTTGATCACGTTGTAAAGTTATATTTGTAAGAGCTAATGTTTGCTTGCCCTCAGTGTCCTTTCTGCCCCATAGGTACCACACTCATGAAGTGCTTCTCTCTAGTAGTCATTGTACCATGGCACCAAAGAGAGTTGTTTCAAGAGTGAACACTGAAAGAAGTATTGGGGAAGAAATTTAGCAAGCGCCAGTTTACTTGCCAATGTATGCAGATGTCCAACTGTTTATAGAAAATACGTCGACACTAACATGGCAGCAAGACTAGCAACAATGCTAGAAGGAAGAAATCCAGTACAAGATCAAAGAAAGAAGAATTCGTTTACATAACAGAGGGAGAACAAAGTTGTAGAGTGAATGTAGATGCAATATTCATGCAAGAAGCTTTAATAGTAGAAGCAAAAGGAAGTAGAGGACACAGATAATAGAGTGAAGGAAGAGAGAAAAGAAAAGCTTGCAGGTAGTAGAACTGAGATCGTAGCAAGAAGAATAAGAGGCGAAGGAAGAACATGAGATGAGAAGAAGAAACACGAAGAAGAAAAAAGGAAAGGCACAGTGATAGAGAAAAAAGCGCTAATATAGGTTGATGAGATGGAACAACCAATAGTTGACGAAGAGAGTGAACAGATGCAGGTTCCCTCACCAAAGCTAAGCAAAAGAACCAAGTCTGGTTGGAGGTTGACAGGTACATGGAGTAGTTGATGCACAAGGCCACTAGCGATGACTTGTATCTAACTGCAGAAAACATGCAGAAGTGCATTCGTTGTCTAGCCACACTTAGGACAATGTTGCGCATGCTTCAGGACGAGATGAACATAGGTTCCAAGACCATATGCTCGGATGCCATGGAGGCAAGATTCTGCTTGCAGAAAGACAACATCAAGTAGTTTGGGGACATCACAATAGAGTACCAAGCTTGGCATCAGTACATTACTGAGAAGCATCAAGTGGATGCTGCCAAGTTGATCTTTCCCCAAACCTTAGAGTCATAGTGTTATGTCTTGTTAGGTTGTATCTAACCTATTTTGTCTCACATGGGTACATGTGGAAAATTGTATTATTTTAAATATGTTGTAAGTGAAATTCCAAGTGCCACTAGTGGAATGTGAAAAATTACTATGTAATGTGAAGAGTCATGAGGGTATTCCAAGGGTCAAAGGGGAATTTCAAAGGTCACTCCACCCTTTGCTATATATAGAACCTCATAACTCATAGTATGGGCTTTTGGGATCCAAGATTTTGGCTAGGAATTTCTTAGAGAAGGCTTGGAGAGTATTGTGACGAGCCCTTGATTCTCCACAACGTAGAGTGAGTACATATCTTTGGAGAAGTAGGTGGATTTTGACTGTAATGTTCCACTATTTGGGCTAGTGGTTGTCAATGGTGTACGTATGGATGGAAATTTCACTTAATAATATAACTGAGCCAACACGTTTTCATACATATGTTGTTATTTTAGTTTGACTATTTTGGTTTAGCAATGTATGTTATTGAACTTAAGCATTTGTGTATGAACTATTTTGTATATAATTGTATCAATCTTTTTGAATACATGTTGTTGTATTAGCTTGTCAATTTGGATTGTGGAATATTCCGCTTTGAGCCTATGATGTGATTCCTCTTGTGTGTTCCTTTTAGGCTGTGTACTATTACAAGCTTCTAAGGGACACACTTCCTTTTCCCCTTTGCATGTTAGAAACCTAATGCATGTCAATTGACTGGCTGCAAGGTCACAAATTTTCTTCCTACAAATTTATCATACTTACCTTTGCATGCTACCACAGTCAAGGCATTACTTTACTACCCACTATTGGAACTCCTACTCTAAACAGTTTGAGGTCTGGTCAAGACTTCTTACCAGGGCGATCCCCTGACATGTTGGTAGGTCCAACACCATCAACATTTCTTGTGCTAGAAGGAGGGTGAGATGATAAGATGAGTCCTCAATATTTGTTTTGAATCTCTGCACATCATTCATGACTTATATTAGAATCTCAACTCTGGCATGTTTTTCTCATGCACATTAGTTCGAAGTGTCGGAGGTTGTCATTTATGACTTGTCACAAATTAAGTACGACAGTGAAGGTGGAGCAACCCTACTAAGGTATAAAGTTTCCTTTGCAAGCTTCTATCATAGGAATGAAGTCCCCTCAAACAAAATTACCTATGGGTTGTTCGCTTACATGCTCGATGGCATGCTGACCAATGGTGTCACACATTTCCTACAACTTCTATTCACTTGTATGATCACATGATTGGAGAGTTAATTCATGCTTTCTATCATTATGGTTGCAGAGCACTCAATATTTTTTTTTTGAAATTACAGAAAGCAGTTGATGAATCTCTTGCACAATTTTTGGTGCGCTTCTTGAATCTTTCTTTTCCAATCATCGGAGATGAAATTGATTGGAAATTTCTCAAGGAATGGTTTCAGTATCTTATTCACATATATGAAAATCCTCATGAGTTAGAATCATTTGAACCCCTCCCAGCATACCTCAGTGTTAGAGATGACAAATCTAAGACGAACAAGGCTATTGTAACAGGTGACCCTCCGTCCCCTTCTCATTAAACAACTCTAGCTCTGCAGGACAAGGTGCGAGAAGTTGTGAACCCATGTTTTGAACTGTCACACACTCCCACCCCACCTTCTCTAAATATCTGTGCGGATTTGAACTGCAAGCCTATTATTTTCACGTGAACTCATTTTCTCAACCTCTGTCCTCTCGTTTTGTTGATCCTCCATATTTTGGTGCCTTGTGCTTGTCCATTCTAGACTTCGCATGTGGTAGTCACAAGGATCAAGTTGTGGATGGAGTTGGTATTGAGCAACCAACCTGTGCTGTAATTTTTGATGAGTATGTGTGGGAATCTTAAGAAGAACTTGCAGTGAAGGATGACCTTCTTCCGTCTGCCTTTTATTGACATATTTTGTGATTATGCCATTTTTGATTTGTCTTGTGAAATTCATTCTTGGATTTTCCCACTTCCGATCATTCTTAGGACACACAGGATGCCAGCTCATCATTTGATTATGGAGAGGACACATCTTTCTTTCTGAATCCACCCAATCTGTCATTTTTTCTTTCTGGAAATTCAAAGGGTAATTTTTTTTGTTTCTCATGAACCCCTTTGTATGATTTGTCAGATCATGGGGATGTCGATGTACGTCTCGAATTTTTTGATCATGGTTGTCATGATCCCTTTACTCACTCATTTGATCATGATGTTGATTCACTTGCTATTAATCTTTCCAAGCCACCGGTCTTTGATGATCTACCCACTGATGAAGTGGAAACCGCTCAAGTTGTTAAGGCATTTCTGCCTAAGCTGATTGTTATCTCAGGTTTTTGCAGTCTTGAGGTCAATTCTACTCCCAATCAGAAATCCATTGAAACACCGCAGGCTTCTCATCACTCTCCCATTTTCATTGAAATTCAATATGATCCAAGAAATTCACTTCCTCCACTAGAAAATCATGATCCTATTTCTCATGAATTGGAGGAGTCATAAGTAGCAAGTCATGTTGTGAAGTGGAATTTTTCTTTGTCTTACATGTTTGCTTGTCTATCCAGATCAAAAGAGTGTGCATGTTTGTTGTCTGCACATAGTGTGTTGTCACACCATGGTACGTCCATAGAGTGTTTTTCTTTCACTTTCACTCTTTTCTTTTTCGTGGGCACATTTAAACTTCGAGAATGTTGGTATTCATTGCTTTATCTTTCTTGCGTGTTCGTCAACTTGAATATATTTCTTATCGATCATGCCTTCACCAATGTGGGCCAAGCAATGCATCGGTGGCTACATTGGAAGTATCACTTCACATGAGTAGGCCCATGCTCTTTTTAGCTTAGGATTAGGAGTATTTTTTGCCTTCTTTTTTTCTTTTCTTGTTTGTTTGCCTTTGCTTACTCTCTTTGCTTTCTTTACCTCTACCATTTTATTGCTTGCTTGTTGTCTTTTTTACGCACCCGTAGGATTAGTTTCACATGAAACCATGTTTGGATCTTGAGACAACAAGGGTAAAGTAAAAGAGAACTTGTACATCAATCAACATTTGGTTATTTTTCTATTCCCTCTCTTTGTGAAGATCTTGCATTATTTAGTTAATGATATCCTGATGGAAAATACTTTATTTTCAGAGTGAGTCTTGGTGAAACACAACGCTTGCACTTTAACTAGTACCACCTACTTTAATTGGTTCTTCTATATTCGGTTAACCCTTGTCAACTCAGTAAAGTAGAGTAAGGTGAGGGGGAAAACCTTAACAAGTATGTCAAAGGTATATATAACATCCTTCTCTGAAGGGATAACCTCTTCTGCTCTGAATAAGTCGTGATCCCTCTTCCACCTCATGAAATAAATAAGTGAATATGCATAGTTCTTTGAAAAACAAAAATAATATAAAATATATAAAAATAAAATAAAGGTGAAAGAAGAGAAAATATTCTTATGTAGGGAGGTGAAACAAGTAACATTGCTAGGGTAATGTCCAAGCTCACTGGCAGCAGAGAAATCCTTGCGTTCCTGAAGTGACTGCGTTAGGGTACTATCTAGGCTTGCTAATAACAGAGCCATGCTAGAGATGAAACCTAAAATCTAAAAATCTATATTACTTGTGCATCAATATAGCCCTCATCCCTAATTGAAACAACTCAGCTGACTTGGCTTGGCATGTGTGCTGATTGATCAAGAGAATGGAAGGGACTATATCTTTAACTCAATATAGTGAGGAAGCCATGACGATCAAAGAATCGAACAATGTTGTAACAATGTGTTACCAATGTTGTAGTGGATACAACCACCCTCCAAAATGTTTCCTTCACTTTGTTTTGGAGCCTCCCTCCTTAAATCTTAGTATCTTGTCTTGCACTGCTCAGGTACATGTGTTTTCATTTGAATTTTTCTTTTGCTTTACATCTTGTATTCAGCTAGAGAAAGATTTCGGCGTAAATCACATGGAAAGTCATTTGTCGACGCGTTTCGAACCAACCAGTGTGGTTCATCGTCAGGACAAGATGAAGAAAACAGATCTAGCTTAGCATGTTATATAGACCGAGTAGAGCCTCCAACGGCTAGTTTGACCCAACCGCTAATATTGACCAAAGGACTAGGATCAATTAAAGGAAAAATTAGTTACAATGGACCGCTTCTAATAAAAAATTAGGTGAGAATAACTAACTGAATAAAAATAAAATAATAAAAATAACAAATTAAATAACTAAATAGATATAACAACCCAAAATAAAAATAGTAAAAATAAAACAAATACACAAACAAAAATAAAAATAAATAAAATAAAAGAGAAATCAAATAAAAATAAACCGCTAGATATGAATAATAGTTAAACGTGAATAAATATGAATAAAAATAAAAATAAAATAAAATAAAATAAATAAATAAAATAAAAACCAAAATAGTAGTAAAATTAAATAAACTAATAAGCTTAAAAATAAATCAAGTGATAATAAATTAATTAATTAAAAATTAATAATTAATAATAAAAATAATAAAATAACTAACTAAATAAACGAATAATAATAATAAAACATGAAAAAATGAAATAAAATAATAATAAATAAATAAAATTATTTATTATTATTTTATTTCATTTTTTATTTTATTTTAAATAAATTATTCATCATTATTTTATTTCATTTTTATTTTTTACTAATATTTCGTGTTTTATTATTATTTTACTTTTATTTAGTTAGTTATTTTATTATTATTATTAATTTTTAGTTTTTATTAATTAATTAATTTAATTAATTTATTATTTTTAAGCTTATTATTTTATTTTATTCCCACTTAGTTATTCAATTTTATTTATTTATTATTATTTTATTTCATTTTTTCATGTTTTATTATTATTATTCGTTTATTTAGTTAGTAATTTTATTATTTTTATTATTAATTATTAATTTTTAATTAATTAATTTAATTAATTTATTATCACTTGATTTATTTTTAAGCTTATTAGTTTATTTAATTTTACTACTATTTTGGTTTTTATTTTATTTTATTTTATTTTTATTTTTATTCATATTTATTCACGTTTAACTATTATTCATATCTAGCGGTTTATTTTTATTTGATTTCTCTTTTATTTTATTTATTTTTATTTTTGTTTGTGTATTTGTTTTATTTTTACTATTTTTATTTTGGGTTGTTATATCTATTTAGTTATTTAATTTGTTATTTTTATTATTTTATTTTTATTCAGTTAGTTATTCTCACCTATTTTTTTATTAGAAGCGGTCCATTGTAACTAATTTTTCCTTTAATTGATCCTAGTCCTTTGGTCAATATTAGCGGTTGGGTCAAACTAGCCGTTGGAGGCTCTACTCGGTCTATATAACATGCTAAGCTAGATCTGTTTTCTTCATCTTGTCCTGACGATGAACCACACTGGTTGGTTCGAAATGCGTCGACAAATGACTTTCCATGTGATTTATGCCGAAATCTTTCTCTAACTTAATATGGATCACAGAAGCCTAAACTCTATCTTGTATTCACTTACCTTCTTTGTTGTCTAAGCACAAGATGACCCCTCGTGAATTGGTTGCATCTAGTTCTTTCACTGCCTTAAAAAACTGCACAGTCCTAGAGGGAATCCAACCTTGCTCTCAGGAATTGCGCAATGTAGCCCAACAGTGAGCCTTGCTCTCAAGAATTGTGCATATCAACCCAATAGTGAGCTTCGTCTTCAAAACTGCGAAAACCTAGTTGACATCTTCTCTTCAGTTGGGAAATTGCGCAGATCTTGAGAGGCAAGTTAGAGCCACTCAACTTTGGAATTGCACGGAATATATTGTTCTCAGAAACTACTCAGTGCATCAATAAAGAGTTTCCTTATCCTTCCCAGAACTGCAGAATATTTCTGGGTAGTGCGTGGCAGTTTTCCCAAAAAGAAATAAGGTAAGAGTAAGATCATCCCTAAGAAGTAGGGATCCAATATTATTTTCTTGAAGGTGACACATTCCCATGTTTAGAAGTTTCTTCTAAGTGTTTGCATTCTCCTTAAGCTCAAGCATATGCCTCATGAAATCCATTTTCTCAAATCTATGTAATGGATGCATCTAGAGCTCACTTATGCATTTGATCATCAAGCTCTAGCCTCTCTAGGACATCAAGGAGCATTGTCATCACTTATCAGGTTGAGTTTTGCTTTAATCGCCTTATGTCGCTTTTTCTGTCACTTCTCCTTGTTTAGCTTGTGAGAGTGTTGTTTCACTTGTCTGGTTGAATGACAACTGGTGTTTTAACTTGTTTTAGCTTGTAAAAGCATTGTTTCAATTTATACATTGTCTTGCCCAAGTGTCGCATTGGTTTTCCTATTTTTGCATCAACAGTCATTGTTACGACAACTCCCTTCACATTCTTCATGTTCCTTTAGTTTGATCCATTGTTGCACTTTTTTTACATGTACACTTAGTCATATCTGCACTCAAATCACACCATCCTTTATGTCTTCTTGTTTGCACACTCTCCATGAATAGGTTCAGGCTTCCCTTGCTGATATCTGAGTATCTCACATCTCATTTCATGCACTGCACAATCTAGAAGCTTAAGGCCTCTACCTTGGCTTCTGGAATTGCACAGAGCATGTCCTGGGTTGGCTCCAACTGCGAAGTGTGCATTTCAAGGAGCCAATCTCCTAGCTTGGCCATTGAAATTGCATAATGCATAGTCTCTCCCAGGCCATGTCCGAGACTGAACTATGCATCGCGCAGTTCTAGTCATCAAGCTTCCACACTGATTGTTGGGACTATGGAGTGCATAGTTCCCATAGTTAGTCAGCCACCCCTATTAGTTAAAACTGCGCATTTCCTCTCATCACATGCATTGGTTGTTGCTTGATCATGTTGTGAAGTTATATTTGTAAGAACTAATGTTTTCTTTCGATGAGTTTCCTTTCTGCCCCACATGTACCACACTCATGCGCTTCTCTCCAGTAGTCATTGTACCATGGCACCAAAGAGAGTTGTTTCAAGAGTGACGACTGAAAGTAGTACTGGAGAAGAAGTTGAGAAAGCGCTAGTTTACTTGCCAATATATGGAGATGCCCAACTATTTACAAAAAACGAGTCAACACTAACATGGCAGCAAGACCAGCAGTAGTGGCAGAAGGCAACAATCTAGTACAGTATTAGGGAAAGAGGAAATTGCTGACATAACAAAAGGAGAAAAAACTTGTGGAATGAAATCGGATTCAATCTTCATGCAGACAACTTTGATAGCATAAGAAAAATAAATCATGGGACATAGATAGTAGAGAGAAGGAAGAGAGAAAAGAAGAGCTTGCAGGTAGGAGAACTATGATTGTAGCAAGCATAACAAGAGTCAAAGGAAGAACAAGAGTTGAGAAGCGTAAACAGGAAGAAGAAAAAAGGAAAGACGTAGTGACAGAGAAAACATTGCTAATACAAGTTGATGAGCTAGAACAACTAGTAGCTTAGGAAGAGAGTGAACATATGGATTTTCCCTCAGTAAAGCTAAGCATAAGAACCAAATCCGACTGGAGGTCGGTACATTGATTAGCTGATGCGTGAGGCAACCAATGATGACTTGTAGCTAAGCACAAACAACATGTAGAAGTACATTGGTGGTCCATCCACACTTAGGACAATGCTACACATACTTTATGACGAGATGAACACAGGTTCCAAGACCACATGCCCGGATTCCATAGAGGCAAGGGCCTGCTTTCAGCAAGACAACATCAACTAGTTTGGGGACATCACAACACAATACCAAGCTTGACATTAGCACATGATCGAGAAGCATCAAGTGGATTTTTTCTAGTTGGTCTTTCCCCTAAACCTTAGATTCATAGTGTTTTTTCTTGTTAGGATATCTCTAGCCTATTTTATCTCACATGGGTACACGTGGAAAATTGTATTATTGTAAATATGTTGTAAGTGAAATTCCAAGTGTCACTAGTGGAATTTGAACAATCACTATCTAATGTGAAGATTCATGAGGGTAGTCCAAGGGTCAAAGGGGAATGTAAAGGGTCACCCAACCCTTTTCTATATATAGAACCTCATAACTCATAGTATGGGCGTTTGGGAGCCAAGAGTTTGGCTAGGCATTTCTTAGAGAAGTCTTGGAGAGTATTCTAATTAGCCTTAGCTTCTCCACAACGTAGAGCGAGTACATCTCTTTGGAGGAGCAGGCGGTGTTGACTATAATGTTCCACTATTGGGGATAGTGGCTTTCAACAATGTATGTATGGATGGAACTTTCACTTAATAATATATATGAGCCAACACATTTTCATGCATATGTTTTTATTGTAGTTCTATTATTCTAGTTACTTTAGTAATATATGTTATTTAACTTATGCATTTGTATATGAACTATTTTGTATGAAATTGTATGAATCTTATTGAAGGTGTGTTGTTGTATTAACCCGTCACTTTGGATTGTGGACTATTATGCTTCCAACCTGTGATGTCATTTCGCTCCTGTATTCCTTTCAGGTTGCATACTATTACAGGCTTCTAACAAACACACTTCCTTTCCCCTCTGTGTGTTAGAACCCCCATGCATCTGACTTGACTCCCTGCAAAGTCACACACTTGCTTCCGACAAAGTTATCATACTTACCTCTCCATGCTATTGCAGTCAAGGCATTACTTCACTACCCATTGCTGGGGCTCCTAATCCAAATGGTTTGAGGTCTAGTTGGGACTTCCTACCAGGGAGATCCCTGACATGTTGGTGGGTCGAACAACCTCAACACTTATCTACAATTATTTACTAATTAATATATATTTAAAAAAAAAAATTTTAAAAACTTATTTACCTAAAATTCTTCCCTAATATAAACATATTTCCTCATAAAATATGTTGGGTTCATTCTCAAATTCTGTTCTTTCTTGTTTTTCTAGCTTTCTAAACGCACTGAAATTAAGAAATAAACAAATTTCCCTAATTCACTGAGTTACCATTTTCTTTTCCTATTCCTAAATGCGATAAGGCCCCCATCTGTTTTTTGTTTGTGGTCACTCCACTCAACATTATATGCTTGCAAATCAACAAATCCACGTCATGTATTTTGTGTTGAGGGGGAATTGCAATTCACATTCTACGCTGGCAAATTACAAATCAATGTAACTATGGATTTTTGGTTATTTAGTTTGTTGGATTAATTATTTATGTTGAGACCTGGATCTAGTTTCATCAAATTATTTGATATTTGAATCAAAGTGTATATATTCTTTTATAAATTTGATAGTTATAGTTTTAAATATATTTTTGACTACATAAATAATTGAGCGCTTTGAAAAAATTAGGAAACAATGTAGATTATTCGACTAAAAAAATTGAAATAGTGAGAACCTATCTTAATTCATTTGTTAAACCAGTGAGCACAACCACCATTCACTATTATTGGAGAACACAACTCAAACTTATAATCCTAACAAATCTTCTACCAAAAATATATACATATACATACATACATACATACATACATACATACATACATACATACATACATACATACATACATACATACATACATACATATATATATATATATATATATATATATATATATATATATATATATATATATAAGATATATATAGATATATACCGGAAAAAACTTAAAATAGTTATCCCTACCCCTATCTAGTTTGTAAAGGATGGCCATAGCCACAATTGTTTATACACATCACTCTACCAACGGTTTTGGTCTAGGTTATACAAAGAAATCTGATTACACACCACATGCATATTTTTTTGACACATTCAATCACAAATATAATAGACACACACATATAGTTGGAAGTAGATCCAACTAATTACAAATCCAAATATGGAGGTTGATATATTTTCTCAACAAATCCCAAATCAACTCTAAACATGGCATGAAAGAATTATCTCCAAGCCTCTCCCTTAATTCTTATGTGTCAAAATTAACATCACAAAGATTAATAAAAAATGACAAATTACAATTCAAATATAAATCACATCTATCTGATATGGTCTTCACCGGCACTTCTACCTAGTCTAAATTCTCATGGACCATGCTCTTTCTTCCACCACAATCTTTGAGCTTCCCACATGACTCATTTAAGGTACAGATGTCTTTGACCATTGTTGATGAACATGATCAACAATATTGAAATACTTTATTATGGCATGTCACATATCTCGTTGTAGTTGTAAAAAAAATAGCCAAGCAGATGAACCTTTGTATAGACAAACTCCCATATGTTAGATGACGTAGCTCATTGTATTTGATAATTTTCTAAAATAGTTGTCCCATTATTGAATGTGTTTAGAATTTGATCATACAACTTGACCTCTTCACACACACACACACTTAGCAACATATGAGGACAACTTGTTTCTTACATTCCTAGATTTACATGACCCAAGAGCTTTATAAAAAAATTAGTGATATGTTCTCGTGGCATCGTATAGGGAAAGAATCACTAATTTGAATTACACTAATATGTTCATTAATTGGTTCACCATTATAAATTTTACAAACCAAATATAGAAAGTCAACTTAACAAAGCAATAGGGTCTCACATTGTAAGCACAAACCACCTAACCAAGCAAAGAGGAAAAAAATGTACAAGCCCTTCACTAGGGCCGCAAAACTTGAAGTAGATCTATCATATGGAGAAGAAATAGGCAATGAGACTAGAGCCCTAGGATAGAAACCAGAGTTGTAACTGAAGGCTTAACAACAAATATTTCCTTGGGAAGGAGAACCTTGTTGACCTGGTAGATAACCATGGGGTTCTGAGAATAAACTCCTTTGTTGATAGGCGCGTTGATGATGCATGTGGATAGGTTGACGTTGTTTCCAAATACAGTCACATTGACACCAAAGGGTCCTCCATTTCCATATTTGAAACTACCCAAATAGAAATAGCGGTGCCACTATTGATGGCATTGTATTGAAGAAAACCGTAGATTTGGAAAACATTGTCAATAATATGGTCATCAAGGTAGACCGTTAATGGAAATAAGACGTTAATTACCATCGTATTGGTGAAACAACATTACTAGCATGACTAGTTGTTTGTACGAGAAGATGATTGATAGAGGAGTCATGGTAGCATTACCCAATTTATGTAGCAGATAAAGGGTTTTGAGCTACATTCTTGGTCAATTAAGGAAAATGTACAAAGAACCCAAATTCATAGTCATGAAAGTCCATTACACTGAGCCCATACATTTTCGATCCATGACCTTCTTGCTATTGAAAGATGGGTTATGGGGATTTGAGCACAAGGTTGACTCCCACCAAACTGAAAATATAAATTAATCAGTAACACTTTTTCTCTCATTATAGATCTATCAAATTTCAGATCTCGAGGGTATTCAAAGACTACAAGCATGATCTCTAGCCTAGACTGTACCAAGGGAGTGCATACACATCAGTGTTTCGGTTGCTTAGTTTCTCACGATATGTCCATGAAATAGAACCCGCAATTTCACCAAAACCTTGAGATAAAACATTTGTTTCCTTGCAAGGTGATCCAAGTGGCTCTAGAGAGACTCAGATATCAAAGAGGGCTTAAGAAAATCTCAAAAATAAAAATTCTTAGATTTCCATGAAACTAGGTTTCGATCGAAGAGCTCATCGCAATCTTTCCAACGGCACAAACAACACCTAAATTTGATATCATATGTGTAAGTTATGGCCAGTCAAATTTTTGGTCAACTAGACTCCTCAATTAAGGTTAGTAGAGTGCCAACTAAATTTGGAACTCTGGCTAAATTTCGAGTAGCTGCTAAATTTGGCAGAAATTAAGGAGGAAAAAATTTGGCACTTTGCGGCGACGATTTCAAGTGGCCGAAATCGACGAAATTATCTCTTAATTTTTTTGGTGGCCCAAAATTTTAGCCAATGAATTTTTTCCAAATTTTTAAAAATAAAAAGAATAATCAAAAAAAATTTCCCAATGACCCAACAAATTAATACTATCAACCATTCTGCTAGGAAAACAAACTTAAAATTTAACGTTAAGATTTTTTGTTTAAACTTATATTTGTCATTCAAGCACAAGGGAACATAAACACAGAACCCAATGCAAAGGTACAACCTTTCGTGGGAATGAAAATCGAGGAGACGAAACTTGACGCAAGGGAATATGCAAGGAATCTAAAAGATTCCCTTGGGGCCAAATTTTCACACGTTCAAAATTATGCCAAGTTTATACTAATTTTAATTAGAATTTTTCTAGGAGCCTCATGGTGAAATCATTTTTCTGATATAAACAATGTATTTTCCAGAGACAGACATATGAGCGTGGAACCATGATGTCCGAATTTGTATGAATCTAAAAAATTCCGTAGAGGCCAATTTTTGAAGGTGGCAAAACTATGCTTACTTTATACTCATTTTAATCAAATTTTCGCAAGGATTCTAATGGTGTAATCAATTTCCTCATCTGAGAAGCATAATTCTAGTCAACCTGCAGAAAAAAATCTTTATGGAATCTTGAGAAATCTTTGCCTTGGAGGCTCGAAAATGATAGTTCCAAAACCAGGCCGACTTTATACTCATCCTTCTCAGTTTTTCACAAGGAACATGATGATGTGATCATATTGTTCAACTAAGCAGCCAAATTTCAGCCATCCTGTGAGAAAGAATCTTCGAGGAATCTTTGAAATTCCCAGGGGTCAAGATTTTGACTGAAGCATAAAGGGGTTGAGTTTACAATCGCTTTTCATGATAGTTTGCGAGGAATTGAGCATTCAATCCATTTCTTCAGTAGAGATGTGCATTTTCAGGCCATCCTCAGAAGTGGAGGTATAAGGTGTCCTTTGTACATGCATGTTATTTTATTTTGTTAAATATTAATTAAAGAGGCCTCCCCGGTTTGACCAGTGCCCAGAGACATAGCCCACATTAGTTGAAATCTGATACCAACATGTTGCATATTTTCTTCTCATGGTCGTCATTTATTTCCACTTCTTTTATATGTATGCATCTTATGGTCACATTCTCTTGTAATGAAATTTTGTATGCATCTTTGAAGTGAAAATATTTGGATCAAGTTTGGTATTAGGTTGGTCTTCTTGGTGATGTGAGTTGCGAGTGTGAATAATAACCAGAGATTGAATGTGAAACAAGAAGGGAAATGGAGAAGAACAAATATCTATACAAGGACCTTCTGTGTATGGCATGCATGGTAGATATAATGTATGCAGATTATGAGGAGAAAATGGAAAAAGAGGAACTGGAGAAAGAGAGAGCAGAGGACAATGCTCCATATCCATCTTCGAGTAAACATTCTTCTTCTTCATCATCTCATCATTCAAATGAAGAGATAAACGAAAACCTTCAAGAAAAGAACGTTGAATTAAAGAAGTTTATACAAGAAGAAAAAAAAGGAGAAGAAAATATTGTGGCTTCAATTACGAGCCATGAGAGAGACCTTGGAAAATTTGAAGCGTAATGAAGGCTTAGTGAAGCCATCACTACCTGTTTCAGAATCAATAAATGAGGTAAATAGTGTTGAGAGTTATTCAGTTTCATTTTCACATGATGTTATTTCTTTTGGAATCCTTAAGGTATGCATTTCAGGAACCGACATGAGACTCCTTACCAATATGGGGTATAAAGGAGGAGGACTTGTTGTTAATGGCCAAGGAATGACTCAGCCATTGGCAGTTGTATAAAGACCTCGATTTGTAGGATTGGGATACACTGAAAGAGATTGTTATGAAACTAGGTATAGGTACCTAACAAAGAGTTTTCCAAGCTAGAAGAAGAAAGGGGTTCTTCAAGCAAGTAATCCAATCCATTGTCGAACCCATCAAGGAAAGAGAATGTTGAAGATACATCATTATTCCCGTGACTATGAGCATTGTAGAGGAAGAACTACAACAAGATATTCTCACCCGATTCATAGAAGAGATAACTTTGCAAGGTATAATATATCTAATTATGTGTTGGTTCTAAAATGCGGATGCAAATTAGAGTTTCATTTACTATTAATCCGTGTAAGTAAACTTCAAGGATCATCCAATATATATGGACTTAGAGACAAATTAAACTAAGCTAGGCGAAGAAATGCCAAAGCTCCCTTACAAGAGGTCTTTCATTGGGATCTCCAACACCTATTTAGTCATTTAACAAAATGAAATCTAAACTTTAAAAGACATTATGACAAGTGTAAGAAATATTAAAGCTCCCTTATAGGAGACTGTTAATTAATATTTCTAATCATCTTAATCAACAAACTATTTAAACTAATGAAATTAAAGCACTTAAACCTAATTCTGATTGATTGCATGAAATATTAAAGCTCTCTTACAAGAGATAATTCATTTATATCTCAAACATATGAATCAGAAACTTAAACTAATGAAATCAAACGTTTAATAGAAAATCAGATTTGAAAGAAACATTAATACTTTCTTATGAAAGGTAATTCGCTAATATTTCAAACATATGAACCAATAATTTAATCTAATGAAATTCACAAACAACCATAAAATGAAAGTTTACCAAAACAAAATGAGCATGCAAGTGAGGCAATGGGGGCCCTCCATACCTCCACAATCACACCTAGAAACAAGTCAAATGTACAAGAAAATTGAATCCACTTTATTTATCATCTATTGCAAATTGCAATTACAAGCTCCAAGTTCTACATTCGAAGAGGTCCTAAACTCTACATTACAATGATTCTAAAATCTAAAATTACAAATGAAGGACCAAGTTTCTAAATTCTAAAATTTAAGCTTACAAGTGAAGGAGATAACGCTCCTATTTATAGAACAAGATGAGATAACAAACTCATAATGTTGATCCACTATTCCCTCCTTTGATCCACATATTTCTCAACCAATGGTGAAACATAACCCAATCTTCTATTATATCCTCCATGAGGTATATCTTCTCAAATTCGAATTTAGCCTTGGGAGGCCACATAAGAGGCTTTTGGAAGCTTCCTTTTAGCATACACATGTCAACAAACTCATACCAATTGTTAGGAATAAGTATAAGAACATTATTTTCTAAAGTTTAACCCCAAATTCACTTAAACATACTAAGAATTAATAATGTTTTGGAAAACACAAAGGTAACCCATATAATGATGAAAGTGAAGCGGATGTGATGACATGGTGGTGGAATATAGGTGAGAAAGTGTGTGAATGGAGTGAAAGTGGATGTATTTTAAGGATAATTCTTAGGCCCGACATACCCCCAAACTGAAGGTATTGCATGTCCTCATGCAATCTATTACATTACTTTTTTTTTATACTTGAGCTTTGGCTTAAACTTTGCATGATATCATTTACTTAACTTTTGCAAAGTATTTTTGATGAATTACAACTTGGTTGGTTCTTGTGTTTCAACCATATTTTGTTTGTTGCATTCAATTTTAATGTATGATCTTTGCATATTGATAATGTGATTTTATTGCAAAGTATTTTGTTGGAATGCATCATGGTTGGTTCTTGTGTAACAACCATGATTGTGTTGGCATCCAATTAACTTTTAAATACTTTTTACAAAGCCATTTTTATGCTTATGATGATGTAATAGTTAATATATTTTGAAAGTATGTGGGTTTTAGAATGTGATATATGAATATGGAAAAATATGAAGGTGACAAAGTATGAATGTAAAATGAGGAAAGGAAGTTTTTTTCCAAAAATGATCATTCTAGCTTTCAAGGAATTAAATGGTTAAAATTTAGAAAATATCATACCTCAACTTACCCTTTCAAAAATGGATGAGAGTTGTGCATGTGTGGCTGCAAAATTCTGATCATAGTCTTCTTTACTTGGTTGTGAAAATGGTGGATGAAATTGAAAAAGTGAATCTTTTATTGTTGCTGCATGTGTTGCTGGATCTTCCACTGAATGTTTGGAATATACTGCTGAATGCAGTTGAAAATGTATAAGGCTTGGAAGGTATACAAAATTTAGAATTTGCACTTCCTCAAAATGTTTGGGTCTAAAATGGGGATGCAAATTAGAGTTTCATTTACTAGCAATCCGGGTAATTAAACTTCGAGGATCATACAATATATATGGACTTAGAGACAAACTAAACTAAGCTAGGTGAAGAAATGCCAAAGCTCCCTTACAGGAGGTCTTTCATTGGGATCTCCAACACCTATTTAGTCATTTAACAAAGTGAAATATAAAAATTAAAAGACATTATGACAAGTGTAAGAAATATTAAATCTCCCTTACAGGGGACTGTTCATTAATATTTCTAATCATCTTAATCAACAAACCATTTAAACTAATGAATTTAAAGCACTTAAACCTAATTATGATTGATTACATGAAATATTAAAGCTCTCTTACAAGAGATGATTCATTTATATCTGAAGCATATGAATCAGAAACTTAAACTAATGAAATCAAACATTAAATAACAAATCAGATTCATTGAAAGAAACAGTAATACTTTCTTATGCAAGGTCATTCGTTAATATTTCAAACATATGAAACAATAATTTAATGTAATGAAATTCAAAAACAAGCATAAATTGAAAGTTTACTAAAACAAAATGAGCATGCAAGTGAGGCAATGGGGGCCCTCCATAGCTCCACAAGCACACCTAGAAAGAAGTCAAAAGTAGAAGAAAATCCAATCTGTTAGCACTCAGATTTTTTCCTTAGAAGTTATCAAAGAAGGAATAGTCCGAGGTAACCAAAAACCTAATCTTTTAGACTCAGGTTCTAGCCAACCTAAGTCCAGAGAGGGCTCTCTCTTTATGATTTAACTTTTCTTGAATAAGACTTCAGGCTAGTTCTTAGTGTTCAGGATTGTTTTGTTTTAATTGGGTGGTGGAATTAAGAAGACAGATGGGTAAAGTATTTAGGCCATTGGGATATGGATTCAATCAAGAAAGTCTTAACTATATTTGATATATCACTAAGGTAAGAGTCCACAGGCTAGGCTAGCACAACAAAAGCAAATCTGCAGGTTTAAATGGATGAGGTAGTGCTAACCAGGGCAAAGGGCAATGAAGGATCCTTAACCAGGATTAAGATGAAGAAAGGAAGGATGATCAATAGCAAAGGAAAATGAAGAATCCTTTAGTATGGACCAAAAGGGGGGTAAACTACGGAAGTAAGGGAGCAATTAAGAATTCCCAGATCAAGGCAGTTTAGTAGAAAACATAAAGAAAGAAAACAATTAAAAAAGAGAGCACTTAACCTAATTCTGATGATATCATTCCTTGTTTGCTTTTAAGATTTCACAGGAAACACATATGAATATTTATAACATGAAGAGAAAAAAATATTTAAACATGAAGAGATAATAATTATTTGTTCCAACTATGCACAAGAATCTAGTGAAATGTCCTCAACTTTATTTCATATCCAGCAAAACCAGTCTAGTCTCGAGTACAATAGCTCCTTAGCTCAAAATAAAATGTCTATACAAATGTATTTTAATCCACCGTAATCACTTCAATTTGTGAAGTATTTATACAAAAATTGATACAAAATATCTCATAACCATATGATAATTATTCTAGGAAACAAAAAATATCTTCAACACAAAGATAGAGACAGATGGAGAACTATTTTCTTTCTCTCCCTTTTATTGTGACTGTGCTGGTTGTTGAAAATCAGATTAGGCTCTTGAAGTTGCTTTGTAGTTATGTGCTGGAATCACTTTTTATATTTTACCTACTGATACTCTTTACCTGTTCTACTTTGATCCTGTTTTACCTAACAACCATGTTTTACCATATAGATTTACTACAGTAACTTATAGTAAATCAGTCAAGTTTGTCCACCATTCACTGCCAGGTAACTTCATCCTTATCATTTTTCTGTAAACTTCATCAGCCTCTGTGTACTTGGAAAAATTATATTTGCTTGTGAACAAGTTCTTAACTTCATGTTCTATGTAGAATAGATTCTCAAGGTCATCATAAAGCACCTTTCCAATGGGCAGAGATTTCACCCCCGAAGTACTAGCTTGGTTTTTTTCCAGCTTGTTTAACTTTTCAATGTAATTTTCCTGGGTCATCAGTTTGTTGTGTATTACCATAGGACTGGGAAGTCTGTTTTCTCTTAAGATGCCATATTTCAGCATGAATGATCCGAATTAGATCCTAAATACTCTCTAAGTTTTCATGACTATTTCAAATTATGATAAGAGATTTAATTCTTAGAAAATCCAAAGCTATCAGAAGGAATCCTCATAATAATTGTAGCTGTGGCTAGAGCGGAGCAATGAGGACCTCGATCGAGCGTGCAGACCATTGGCCCATGGTAAAGCGCAATGGCACCAAACTGGCAAAGCCGGAGGCCAAATTAAGAAACAGAGGTGGATTATGATATGCAATTAACATTAAGTGATACTCACATATCATAGGGCATCCCCCTCACTGAAGGAAAACCTTGAAGCACTTGGACCCGAAAATGCTATAAAATTCGGAAAAGTAACTGTTTCGGTTTCGTAGTGCGGGATTCCGCAAAAATGGTAGGATATTGGAAGGATTTGAGGTGGTAAGAAGTTTTGCGTGAGTCCCACCCGATGCCACACATCGAGTGACAAGCATCTGGTAGAAGAGAGAGAAAACCGCCTACATCAGACAGGTAAACATCGTGCGACCTGTCTGCCCGATATGAAGGACGACCGTAGGATCTGGGGGTTCTAGATCGATGGCGGAGATACATCTCGATGACTGACCGGATTTGACAAGTCGAAAAGCAATATGACACGGGATTTGAAGTCCAACGTGGATGATGAGTTGGAAAATGGTTCATGTTAATGGGCGATCTTGAAGCAAACAAATTTAACGACCATTCAAATATGATTGAGGGAATCTAACACCCAGTTCATTAGCATATAAGTGGCCACCTCCCTTCGAGGTGTTACCTAGTGATGATGACGCGAAGAAGAGGAATTCGAATGGACAAAGGAAAGGAAACCAGAAGGCTAGGAAGCAGAAACGAGCAGTCAAATAAAAAACTCACTTTAAAGCCATGAACTGATAGAAGAAGAGACAAGAAACACACAAAGATGCAAAAAGCTAATAGCAGAGAATAGAGAGTAGAAGCTGAGATGACCTGAAGGTAGCATCTAGCCAGACAGATCCAAAGAGAGTCAGAGGGTTTGTGTACTCCATTGAAGGCTTGAGAGGTTCAAGCAAGCTCCTCGGCATAGGCCTGTCATACCAATGTGACCCTCAGAGGTTGAGTTTCAGTAAGGAGAGTCTGTGAACTCCATTCCTATTGACTTCACTATGTTTAGTGAGTCTTGAATCGAGCTCATTGTTGTAAAAACTCTGCTTAAAACATAATAGAGAGGACACCATTGAAAGGCTGGACTAGGAGACGTCGCATAGGAGCATTGGGTGAAATCCTTATTAAAATTGTTTTGTTTACATGTTTGACTGTTATGTTTTCTCTAATTGCCTCAATGTCTATGTATTCTAGCAATCTTATCGATCCGTTGCATAAGTAACATAGTGACATCCATGCACATGAGTCTGTAGTACCTTTAATTCTTTGTCCTGGATAAATTCTAGATCAAGTGGTATAAGAGCTTAGGGTTACTAAGGTTAGACAAGCTTGTGCTAGATTTTGTTGTTGAATGCTAACTAGATCAAAGCTTAAATTAGGAGAAGGAGAATTGGCTGAAACTAACCCAGAAATTGGAAGAGTCTATTCTAAGAGGAAAATGTTAGAAGAAAATCCCTTGGAATCAGACCCCCAATTCATGGATAGTTTTATGGCCCTGAGAACCATGGTGGAGGAAATGTATAGGGACTTTAAGAAACATAGAGATGAAGATTCATCAAGCTTCAAACAAGACAAAGGGAAAGAAGAAAAATTTCTCATGCCTCCTAATTAAATTAGATGTTAAATTTGATTTACTAATATATGATGGAGAGTTGGATGCAGAGAAGCTGGATAATTGGATCAGATAGATTGATGTTTATTGCAGAGTGCAAAGCATTGACTCAGACAAGAGTAAGATTCATCTAGCTAGCCTATGCCTTGAAGGCATTGCCTTGGTATGGTGGGAAGGCAGGACACAAGCTGACATGAAGAAACATGGTAAGATTCTTTTTGTTTGGAGTGAATTTGTTTCTGTAATTAAAGATAAATTCTATCCACTAGCCTACATGTAGCAAGCCATGATGAGCTGGCAAACTCTTCAACAACTAAAAGGGAAAAGTGTACAAGGTTACACCCAAGAATTTAGGAAAAGAGCTTTGATTCTAGCAATTTTTTTAGACTCACCTGAGACTCTGTTGAAGTATATAGCTCGTCTACATAGCTACATGAGGCACACTATCCTCATGTTTAATCCCACTAGCATAGATGATGTATCCGTTCAGGCCACGCATCTAGAAGCCAGAGGTAAGAATGGGAACCTAGAAGTTGGGGGATCATCCCAACCCATTGCAAGAAAAAATAAGGAGAAAAGAAAACAGAAATAGAAAGAGAGGAAGAAAAACATTGCACAGAAGAGCAAGTCCTCATGCACTCACTCTAAGAAGGGTGGGCATGACGATGAACACTGTTGGATTCTACATTCAGAGCTGAAACCTAAGAAGTTCGAGGGCAAGAAGAAGAAGACTGTTGTAGCTATTCAAAAGGAATTTGGGTCAAACTCAGGAGATGAAGAAAAAATAGCAACCACAGGTATAAAAGGTAAAAATTCTGAAGCATCTACTAGTAATTTTGCACAATCTACTGATAATGAAGAAAATGAGAGAAAAAGGCATGAGCTTTTTCATATTCGAGTTATTTCCAATCATCAAACGATTTATACTTTGTTTGATAGTGGATCACAAGTAAATTTAATTTATGAAGCCACTGTAAAGAAGTTGGGATTACTGACCACAACTCACAACAAACCATATCCATTAGGTTGGCTATGTGATAAAGCAAAGCTACAAGTGACTAGACAATGTAAACTTAAGTTTTCTTTTGGGTCAACATTTGTAGATGAGGTTGAGTTAAATATAGTTCCTTTGGATATATGTGGAATTGTTTTAGGATGTCCCTACTTGTATGATAGAAAATCTATTTTCTATAGAATTGAGAACAAGTATCTACTCGTTAAAGATGGAATCAAATATATTGTAAGAGCTCATAAGCTCAAGAATAATTATACTCTCATAAACTCAGGGTAGATGAAACAAATTGTAAATTCATGCAAACAATTTTTACTGATGGTTGTAAAGGAAAAGAAACCTGATAAAACCAATATATTTGAGGGCTGTGATGCTAAACAACAAGCTGATTTAGAAAAATTTGTTTCAGAATATGATGTATTGTTTCAAGAACCTAAAGGTCTACCACCCAAAAAAGAAATAGTGCATGATATTAATTTGCAGCAAGATGCTCCATTGCCTAACATCGGAATGTATAGGTTATCCTCTTTAGAGAATGCATAAATCAAGAAGCAGGTACAGGAGCTGCTCGAGAAGGGGTTCATCAGACCTAGCACATCACCATGTGGGTCTCCAATTTTTTTGGTGAGAAAGAAAGGTGGCTCATGGAGAATGTGCATTGATTACCGAGCACTAAATAAGATAACGATCAAAAATCATTATCCCCTTCCTCGCATAGATGATCTATTAGATCAATTGAGAGAAGCTATTTATTTTTCCAAGTTAGACTTGCATAGTGGTTATAATTAAGTCAGAGTTGCAGAGCAAGATGCATGGAAGACTGCTTTCAAAACAAAGCAGGGATTGTATGAGTGGCTAGTTATACCTTTTGGCTTAACTAATGCTCCTACTACTTTCATGAGAGTAATGAATGATGTGCACAGACCTTTTCTTGGTGATTTTGTTATTTTATATCTGGATGACATTCTTATATTTAGCAAAATGTGGGAAGAACATTTAAAGCATGTTAAGCAGACACTAGATGTTTTGAAAAGAGAAAAACTTTATGTTAAACTCTAAAAATGTGAATTTGGAAAAACATCTTTGAATTATTTGGGACATATAGTAGGGTTGATGAATTCAAGATCGATCCCTCTAAGGTTGCAGTCATTGTAAACTGGCCTAAACCCAAATATGTTGCAGAAGTTAGAAGCTTCTTAGGAGCAACACAATATTGGAGAAAGTTTATTTCTAACTTTTACTTAATTGCAGCTACCTTACATGCTTTAAGAGGATTGAAAAAGGTGTTTCAGTGGGGAGGCAAACAATAGAAAGCCTTCGACACCATGAAAGAAAATAATAGTACAACACCAATACTAGCACTGCCTGATTTTCAAAGACCATTTTAGATTGAAATAGATGCTAGTGACTATGCCATGGGAGCAGTGTTGATGCAGCATGGTAAACCCATATGTTATCATTTTTAGACATTTAATTTTGTAGTAGTTAACTATCCCACATATGATAAAGAACTGTATGCATTAGTATAGAGTGTGAAAAAGTGGAAACATTACCTAATGGGCAAAGAGATAGTTATGCATACTGATCATCAACCACTTCAATATCTACACTCCCAAACTAAGTTGCAACAATCAAGACACTATAGATGGATGGGTTTTCTACAACAGTTTCATTTAGTCATCAGATATAAAAAGGGCATACACAATAAATTTGTAGATATGTTATCTAGACCAATTATAAACGCATCTACTATTCTTAAGCATAATTCAGTATTGCATGAGACTTACATTGAACAATAATCTAAATATATAGATTTTAAAGATGTATATGCAACTTTCAGTCAAGGAAAACGAGTAGAGGAATTGGATTATCATATTAAGGACCAACTCTTATATCACTATGGGAAGCTATGCATTCCACAAACTAAAAGAGTAAAGATAAGCACACACTTCTCTAATATCAGGTGACTTTGGTGTAAGTAAAACGGTTGCACAACTACAAAGATTTTCTTATTGGCCAAAAATGAATGAGACAGTTTCTAGGTATGTAAGAGGGTGTACCATGTGTGATAAAAGCAAGCCCAGTAATAGAAAACTAGGCTTGTACACTCCACTACCAGTTCCTTCTCATCCTTGGGAAAGTGTTTCCATGGACTTTGTTGGAAGACTACCAAAATCTAGGAAAGGTCATGACTATTTATATGTTGTTGTGGATAGGTTCAGCAAAATGTGTATTTTAATACCTTGTAACAAACATATTACAATTGAACAAACTGCAAAGTTATTCTTTCAACATGTATGGGTTCATTTTGGATTACCCACTTTCATAATATCTGATCGAGATACCCGATTCATTGGGAAATTTTGGTCAAGTTTGTGGGAATTGATGGACACCAGGCTGAAGAAAAGCACAAAATTTCACCCACAAACAGATGCCAAACAAAAGTGGTCAATAGGACAGTGATCCAGTTGCTAAGAGGCTATTGTAGCAAGCATCCAAAACTTTGGGACGAACATCTATGTTATGTGAAGCATGCTTACAATCGAGCTAAACATTCTTCTACACAGACATCTACTTTCAAGACCTGTTATGGTTTCACACCAAGGTCTCCCTTGGATTTTGTCTTTGGTAAAGACATAGCAATTGATGGACATAGTGATATGGACAAGGCAATCAAGTTCATTGAACAAATCGAAGAGATTCACGAAGCAGTACAGGAGCCGCTGGAAAAGAGCCAAGCCAAGTACAAGGCAAGGAATGACAAGCATCGGACGGAGCATAGTTTCCAATTTGGTGACCAAGTCTGGTTGTATATCAGCAAAGACAAAATGCAAGGTGAAGGAAAGAAGATGAAGCCAATAAGGTATGGACCTTTCAAGATACTAGAGAAAATTGGTTAGAATGCTTTTCACCTTGATCTACTAGCTTACATGCACATCTACTCAGTTGTTAATTCAAACATCTTGAGACTATTTGAACCATCATTAATTGAAGATCTCGAAGAGCAGAGTCAATTTCCTTCTATTGATGATCTGTTACCTGAATATCTTAATAAGTTGCAGGAAGATACAGTTCTGGACATGAAGGTAAGAACCACACGTAGAGGGGATGTTGAGTACCTCAGGATCAAACTCAAAGGTTCAAAGCCAAGCATTGTGAAATGGATAGAAATTGAGAAAGCGAGGAACCAATACCCTCACTTGATTGATGCTTAAAAGAAAACCAACTTTTGGTGGTCCAAAAGATTTTTTAGTGGGAAGGTCGTGATTCGAATTGGATCCTAAAAACTCTCTAACTTTTCAAGACTGTTTCAAATTTTGTTAAAAGATTCAAGTATTAGAAAAGACAAAGCTATCAGAAGGAATCCTCATAACAATTGCAGTTGTGGCCAGAGTAGAGCAATAAGGACCCTCGGTCGAGCACACAGACGATTGGCCCATGGTAAAGTGTAATGGCAAACTGGAAAAACTAGAGGGCAGATCGAGAAACAGAGGTGGATTCTGGTACGTGATTAGTGCTATTGTAGGGCGTCTCCCTCAATGAAAGAAAGACCTGAAGCGCCCAGACCCGAAAATGCTATAAAATTCAGAAAAGTAACTGTTTCTGTTCCGTAGCGTGGGATTCCCCAAAACCGGCAGGATATTGAAAGGCTTTGAGGAAGTAAGCAGTTTTGACTGAGTCCTGCCTGATGCCACACATCGAGTGACACGCGTCTGGCAGAAGAGAGAGAAAATTACCTACATCAGACGTGTAAACATCGTCTGACTTGTATGCCCGATATGAAGGATGACCGTAGGATCTGGGGGATCTAGATCGACAGTGGCGATACGTCCCGATGACAAATTGGATTTGATAGGTCAAAAAGCAAGATGACAGTGGATTTGAAGTCCAATGTGGATGATGAGTTGGCAAATGATTCATGTTCACGTGCGAGCTTGAAGAAAATAGGTTTAACATCCATTCGAATATGATTCAAGGAATCTGACACCCATTTCATTAGCGAATAGGTGGCCACCTCCCTACAAGGAATTACCCAGTGATGATGACGTAGAGTAGAGAAATTCGAATGGACAGAGGAAAGGAAACCAGAAGGTCAGGAAGTGGAAACGAGCAGTCAAAGAATAGATTGGATTTAAAGCCATGAACTGACAGAAGCAGAGACGGGCAACACACAGAGACACAGAAAGCTAATAGAAGAGAACAGAGAGTAGAATTCGAGCTGACTTGAAGGCAGCATCGAGCCAGATAGAGCCAGAGAGAGTCGGAGAGTTTGTGTAATCCATTGAAGGCTTGAGAGGTTCAAGCAAACTCCTCGGCATAGGCCTGTCATACTACTGTGACCCTGAGAGGTCAAGTTTCAGTAAGGAGAGTTTGTGCACTCCATTCCTACTTACTTCATTCTGTTTAGTGAGTCTCGAATCGAGCTCACTATTGTAAAAACTCTGCTTAAAAACATAATATAGAGGCCACCACTAAAAGGTTGGACTAGGAGATGTAGCCCAGGAGCATTGGGTGGACTCCTTATTAAACTTGTTTTGTTTACATGTTTGACTGTTATGTTTTCTCTGATTTCCTCAGTGTTTATGTATTCTAGTAATCTTATTGATCCGTTGCATAAGTAACATAGGCACATCCATGCACATGAGTCTGTAATACCTTTCATTCTTTGTCCTATATAAATTCCAGATCAATGAAGTTTTCAATGTTTGCTTGGATGCTCTGACATCTTTTCTCCAGATTTAGCATTAAGTTCCTTTTAGTGAGAACCTTTTTGATTTCTATGATTGTTGTCATTTTGTCCTCTATTTCCAATTCATCAAGCTGATATCTATTTTTTTGTTCAAAAAGGTGATCAACTGATTGGCTTCTTTAGGTTTATTTCCCAATTCTTCCATTGTCATGTGGATTGCCTATGTTGCCATTTTGACTAATTCTGTTTGCTCAAAAATAATCTAAATATAAGGCCAAACATCAATGATGGAATCAATGATGTTGGCCCAAAGAATTTCTTTCATATCTCCTAATGGCTCTTGTAGTGTTAAGTCCTTCTCAAGGGGTTTTATCCTTTCAACCATCCTTTGGTTCTTTTGAGCTTCTTCCTTTTGCTGTATTTGTGCAAGTTTACAATTGTTCTCTAAACTTTTCACTTGCTCTCTAATTTTCTTGAGCTCAGTGTCATAGATAATCATTTCATCCATGGCCTTGATCAATTCTGTAGTTTTTTCTGTTGATGTCTCTATGCTTGTCAATGTACCTGTACTTGCTGAAGTACCTCTTACTGGCAAAGCAGTTGCTGGTGGAATTGTTGGTGCTAATGCAACATCCAAGGTGGAGGGAACTACTATGGAAATTGTAAGTATTACAGTTTGAGGAGTGGCGGCCAACTCACTCTCCTTTGACTATATCAAATTATTCAATTCTTTTTCAGTTTCCTTCAATTGGTCATTCAACATAAGGACTAGTTCCATAATCTCTTCCTCCTTTTATGTTTCCAACACTTGAACTATTTGAGGATGATGAAGAGGAGGAATCATAAGTTGTTTCTTTAGTGCAATTATGTCATTTTTTTTCTTATTTATAAGCTTCCTCTAATGACCAAGTCCTCTAAGGACTTTATTTTGGTGTCTCGGGCCTGTGAAGAGGCATTTTCCAACTCGAATTGTGCTGAGATGTTATTCAGTGAATTCTAAAGTTGGTGGGCTGCTATTTCCTTGCTGGTTAATGTGGAATAGACCATTTCACTAGTTTGCTTATGTAACTCTATTTGGTCAATAGGATGGATATCCTTTGCCAATACTTCAAAATCTGTTTTTAGGTAATCTACCATTGATTTAGGTTGTTGTATGGTTGGTTTTAGAAAACTCATCTGTATCTTACCTTCTTTTATATCAAAGGCTGACATTAGCCATGTTTGTTTTGTTGGAGCCATCTTCAGATAATGTGCATAACTTTGTAGCTTTAGCCTTTCATTCTTTGCTTTGATTTCCTTGTACATTCCCTTGATATCTAGGCTCTGTCCAGTAGGAGCCCTGAAGGAGGATACTTCCACACTCTACTGCATTTCCAACATTTGAGCAAGTGAGTTGGAAGGTTCTTGTGTCCCTCCTGAAGGAGTGGTATGCATGCTTTCTGTCATTTCTACTCCTAAAGTTGCTGTTGTTTCCTCAGTGTATTCCTGCTCTAAAAATGGGTTCAGCCTTTGCCTCTTAGCATCATTTTGGGAAATAGGCCTACTAGAAGGGGTGGCCTCCTCTCTCTCTCTCTCTCTCTCTCTCTTTAGGTTCCTCTCCTCATTTAGAGGAGTCTACAAGATGGGAGGATTGCTCATGATTTTCTCAAGTGGAGCAAGTTCTTCTGAAATTTCAGGTTGTTCAGATTCCTTTGGTTGTTTTGTCCTCCCTGAATGCTTTGATGATTCTAGTGTCTCTGAAGGTTGCTGCTATGATTGACCTGGTTGCTTAGAGGGGCGTGGTTTTTCTGTTGTGTGTTCACTGTGTATTTGTGATTAACTTGCTTCTAGCACCTATACAAACGAATCCTCATCAAGTCTTCTGTCTAAATCTATTAAAACATTATCAACTGCAACCTTTGTGCTATCTCAATCTATCAAAGTGCCTTCCACCCATTAAGAATGATTAGCATATCCTTCTATTTCAGGGATCCTATGGTGGATGTAAGGAGATAATTTATTCTTTTATCTCCTATTACAAATGAAGCTTAAGGGTTCATACGTCCACATGAAACTCTGTTTCAATTTCAACCTTTGGAGGATTTCATCTGCCTTTCCTTCTCCCCTACTGTTACAAATAAATGGGCCCAGATGATCCTTTATCTTGAGTTGGGCTTTCTTCTTGGCTTTTACAAAGTGCACCTCATCTGAATTTATCATTTGCCTATAGTACTCGAGAGAAAACAATCTCATGGGTAGGTATCTAGGCAATTTGTAATGTGGCAATTCACATCCATAGATTCAGATTTCAGTGTGGTTTTGGTACAAGTACCAATCCCCCACTTTGTACTGCTTTGATAACTGTAGGACCCTCCTGATGTCTCCACTAATTCTGGGTGGAGGGCTTCCTAGTAGCATGGTTATCACAGGGTACACAAAGAGGTCTATGAAATCTATATAAGAGTATTGAGAATCAAATTGATGGATCAATGGAGTCCAGAAGATCACTAATCTGGGGTTGCCTCTAGTATCAAGATTTTGGAGGGAAATTGGAAATCTATTATCTTGATAATAAAATAATAAATGATACAGAACTGGGGAATAATTAAACACTCTTTCATTTTCTCATGAATTGATCATGCATTTTGTCAGTAATAAACTTGGCATAGTCAAACATGATGGCTGGTGGTTGGCCAAGAGAGTAGATGGACATGAAGGATATTATGATTTCATCACCAGTTTCAATTGTGGTGGAGCCCAATATACCAGATATCATGCCTATGATGTCTTGGCCAAGGTTGGAGAATATAGTCCACAAATAAGGGGGGGGGGGGAGTTCTTTGGGGTGTACTACTCGTCTTTGATAAAGGTTTGGTACAACCTAGCAAGTCTGATTGAAGAAAGGGTAGGGTGTCTATTCAGCATATCTCCAATGGAGAGAGGTTTCAAATTTTGGCTTGGTTGTAATTGTAACATTTGGTTAATGGATTCAGCAGTGATAATAAACAGAACAGACTGGTCAAGGGTTCTTACTACCCTTTGGATAGGATCATAGTTCATGTGGTAATAATTTATAATCTCTGGGAATATATGCACTCTGGGGAACTGGTACTTTGGTAAACCTTATTCCCAAAGTCCAATGTAGTCTTCATGGTTTAGGTTCTAGTCTCTGTATTCGTAGAATTGTTTTAAAGGGGATTTTGAGACAACGGTATCTTTAATCTGGAAATCTTTGTCTGCAAGTGGGAGATGGTCTAAATATCTGTGGGGATTCGTAATTGGCATGATATTTAGTGTTATTGGGGCATCCATCCTTAGTTCTTGTGGATTCAAGGACGGGGACAAAGGGTTTCAGAGAAATTGGGATGAATTGGTCGATTACGGAGTATTTCAGGATCACCAAGCAGCTTAATTTACTAAATTACTTAGTTTTTAAAGAAATTTAGTTCAAGTTCGGCAAGAAAATAGGGTTTCTCAATGGAAATGGGGTAAATACCTAGTTTAGCTATTTGAATGGAGTAATGGTGTTGTGCACTATTGGTAGGAAGCGCACAGGTTTGCAAGGTGGTTTGGAGTTCAACGGTTGTGGAAAGTTGACGGTTCGCAGCAGGTTGACAGTTGAACATACTCTATGCTTTGCATGGAAATCAGAATGTTATTTTCACAATAGAAAACAAAAAAAACTATAAGTTTTTTGGTTTTATGTGTAAAGTCAATGATATTGGCGAGTATATTAAGAAAATGACAATTGGTGCCAATCGGGGGATGTGACATTTTAGCGTGTAGTGGAGGTGGTAAGCGGAATCCATCACACCACTTTTTGGGATAAGTGGTTTTGGGTAAAGGTTGCCTGATGCCATTCATCGGGCACCACGTAGTGGTGGGGTGAACAATGAAACTGCTCACATCGGGCGGGTAAAGGTTGGCCTTCGGAGGCTACCTGATATGAGTGTCAGCCATTGGATTTGAAGGGGTCAAATCGCCCGGTGATTGGGGTGATGATTTGACTAGAGAGTTTATGGAGGGGCCCGACAGGGTTTTAATGAGCGGAAGGGTTAATTAAATGTGGATTAGGGAGGCTTAATGATGTTGGGGGCAATTTGATTAGCAGGGACAGATTTAGTTAGTCACTGATTGACTAATTACTCTCTTTATTTCGGTGGAGGGTTATGGTTCTTAATTAGTCATTGATCGACTAATTAATCCATTTAATTAATTTACTAATAAGGTCTATATTTCAAACCTCGGGGGGAGATATTTATCATATGGTATTGAACTAAAATATATGGGGAAGGGTTTTTATTTTTTAGGAGTTAAATAAATATAATGGAAATTAAAAGTTAATATGACATGAAAGTGGAAAAGTGGGTTTTTGCACTAAGTATAATGTGTTAATCATTTATTTACATATTCTCACCTACACATTATAACTTAGGCTAAATGCTTTTTGTGGGTTTTTTTTGTGGAAAAGAGGGTTTTATGTAGGGTTAATTATTTTCCTTAGGCAAATCTTGATTTCACCTTAGGAAAAGGGATTTTTTAGATGAAATGCATAAATAATGGAGGGGGATGAATGTTGGTAAGGGGGTTCTTAGTACTTAGACCCTATAAGTTATTGGGCCGAGGGTTTAGTCCCTCTAGAAGTCAGAGAAATTATCTGAGCCCCTTTAACTTAAGGTTTTAGGTACTTTTGCCTTTACTCATGGGAAATTAGTGAAATTAAAGGTAAAATGAATGGGGAAATTAATCATTTGACTTTGTAAATGTTCCATTATCATCCATACTCATAGCAACTTGATGATAAAAATAAATGATATGATTTTATCCAATCAATTACCATAATTTTGCAACCATTCAACTACTTACCCATCTACTCATCCTATCATTTTTCTACTCTTTATTAGGGTGCACTTAAGCTGGCAAACCCTTATCAAAACTTTTCTTTTCTTTTTACAATATAAATCTATCTAAGTCTATCCTTATTACATCCAAGTGCTTATATTAAACTGTTGAGCTCCTTTTATTTCCTCTACCTATCTACTTATCTGCCAAGATTAAACAGTTTGATCAGATTTTATTTTCTATCTACAAACATGAAATTCAAAACATGGAATAATCAAGATTAAATTGTTTGGTTACCATGGATTGTGGCATGAATAACAAGTTGCACAAAATCATTATTTTGCATAAAGACTATCAGGAGAGAGAGGAATCGAACTAGGAGATTAGCACAAGACAGAGGTTGGTCTTCTTTGTTCTTCTCTCATCTATATTTCATAAAGGAAAAACAAAAGTAGCTTTACTTTGTTTGTTTCTAAGGTAGCTACCACACCTTAGTGGGATAAGCAGTTCTGTGTAGACACTTTTCCCTGTAAAAAAATGGCGACTCCACTGGGGATGAATTAGTTTGTTTGTTTATCTTCCTTGTTGTTTATTTTATAAACTTACAGACGGATCCTGAAGTCGAGCCAGGTAGCTTTCAAACTGCATTTGCTATGCAAATGCAAAGTAGATAAATGCCACTTCAGTCAATCTTCGGGATTTGTTTATGACTTAAACAACTGATTCACAAACTCTCTGATTGCCCCTCATGGTAGCTCTAGTAACCTCCTTAGATCTACCCCTGATTGGTGCATTACTGATTACCATTTGCTCGGCCAAAACCCATGAACTGAACTACAAACAATGACCCGAAACCCAAGAAAAGTCTCGTCTCTGGCCTAGCGTAGGTACTGTTCTGTGAATCTGAAATTCAACACACTTCCTGAGTGTAGTAGGTGCGCTGCATTTCAAATTCCCTGTGTTATAGGTGCACTGATCAGACTAGGCATTGTTCAGTTTTGGTTTCTGTGATTCATTCTTTCCAGTTCTATTCATGAATTTTGTTGCCTGTAATCAGTATATCTCTGTTTGAAACCCCTTTTCCTTGCTTTTATTCCTCCTCCTTTGTGCAAAAGAACTGTAAATTTTTTTGTGTATTTGTTGAGTCATTTTCAGTTCTCCTTTGCAAAAAGTAACGTAATCGTACTGTCGTCCTTTGATTTGAAAGTGTCGCAAGTGTCTTTTTCAGTCATAGGAAAGAGTTTGGTTGCTATTGACAGTCGATTATCCTGTTACTATTGTATTTGGTCTGAATTTGTAGTTTTCCTAGTTTCGAAAGCAAATATTCATTTCCAAATCATAAAGTGTTGTGATTGTCTCCATTTCTGATTTCGAAAAGAAACTTGTTAGTAATTGTCGCTTGAAGAGTAATTCAGATTTTTGCATTAGCTTTATTTTTACCATTCACATACTAAGAAATCCGAAAACAAATACATGCATGTGCATTTGCATTTAGACTGTTTGATAGGTTTGATTTAGGACTGTGCATTTAGTGTGTGCTCTTTGCTCTTTGTGAAAGAATACTGTCTCTCTTTCCTTAGTAGCTAGGATTTTCATTGCACAAAGAAGATAAAAGACTGTTTATCATCTTAGATTGCATTTTAGGAATTATACATCTACATCTCGCGGTGAACCTGAAAGGCAATTTTTTTAAGAAAGATCAACTATAAAATAGATTTAATGAATCTAACAACGCTTTGGAACCTAACGCACAACATCTATAAGTCTAGGCTAGAGACGTATTCGAGCGTCGTAAAACCTGGTAACTGTTGTTTTCACTGATGGTTGGGTGATTCCTCCACTTTGAGACTATAAGTGCCAGTACGGACTTGTGCTCCCACGTACCGTCGAGTATATTTTGGGAGACCACAATAGGCTTAATCATTTATCCATATGAAGCCATGTCTATCGCCCTATCGATCGCAATGCACTGAACACAACATTCAGGAAGATTGACTGCCGTATCGTAAAAAGTATTCTGCAGTTTTGCGATTGGTTTGGTAATCCCTGTACCTAGATTTCCAGAGCAGTCCCTTTCGTTCCTTTTCAAACTCCTTAACCGAAAAGGTCCATCTGAGCACTTGTCACTTTAGGCTCATTAAAAATCGAAGGTGACTAGAGTCATCTTTTGTTTTTTCTCGACTCTTTAAAATTGAAAAAACAAGTTGTGTCAAAGCATCTAAAATTTATTTTAAATGGAATAATCATCACCCTTTCCTACCTTGATCTTAGGTTGAGAAAATGGAACCCACCAACCAAGGAATTCCCCTTGGGGGAAATCCTAGTCCCTTCTCCTCATGGGGAGATGTTGGTGCACCCCATATGGACACATTGTCGCTTCCAGGATTGACAATCGGCTTGCCTGTATGGCTCTTCTCAACCTCTCTCATTCAGAACACCGCAATTCTTGAACAATCGAGTTAGAAACTAGACGAATCCAGAGTTACCCACCAACCTTATACTTCCTCCAAATCCTCCTCTCCTCCTTCCTCTTCGCTTGATGGGGCTGGTAAAGCCAAAAATCAAGTATCTGAGAAGAAGAAGGAAAAGAAGAAGAAAGAGAAGAAGAAGAAGGAGCCAAAAGTGAAAGGGGGCAACCAAGCATCGTCTAGCAAAAATCCACACACTGCATCGACCAGGCCTAAATCGCCATGTGTCATTTCCAAAGGAGACCACTATCATAGAGATTGTCCCTACATCCCTCGGATCTTAAGGGACTGGTCTCCCCGTTTGCACAACCTGGTGTCGTCAACCTTTGATGATCATGTTGAAAGCACACCGTCGACTAGTGAAAGTGAAACCCCAGGACAAAAAGGAAAATATAGATTTCCTTGTAAACTGTGCGAAGGTGACCATGCCGTCTACCGTTGTCCCTTCTTAGATGAGGCTAAAAAATTTTTGGACGATCGTCTGGTTTCACCGTTACGACTTTTTCCTGGATATAAAAAACTCTTACGGAGTCCGTCACTAGTTGAAAAGCCAGCTGACCCGCCCAGGTGGTCAGCCGAAGCATCTATCATTGAAGACAAATCATATGAACCCATACCAGACGAAAGTCAAAAGGGTGAGGCGGCAGTTGACCCGATCTTGCCTTCAGAGGTTCCATCTTCAGATGATACCGTCAGAAAAGGGAATAAGGATGTCACCGTCCAAATTCTTTTCATAAGCACAGAATTCGATGAACATGGGGGAAATTTACCCATTCCTTTACCGTAGGAAGGAAGTTCGTTAGAGTCGTACCCGACCGTCTATTCGGTCCCACCTCCAAGCAACCTAGTTGTCTCCTTCGACTGGAATCAACTAGGTAGACCCCGTTTACCAGCTAGTGTACCATTCTAAATTATTGCTCATGTATATAGAATGGTTATGGATGGTACCATCATAGATGAAGGGGCTTCTGTGAGTATCCTTTCCTTGACTACTGGGAAAGCGTTTGGTTCGCCATCGCTTTTGCCTGAGATGAGAAATATAACAGGCTTTGACAAAGGAACCTGTCGACCGTTAGGGATCCTTCCCAACGTGCCCATAACATTGAGAGGAAAAATCGTTCACATGAATGTAATGGTAGTTCAAGGACCCCTAGATTATAATCTACTCCTTGGACGAGACTATATTTATTGCATGGGAGCAATTGTCTCATCACTCTTTAGAGTAATGTGTTTTCTGCACGAAGGAAGAGTGGTCAAGCTCATAGACCAGCTTTCATTTCCTGGATCACACATAGCAAATAGTCATATACCATCCCTAAATGGTCTTTTCACACAAGGAATGTCTCATCAATCTCTAGTCCATCCACCTAATGAGCGCGAGTGATTCGGGGGACATGACTGAAATCCAGGGGGCATGCACCCTGGTCTGCTTCGGCAGGAAAACTTCGGGTACAGGGTAGGCTTCCACGAGAGATATATGACTGTACTATACTCTTGTCTGGGATTGGAAGAGGAAGTTAGACTGGAATAAGATTCTCTTGTCAAAGTTATGTGAGTGGATTGTCTCACCTTTTTCTATTTCGGTAGACATCGCCAGACAAGTGTTTTGTTTGCGCTGTGAATAGAACAATCTTTGGTAACCTGAAAGAGGTAAACCTTTCCTGATAAAAGAAATGTTTTGTTGGTAGAATGAAAGGTGACCTCGAAACTTTATTTTATACCTGGGGGCATGCAAACCTTTTGGCATGCAAGAAAAGAGCGACTATTTAATTTTTAAATTTGTAGGTCCTCTAACCCTTTAAACTTGTAGGATTGGTTGTTTCCTAACTTGCATAAAGAAAGGATGTGGGGAAAAACTCTAGAAATTGCCATTTTTAAATGAGACATTCTTATTATACGACTGGATTAATCGAGCAGTTTTAGCACATAGTTCAAGCTCGTTAAAAAATAAACATAAGTCATGAGCAAATGTTTCCCCCAGTGTTTAAGCTCAATCAAAAAAACGAACCGATTTCTGGTAAATAACCATCATGAATGTAGTATTTCAGCCTTTAAAGCCTTGGTCGTGTTCTCATCATCACCTCCACTCTGTATTGGCTGATCATTCACCTCCATTTGATTGTTTACCCCTTTTGAGGAACAGCTGCGAAGAGTGATCTCACTAGCCATCCTTGTAACAGTACCGTGATTGGAAAATTCCAAACCTTACCTGGAATCAATTTCTACCCAATTTTATCACTCGTTCATCAAAAGACGAGTCTCCTTTAAGCTCTTTTCATTTGACTCATAAAATATGAAAATATTTCCAAGCCATTGGCCTCTCCAGCTCATTAAAGGGACCAGAAGTGCTATCACTCCTTTAGATTTTAATCTTTTTGGACTTGAGGGATTATTACACAAAAGGATCGAGTGCTTGTTTTGTTCGGCTTGTTAAAAGTATAAAAAATTAATCCCTTCTATATTGTTTTATACTTTTTTGGACTTAAGGGATTAGATGACGAAAAAGGAATTTTGGAGTTTTCTTTACGTTCCTTTTCAGAGTCTCTAAAATTGAAAAGGATCGAGTTATCTTTGTCGTTAAACTCGTTAAAACTTAATAGCGACAAACTTGTTCGTAGCAGACAAGAACGAGTTTCACTATCGCTAGGCTCGTTAAAACATAGCGATGGGTTTGCCTGAAGGGAAAATTATAGAACAAGCATATGTTATCCTCCTCGAGCTTGACAAAAATAAAGAGGTACTAGTTAGCAATGACTGGGGAAAATTGGGAAGAAAACTTGAAGAAACTTTGTTGGTAGCAAGTCACGCTTGAACATGACACTTTCACTCCGCATCCAAGTCGGGTTGGGTTGTTTCATTCACCGGTCACATCACCATGGTCCCATCACACCATCCACATTTGGGATTAATGCTACCAATCCATCACGTCAGTGTCGCCGATATGTTCAACAGAAGTCATTCAAAGAATTCACCTGTGTCTCACCCACTACAATACATTTACACTCCATTCTTTCATGACCGCCACCCTGAACCTTATGTCATAAGATCATTTTCACCTCCATTAAAATCATTTTCTCCGTTCCGTGTCATTGATGTGGGATTCATTAAGGCCCTCCTGTGACGGATTGCTTCTTGTCGACATCAGCTCATTATCCAAGAAGTCGATCTAGGAACACACCGTTCAGTACTTTCGAGCTTGCATGCCCCAATGGCAAGTTTCTCACTTCCGGCGACAGGTTTACATCAATAACCTTCGACCGAAAGATTTTGCGTGGTGTTCGACGCCAAGTCCTTTATTCACACCACGTGAATTGTACTGCAGTACCTTGAGGGTCATTATCATTATCGATGATTCCTCTCGCGCCCGTTAACAACTTACATCATTGGCTGGTAATCAGGCGATGTCTTTCCATGTTCGACTCTAGAACATCTCTCACATGGATCGGCTTGTACTTCGAGTGAAGATCGAACGAGATTGAAGACCCCGAATCTAGTTTCATCCATCCGGGCTACGATATATATTCAGGGAAATAAAGACATCAAATGTACATCATTGCTGCACAGATAATCATCCAATCATAGGGATGATGGCTCTACCAGAATCATCAGTTTACACTCAGACGATTATCTGTCCTATGTACATGAAAATGAAATTATAAAGCTGAGCATGGGAATGCCTGCCTCAGCTAGATCATGAAAATATTATGAAGATAATGTATTGTATTGTATCTTATTACAGGTCTCCTCTCAGCTTGAAAGAACTTCGAATCCTCATAATAAAGCATTTCACCAGACATCAAAAGATTAACGACCTCACGATTTAGGGGGCAACTGTTATAGACATTTTTGGGCACTGCAACCCCAAGCATAAAATTTCCATAAACCAAGGGCTCCTAAGTCCCTAAAAGTGTTTTTCTAACCCCTAAAGGAACAAGGTCAACTGATTACACCTTCTCCCAGAAGTTCTCCATGAAAAACTTCTCAGAACTGGTCAAAACAGGATCATTTCAGCTGCTCCATAGGCAAAGTGCATTACATCTCACCTAAATGCACTGTGTGGGTGCGTTGCATTTCAAAAATCCCTTCTATGGGGTGCGATGGGCAAGAAGTGACAAATGGCAGTGTCATTCCGTGAGGTGGAGAGGCATGGAATCTTCCAGAAACTTCTCCTGTGACACTTGCCTCTTTGAATTCGACCAAGGATGAGTAAGAGATCATCAATCTCCAAGTGGAAGCAAGAACTATCAAAGGGAAGACACTAATCAAATCACAAGCTGACTCATCTCCCTTACAGATATCTATATACGGATCCCTCATCCCAGAGATCCAGAGGCTGGAATTTTGCATATTGTAAGGAATTGCTCTTGGATTTTTGAGACGACATCATAAGTGTTGGGTGATCTAAGCTTTGTATGAGGTGAAGAAGGGCTTACTTGCTAAGAGGATGATGATGGGTCAGAACAACTGGTTGTAACTCCCTTAGCTCTTTCTTGTTTATAAATAAAATCTATTCAATTTTTCCTCCATACTCTTGTGTCATTTATGTTTTATGCCATTGTATGGTCAATTTACATCTGATCCTAGATTATTTATGATTATATATCCATGTTCTTGCATAGTGCTATGCTACTGTGATCTTACAGGTACTCTGTGAAGCTGAGTGTACAAGGGAGCAAGTAGTGAAAGACTATCAAGAGAGATAGGAATTGAACTAGGAGATTAGCGCAAGACAAAGGTTGGTCTTCTTTGTTCTTCTCTCATCTATATTTCATAAAGGAAAAACGAAAGTAGCTTTACTTTGTTTGTTTCTAAGGTAGCTACCACAACTTAGTGGGATAAGCAGTTCTGTGTAGACACTTTTCCCTGTAACAGCGAGCTTCAAGGTGTTTTTAGAAAAATATTTAGACTCAAGGACTACAGATCCAATGGTGTATGGAAACAAGGTTTTATTTTCAGGGGTGGAAAAAGGAAATTGACAATGAATAGGAAACTGACAATGTGTTGTGCTAAAGTGGAACAAAAGTCTTGTAAATGTGCTTCATTGCTTTTATTGGTGGGTTAGGTATGATGAAAGTGTAATGAAGTGTATGTGGATAATGAGAAATGGTTAATGACTCTTGCTGGGAAAAAGTAAATTTTGGCATGCAAAAACTCAAATATAACAAATCTGCTCATTAATTCTAGAATTTCTACTAAATAGCTGAGTTTGACCAGCGTTGACCAGCCACCTATAGAAGTTGAATTCATGTGTGGATAGGTATTTCACCATCCTCGTACATTTAGGAACAAATCCCAGCTCTTCGAATTTGCTAATCTATCATGCAACATGTCAAACCATTAAGCTATTACAGGAAGTTGCAAGAACTTGTAATTTTCTGGAAATTTCGTGTATGTTCATGGACTTTTTCTTTCAAATTTCTCATGAAATTAGTCTTTTGAAGACCAATTGTACACACAATTAGTTTCCTTAATGATCAGTTGATCTTCCAAAATCTACAGAAAAAACTTGGCATAAAGAACATAAGTGTGTTCAAGAAGAAATGGCCATTCCCTTCCTGATTCCTTCGCAAAAATTAATGCCAAATGAAACAGATTAAGGAGAATCAAAAGCATAATTTTCAGTCCAATTCATAATATTGATAACAATCCATTTTTAAGTAATAACCATGAAAATTAACTCATCTCCCTCTTTGTGTCAGATGTCTCCTCGAATGTGCATGACAAAGAGCATGTGTTGCAGATTAGTATGTCTCATAAACACATACAACCATAATGAAAGCATAGATTTTAATGCCAACTCTAAGCATAATCCTCCAAATGTTTTTTAATTGTTTTGATTTTTTATCTTTTTGATTGTTTGTTTTTTTTCCTATTTGTTTTGTTTTTATTAATTGTTTTGAATTTTTTTTTTAATTATTTTGACTATTTTTTTTATAGTTATTTTGATTTTTTAATTGTTCTATATATATATTTTTTAATTTCTTTGATTTTTTATATATATTTTATTGTTTTTCTAACTAAAATTTAAAAATAAAATTTATTTTGTATCTAAAATAAATATAATCATTTTATTTTTTTTCCACTAATCAAGTAATATGTTCCATTTGTTCTCGTGGAGAAAATTCACATTCATTTCCCCTTTTTTTTTTGAAGTATATTATATATTTGGTTTCATTGTCGACAAAGCCCAAAAAGATTGGATTAAGATGAGGAGGTCTCTGTTCATGAAGCTGAGCCAAGGTAAACCAGAACAATGCATCATAGGATTTTCAGCAAGCCTTAAAACTAGCAGAAGCAGATCAACCACAAAACTGCATAGAACTCGACTGTCTGGTGACCGATCTGGACAACATTTAACTCCATATGTGCAACAAAAACTTGGGATTCAAACTTTACCATAAAGATTTATGGATTCGCACCAAAATTGGTGAAACAGAGATAAACATTTCCACTAAGTCTTCATTTTTCCATAAAATCATACATTTGATTGATGTAGAGGTTAAGGCACGGTCGAAGATTCAAGATCGATATCTTTCCTAATTAGTAGCTTCATAAATTCTGCATAAAATCATCAAGTCCCTCAAATCATGCCACAAAATCTGTATGCAATCATCAAATCGCTCAAATCACTCAAATTGTTGCTCACATTCATGCCAAAAATGCTAAAGAGAACCACGAGTTGCTGGAAGAAGGTCAAAAATCATCATTAAGAGGAGGTCAAACTGTGCTAAAGTGGCATGTTTTTCCAGAGCCGCTGTGAGCTACGAATTCTAATTCTCTATCTACAAAAATTGACCAAAAAGTGAAATATATTTATGCTTAAGAAGAGCACAGTTCTGTTATGCGGTAATGGTGGTAGCGTCACCCTGGGCCTTTGATATCTCCAGTTGTTCCTGTAACTTGTGGATGTACGCATCTGCTTTCTGAACCATTTAAAGCAGATTGTAAATGATTAAAAGCACGTAATAAGTGCCTTGACAAGACACACTTCCTATTCCTTCACTTTTGTTCTTTAGAGCTATAAGTGATGAACCGACACTTGCATCCTATGCAAACCTTGGTGCAATCGTTGTAAAATACATGTTCCACTAGAAGACCAAACATGACCCAAGAGAACCCCATAATTTCCAAGATTTCATACATGCTTTGATCAATTTTACATCATAATCATAAAAAAAACCAATACTCAAGCTATCAATGTAAAGGGCCAAATATATCACTATGTTGTGTTCATAAGTGATGGAAAACACTTCATCACTTTTACAATCATTTCACAACATATGATTTAAAAATTTTGGCCATGACAACTTACTATCTCTAATGAAACCATTTCTTACTCATCAAAGTGAATGGGTCATCATTTTGGAGTTGATTCTTTTGTCGAAAAGCTGCATTGACTAGTTCCTGCACAGGTGCTTTGTCTTTCTTAAGATGCTACTCTGGATGGAGCTCCCAACATGTGTCTCTCTGATGTCCACCTCTATTGTAATAGTTTCAAAAGGTATTCTTCTTCTAGAATTACTTAACCTTCTTCCCTCGCTGATGTGGAGAAGGCCTTTCACCATCCTCTTCCTTATTGTCATTCTCTTCCAACACTTGGAAATAACATGGTTATACAAAATACAAAAACTACATGGTTATCTATGACACAAATTTTGTTCATCATTGACAATGTGCTTGTCATCAAAAGGAACATTAGCATAATGAGAACTCTTATACCTTGCACGGTTGTCTTGGTGTTATAGACATTTTTGGGCACTACAACCCCAAGCACGAAATGTCCATAAACCAAGGGCTCCTAAGTCCCTAAAAGTTTTGTTCTAACCCCTAAAGGAACAAGGTCAACAAATTACAACTTCTCCTAGAAGTTCTCCATGAAAAACTGCTCAGAATTGGTCAAAACAGGATCATTTCAGCTGCTCCACTGGCCAAGTGCGTTGCATCTCACCTAAATACACTGTGTGGGTGCGTTGCATTTCAAAAATCCCTTCTATGGGGTGTGATGGGCGAGAAATGAAAAATGGCAGTGTCATTCCACGAGGTGGAGAGGCAATGGAAGCTTCCAGAAACTTCTCCTGTGAAACTTGCCTCTCTGAATTCGACCAAGGATGAGTAATAGATCATCAATCTCCAAGTGGAAGCAAGAAATATCAGAGGGAAGACACTAATCAAATCATAAGCTGACTCATTTCCATTACAGATATCTATATATGGATCCCTCATCCCAGAGATCCGGAGGTTGGAATTTTGCATATTGTAAGGAATTGCTGTTGGTTTCTTGAGACAAACATCAGATTGTTGGGTGATCTAAGATTTTTATGAGGTGAAGAGGGGCTTCCTTGCTGAGAGGTTGATGCTGGTTCAGAACAACTGGTTGTAACTCCTCTTGGCTCTTTCTTTTTTATCAATAAAAGTTATTCAAGTTTTCCTCCATGCTTTTGTGTCATTGATATTTGCTGCATTTGTATGGTCAATTTACATCTGATCCTAGATTGTTTGTGATTATAGATCCATGTCTTTGTATAGTGCTATGCTACTGTGATCTTACAGGTACTTTGTGAAGCTGGGCGTGCAATGGAACAAGTAGCAAAATACTATCAAGGAAGAGAGGAATCAAACCAAGAGATTAGCGCAAGACAGAGGTTGGTCTTTCTGTTCCTCTCTATCTATAATTCATAAAGGAAAAACGAAAGTAGCTTTACTCGGTTTGTTTCTAAGGCAGATATCACACCTTAGTTGGATAGAGCAGTTCTATATAGACTCTTTTCCCTGTAACAAAATGGCGACTTTGCTAGTTGTCTCCTTCAACTGGAATCAACTAGGTAGACCTTGTTTACCAGCTAGTGTACCATTCTGAATCATTGTTTTTTAACGAGCTTGAACTATGTGCTAAAACTGCTCGATGCGGGTTTATTTTTTAACGAGCTTGAACCTTGCGGTAACACTGCTCGATTAATCCAGTCGTGTGATAAGAATGTCCCATTTAAAACGACAATTTTTAGAGTTTTGCCCCACATCCTTTCTTTATGCAAGTTAGGAAACGACCAATCCAAAAAACAGATAAATGAATGCTCTTTGCTTGCATGCCAAAAGGTTTGCATGCCCCCAGGTATAAAACAGAGTTTCAAGGTTACCTATTCTTCTTTCCATTGAAACACAGCGATGGGTTTGCCCGAAGGGAAAATTATAGAAAAAGAATATGTTATCCTCCTCAAGCTTGACAAAAATAAAGAGGTATTTGTCAGCAATGACTGGGGAAAATTGGGAAGAAAACTTGAAGAAACTTTGTTGGTAGCAAGTCGCTCTTGAACATGACACTTCCACTCTGCGTTGGAGTCGGGTTGGGTTGTTTCATTCACTGGTCACATCACCATGGTCCCATCATACCATCCACATTTGGGGTTAATGCTACCAATCCATCACATCAGTGTCGCCGATATGTTCAAGAGAAGTCATTCAGAGAATTCACTTGTGTCTCACCCACTACCATACATTTATACTCCATTCTTTCATGACTGCCACCCTGAACCTTATATCAACAGATCGTTTTCGCCTCCATTAAAATCATTTACTCCGTTCCATGTCATTGATGTGGGATTCATTAAGGCCCTCCTGTGACGGATCGCTTCTTGTCGACATCAGCTCATTATCCAAGAAGTCGATCTAGGAACACCCCATTCAGTACTTCGAAGCTCGCATGCCTCAATGGCAAGTTTCTGACTTCCGGCGACAGGTTTACATCAATGTCCTTCGACCGAAATATTTTGCGCGGTGTTCAACACCAAGTCCTTTATTCACACCACGTGAATTGTAATGCAGCACCTTGAGGGTCATTATCATTATCGGTGATTCCTCTCGCGCCTGTTAACAGCTTACATCATTGGCTGGTAATCAGGTGATGCCTTTCCATGTTCGACTCCAAAACATCCTTCACATGGATCGACTTGTACTCCGAGTGAAGATCGAATGAGATTGAAGACCGCGGATCTAGTTTCATCCATCCGGGTTGCGATATATATTCAGGGAAATAAAGACATCAAATGTACATCATTGCTGCATAGATAATCATCCAATCAGAGGGATGATGGTTCTACCAAAATCATCAGTCTACACTCAGATGATTGTCTGTCCTATGTACATGAAAATGAATTTATAAAACTGAGCATGGGAATGCCTGCCTCAGCTAGATCATGAAAATATTATGAAGATAATGTATTGTATTGTATCTTATTACAGGTCTCCTCCCAGCTTGAAGGAACTTCGGATCCTCATAATAAAGTATTTCACCCGACATCAAAAGATTAACGACCTCATGCTTTAGGGGGCAACTGTTATAGACATTTTTGGGCACTACAACCCCAAGCATGAAATGTCCATAAACCAAGGGCTCCTAAGTCCCTAAAAGTGTTTTTCTAACCCCTAAAGGAATAAGGTCAACAGATTACAGCTTCTCCCAAAAGTTCCCCATGAAAAATTTCTCAAAATTGGTCAAAACAGGATCATTCCAGCTGCTCTACTGGCCAAGTGCGTTGCATCTCACCTAAATACACTGTGTGGGTGTGTTTCTTTTCAAAAATCCCTTCTATGGGGTGCGATGGGTGAGAAATGACAAATGGCAGTGTCATTCTGCGAGGTGGAGAGACAATGGAAGCTTCCAGAAACTTCTCCTGTGACACTCGCCTCTCTGAATTCGACCAAGGATGAGTAAGAGATCATCAATTTCCAAGTGGAAGCAAGAACTATTAGAGGGAAGACACTAATCAAATCATAAGCTAACTCATCTCCATTACAGATATCTATATATGGATCCCTCATCCCAGAGATCCGGAGGCTGGAATTTTGCATATTGTAAGGAATTGTTGTTGGTTTCTTGAGACAAACATCAGATTGTTGGGTCATCTAAGATTTGTATGAGGTGAAGAGGGGCTTCATTGCTGAGAGGTTGATGCTGGGTCAGAACAACTGGTTGTAACTCCTCTTGGCTCTTTCTGGTTTATTAATAAAAGCTATTCAAGTTTTCCTCCATGCTTTTGTGTCATTGATATTTGCTGCATTTGTATGGTCAATTTACATCTGATCCTAGGATTTTTATGATTATAGATCCATGTCTTTGTATAGTGCTATGCTATTGTGATCTTACAGGTACTTTGTGAAGCTGGGCGTGCAAGGGAACAAGTAGCGAAATACTATCAAGGAAGAGAGGAATCAAACCAGGAGATTAGCGCAAGACAGAGGTTGGTCTTTCTGTTCCTCTCTATCTATAATTCATAAAGGAAAAACGAAAGTAGCTTTACTCTGTTTGTTTCTAAGGCAGCTGTCACATCTTAGTGGGATAAAACAGTTCTATAAAGACACTTTTCCCTGCAACACTTGGGTAAAAATCTGCCAGGAAGATCTCGTTGTAGTTCTTCCTCTGAAATGATCAGAGTCACAAGAAAATTTTGTTTTGTAGGTTGAATGAAAGTTTACTGCTCAGATGAGGAAACTAATTACACCATAAGACTCATTGCAAAAAACGGAGAAAGATGAGTACAAATTCGGCCTAGTTTTGTCACCTTCAAAAACTGGCCTCTATGGAATCTCTTAGATTCCATGCAGATTCCTACGTCATGGTTCCACCTTCATGGTTCCTCACTAATCATTCTTCCTTTGGAAAATCTATTGTTCACATCAAAAATCCGACAACACCATCAGACTCCTCGCAAAATTCTGATTAAAATGAGTATAAACTCGGCCTAATTCTGAAACTGTGAAAATTTGGCCCTAAGGGAATTTGTTAGATTCTTTGCATATTCCCCTGTGTCAGGGTGCCAATATTCGATTTATGTGCCCACTTAGGGTTCCACCTCTGCATTAGGTTTTGTGACTTTGTTCCCTTGTGGTTGAATGGCAAATATGAGTTTAAATAAAAAAAACTTAATGTTAATTTTTAAGCGTGTCTTCGTGGAAAAATGGTTGGCAGTATTAATTTTTTGAGTTATTTGAATTTTTTAATTTATTTTGTTTCTATTTTTTATTTTTAAGAAATATGGACAAAATTCATTGGCCGAAATTTTGGGTCACTCAAAAAATAAGTAGGCAAAAACTTCGCCAGTTCCAGCCGCTGAAAATCTTCACCGCAAAGTGCCAAATTCTTGACTTGTTAATTTCTGCTAAATTTAGTATCTCCACTAGATTTAGTCAGACTTCCAAATTTAGTTGGCACTCTGCTAACTTTAGACAAGGGGCCTAGTTGACCAAAACTTTGACTAGTCATAACTTTCGCATACGATGTCGGATTGAGGTATCGTTTCCACCATTAGAAATATTGTGATGAACTATTTGATCTAACCCTAGTTTCATGGCAATTCAAGAAGTTTAATTTTGAGCTTTTCCTAAGCCCTCTTTGATATCTAAGTCACTTTGGAGCCACCTGGATCATTCCTCCCCACTAAAGAGGATTTTTTCCTCCAAAATCATGAACACAATATGCAATCTATTGTACTTTCTCATCTACACAACAAGTTCCCTGATAGGCCACACTCCTTTCTCCTTCACTTTTGTTCTTCGGAGATATAAGAGATGAACCGACACTTGCATCCTATGCAAACCTGTGGTAAAATCTTTGCAAAATACATTTCCTACTACAAGACCAAACATGACCTATGAAAACCTCATACTTTCCAAGAGTTTATAACACACTCTTTGGTCAAGTATTCATCATAATTAGAATAGAAACTAATACCCAAGCTATCAACGTAAAGGGACAAAAATATCACTATGTTGTGTTCATAAGTGATGAAAAACACTTCATCAATTTTACAATCATTTCACAATGCATGATTTAAAAAATTTGGCCATGGCAAGCTACTGTCTCTAATGAAACCATCTCTCACTCATCAAAGTGAATGGGTCATCATTCTGGAATTGATTCTCTTGTCAAAAAGTTGCATTGACTAGTTCTTGCACATGTGCTTTGTCTTTCTTGAGACGTTTCTCTGGATGGAGCTCCCAACATGTGGCTCTCTAATGTCCACCTGTATTGCAATGGTTGTGAAAAGCATTCTTCACCCATACTTGCTTAACCTCCTTCCTCCCCTGATGGGGAGAAGGCCTTTCATGTCTCATCCTCTTTCTTGCTTCCATTCTCTTCCAACACTTGGAAACAAAATGGTTATACCAACCATAAAAACTACATGGTTTTCTATGACACAAATTTTGTTCACCATTTACAATGTGCTTTTAATAAAAAAGAAAGCACTTGTGTAGGAACAAATCAGTGTAGCTTTTCGACAAGAGAATCAACTCCAGAATGATGACCTATTCACTTTGATGAGTAAGAAATGGTTTCATTAGAGATAGTAAGTTTTCATGGCCACATTTTGTAAATCATATGTGGTGAAATGATTGTAAAAGTGATGAAGCTTTTTCCATCACTTATTGAAGACAACATAGTGATATATTTGGCCCTTTAAGTTGGTAGCATGGGCATTGGTTTTTGTTATAATTATGATGTAAAATTGACCAAAGAGTATGTGAACTCTTGGAAAGTATGGGGTTTTCTTGGGTCATGTTTGGTCTTGTAGTAGAACATGTATTTTGCAAAGATTGAACCACAGGTTTGCATAGGATGCAAGTGACGGTTCATCACTTATATCTCCAAAGAACAAAAGTGAAGGAATAGGAAGTGTGTCCTGTCAAGACACTTATTATGCAACTAGAGAGTACAACAAATTGCATATCGTGTTCATGCTTCCGGAGGACAAAAATCTCCTTAGTAGGGATGAATGATCCAGGTGGATCCAGAGAGTCTCAGTGATCAAAGAGGGCTTAGGAAAAGCTCAAAAATAAATATTCTTTGATTTTCATGAAACTAGGTTAGATTGAAGAGCTCATCACTAGCTTTCTAATGACAAAAATGACACCTCAATCCAACATTGTATGCGAAGTTTATGGCCAACCAAAGTTTTGGTCAACTATGCCCTTTCACTAAAGTTAGCAGAGCACCACTAAATCTAGAAGCCTAGCTAACTATAGCGAAGCTGCTAAATTTGGCAGAAATTAATGAGGATCCAATTTGGCACTTTGTGGTGATAGTTTCCAGTCATCAGAACTAGGGAAATTATTGCCTACTTATTTTTTTAGTGACCCAAACTTTTGGGCAAGGAAAAACTAAAAAATCAAAGTTCTTGGATTTCCATGAAACTAGGGTCAAATAGAAGAGCTCACAATAAGATTTCCAACTGCATAAACAACACCTCAATCCGACATTGTATGTGAAAGTTATGGCCAATCAAAGTTTTGGTCAACTATTCCAACTAAATTTGGAACCCCAACTAAATCTACCAGAGATGCTAAATTTGACAGAAATTAATGAGGCAACAATTTCACACTTCACAACGACTATTTCCAATGGCTAGAACTGGAAAAATTGTCTTCTATTAATTTTTCTAGTGACCCAAAATTTTGGCCAATGAATTTTGTCCATATTTTCTGATATATATATATATATATATATATATATATATATATATATATATATATATATATATATATATATATATATATATATATATATATATATATATAGTAACCAAAAAAATTAAAATTGGCCAATGACCTAATCAATTAACACTGGGAATCATTCTGCTAGGAAGACAAGCTTAAAAATTAATGTCAAGTTTTTTATTTTTTTTAATTTTTTTTTATTTTATTTAAACTCATATTTTCCATTCATCCACAAGGGATAAAAGACATGAAACCCAATGAAGAGGTTGAGCCTTGAGTGGGCACAAATCTTGAGGATTGAAACCCTGATGCAGTGGAATATGCAAGGAATCTAAATGATTCCCTTGGGGCCAGATTTTCACAATTTCATAATTATAACAAGTTTATACTCATTTTACTTAGAATTTAGCTAGGCGTCTGAGGATGATGTCGGTTTTATGATCTGAGTAGAAAATTTTCTAGAGGCAGACTGATGAGGTCAGAACCATGACACAAGAATCTACATGGAATCTAACAGATACCGTGGAGGCTAATTTTGAAGGTGACAGAACTAGGACATCTTTATACTCATTTTACCTAGTTTTTTGAAAGCAATCCTCTGGTGTAATTGGTTTCCTCATATTGTTATAGACATTTTTGTGCCTTGCAACCTCGAGCATGAAATGTCCATAATCTAAGGGATCCAAAGTCCCTAAACATGTTGTTCCTACCCCTAGAGCAACAAGGCTAGCAAACTACAGCAATTCACAGAAGTTCTCCACCTGAAAACACTAAAAAACAAGTCATTTCTGGATCATGTCAACTGCTCCACTGAGCATCTGCGCTGAATGTCAACTGCTCCACTGTCTACCTGCGTTGAATGTCAACTCCAACAAAGGCTACCTGCGCTGAGCGAGTTTGGACAAGTGGAAGGTTCATTCCTCAATGTGTCAATGCCCAGGAAGCTTCCAAAATGACACTTGTATCAGAGAATTCGACTGGTGATGAGTAAGAGGTTCCAAATCTCCAAGTGGAAGCAAGAACCTCCAAGTGGACTCAAGAACTGAGAGAGGGAGAGGACACTAGTCAGACCTCAAGCTGACTCATCCTCTCTCCAAAATAACTATATATAGATCTCTCCTCCATGGGATCTAGGGGGCTGGAATTTTGTTATTGCAAAGAATTGCTGTTGGTTTGAGACTGGAAACATTGGGTGCTTAATGCTTTGAAGGGAGCTGAAGAAGGAATTTCATTCTGCTGGGAAGGAGATGCTGGATTGGAGCCCTATGGGTTGTATCTCTTCCTGAACCTTGTTATTAATCAATAAAGCTATCTTGGTTTGCTCCTATATGCTGGTGTATTTATATGATCCCATTACTGTATTTGATTTACTTCTAATCCTGAATCATTTATGAATATGTCTATTTTCCTTTGTGTTGTGTTCTTCTCTTGTCGCAAGTAGCTATTCTCTTGTCACAGGTAGCTGTTCTCTTGTGATCTCGTGGGAATCAAGTAGTTGTTCTCTTGAGCAAGCAAGGAGGCAAGTAGCTATGGACACTCAAAGAGAAGAAGAGGATCTAGATTGAGGGACAACCGGAAGACAATGGTAAGTCTACCGATCTCCCCTCTTTCACATTTCATAAAGGAAGAAACCAAAGTAGCTGTATCTGTTTGTTGCTAAGGCATTGTCACACCTTAGGTAAATAGGATCGTCCTGCATAGGCATTTTTCCCCACAACAAATTGGCGACTCCACTGGGGAGATTTGTTTTAGTCATTTTGTTTGTGTTTACATCATTGTTTGCTTCATAGAGTCAACAACAACAATCGAACTGCTTCACAAAGTAGACTATTGCTGCTTTGATCCTTCACTGGGTTTTTTGTCTATGATCTCAACAATGGACTCACAAATTACTTGATGATCCTTTGTGATAGTCTTTAGTACCCTCTCAAAGCATCCCTCTATTTATACCTTGCTTGTGTTTCTGATTTGGCCTGAAACAATTGATTTTTGAGCATTTTATGACCCGGAACCCAAGAGAAACGAGAGTTTCTACTTCAGCACAGACACTGTGAAGGCAGTCTGCATTTCAACGCAGGTCCCGTGAAGGCTACCTGCGTTGAATGTCAAACTCACAGTGTTAGGCTTGCGCTGAACCAGTTTAGCCTTGTGCAGCTGGGGTTCTTTGCTGTCTTTTGCCCTGTTTTGATCTCTGTTTTTGCAGCCTTTAACCAGCATAGGTACCAGTCTGATAACCCCTTTTCTTTGCTTGAATTCCGCCTCATTTTTTACAAAAAGACTGTAAGTGTTTTTATGTGTTTGTGGCATCATTTACAGTTTTCCTTTGCATTAGCGAAATAATCATCCTGTAGCCCTTGATTCAGATCTGATTGATTGTGATCTTAGGAGAGATTTCATTGGCTGTTTGTAGTTGATTATACATTTGCTTTTGCTTATTGGTTTGAGTTTGTCACTTTTAAGTGTTGAAACAAGTATTCATTTCGAAAATCGCAAAGTGATTGTAATCTCTTCTACCCTTGTTGATTTCGAAAAAAGTAAACTTGTTTATATCTATCATTTAAAAGAAAATTCAAAGTTGTACAAAAAGCTTTCTTTGTAGGCATTTATACTAAGAAAGCGGAAAACAAACACCTACATTGTGCATTTGCATTTTGATAAGTTTTGCATGATTGATTTAGGAAAGAATGCATTAGAGTGTGTTGATTGCTCTTTGAGAAAAGATAGTCGCTTTCTTTTCCCTTAGTAGCTAGGATTTTCAAAGTTGAAAAGATTATAAAGCTTGCTTATCATCTTAGACTGCATTTAGGAATTGTACCATACATCTCATGGTGATCCTGAAAGACAAACTTCTAAAAAGATCAACTTAAAATAAACTGAATGAACCTAACAACGCTTTGCAACATAACGCACAACATAGAGGTCTAGGCTAGAGACGTGTTCCGGTGTCGTTAAGCCTAGTGACTGTCGATCTCGTAGAAGGTGGGTGATTCCTCCTGAGGGACGATAGCGCTAGTACGGATTGTGCTCCCACGTACCGTCGCGTATATATTGGGAGACCCCTATAGGCATATATCTTTTATCCTTAGGAAACCGTGTCGGCCGCCCTACTGATTGCAATGCAGTGAACAAAGCATTCACGAAGATCGACCACCCGTACCGTAAAATGTATTTTGCGGTTTTGCGAAAAGTTTGGCACACCCTCTGCCTAGATCTCCAGAGCAGTTTCTTTTGGCCTTTTTCAGACTCTATAACAGAAAAATTCCATCCGAGCATTTGTCACTTCGGGCTCGTTAAAACATCGAAGGATACTAGAGTCATCTTTAGCTTTTTCTCGACTCTTTAAAAGTGAAAAAGCAAGTTGTGTCTAAAGCGTCTAATAAAATTCATTCAATTCGGAAATACACTTTCCCCTTTTGTATTTTAGTTGATCAAGTAATCCGCAATCGTGGAAGAAAGTCAATTGAAACCCCGTCGTTCGTGGAGGCTTGCGAGTCAACCGTCTTTGTCTCCGGAATCGAAAACAGTACGGACAAAGCGAACTCGTATAACCGGTTCGAAATCTCTTATCAAAGTTAGAACAAGTGTTTCGACAACATCTGAGATTTCGGTTACTCCAAACATTTCTAGAAACCCTGCCTCTATTGAAGAAGTTCAACAGCTACAGAGGGACAGTAGCACTGATCCTAGTCTGAGAACAAGTACTTGTGTTACTGAACCAGTTCCATCTGTAACCAGTCCAGAGAGTCTTGTTCCTCAAACAACTGCCGTTGTCGAAACAACCCCTTCTTCGGCACCAGAAATATTTTACGGACCTGACGGTCTTCCTCTTCCACCTAGTTTGATTGCGATAGAGGAAATTGTAGAGGACCCGCAAGCAAGTACTCCAACCCATTTTGGAGTAGGGGTCACTCTTTTTCCTGCAACATCAGAAGTTAGTACATCACCAGTGGGAGTTCCTGTAGAATCGCTAGGCAATTTATTGGATAGACTTAAAATGTCTGAGCAACCGTCGACATCTAGGACTGTGTCGAATGACACAGCGACAGCAGAACCCCCTGCCGCCACTCCGACGATGTATGCTGGTATACCATCTGTCCCAACTAGCTCGCAACAGCTAGAAGGAGTCCACCCAGAGACTATTTCGATAGTGTGGTTTGTTCCAGTTTGTTCCTCCGGAATAATATCCGGTAATTCATATGTTGAAACTAGACAAATTGATCCCTATGGAGGTCAATTTGGGCCATCCAGTCCCCAAGGGCAAACCATACCCTTGAGTTCCAGATTGCTACCGTATGGGGGGCAGTATGCCCTTTCATTACCCCCTCCGGGAGGATATCCATACGGCAGTTCTCAACCGTATTCAGGTTATACTGGAGTTCCGACAAGTGGTTGGGTACTTATGCTACCCCAACAGCCAAGAGTTGTGTATTCTATGCAACAATGTGTACCTATGTCGAACATCCCGACGACGCCAGCTATTGTAATAGTGTCACATGTTCAAACGATGCCTGTTGTATGTTAACCTCAGATCTCTCAGGTTGTAATGCAACAACCTCTTGACCCTGTGACAGAACCACAATCTCCAACTGGCGGGACAACATAGGTCCAAACGGGTTCAATTACCCCACATCTTGGTCTGTTGGTTAGTATAGCACAGCAGAACATGGCTTCACAACCATGGCTGGTGCAATACCAACAACCACAATTCCAGCAGGTGTACCAAGGATCTGAACAGCAGATCTTCGCGAATAGTGGACAACCGTATATTCAAAACGGTTTAAATCAACCGCTTTATAGTGGTCAAGTCCACCAACCGTATCAATCATACCAACATCAATTACATTATGCTGGTATGCAAAGGCCTGTTGCTCAGGCGATTCCATCGTATCCTGGGTACGCCTCGCCTAACCTGAATCAACAGTTACCATTCGTGGCAACTTTAGAATTACCGGATTTACACCGATTAACGAACGTCTGATTGCCTACGCCCCTTGGTGGCCGGCGATTCCTCACAAGCTTCCATCGGACATTCCTAAATTCAATGGAAATCCAGGTGAAGACCTGTCGAATCACGTGATGAATTTTCATCTGTGGTGTTCGTCGAACACCCTGAACGATGATTCAATAAGGCTTCGCCTTTTTCAGAGGACATTGAGAAGTCCAGCAGCTAAATGGTATATTGAATTACCTAGAGCCTCTTTCGACAATTTCAGTTCCCTAGCCACGACTTTCTTAACCCATTTTCAATTACCAATAAGGTATGAAACTGGAACAGAAATCTTAACCAACTTCAAGCAAACGACGACCACCCATATATCCGATCATATACATGAGTGGCATCGTCGTCACAGGATGGTGAAGACTTACGTTCCCGATCAACTATTAGCTGAGTGGTTTATAAAGTCATTACTTCCTGCCATAACGGAAGATGTGGCCAAGGGGGGAGTCGTAACAGAGGAGCAGGTTATTGCTCGTGCACAATATCTAGACTTAGTATATACTCAGTCTGGCACGCTCTACGACAAGATACCTGATGCCCCTAGACCGGAATTTTCAATTCCTCCTCCGCCTAAATCAAATAGTGACTCTCATGCCGACAATGGTGTGATTGGCACAGAAAATGCAAAGTCGACAAAGGCTTTGTCTAAGAAAGCCCGTAAGACTTCGGATCAAAATACAAATCAAGAAATTCTCGCTTCGGAAGTAAATTCCGTATCAGCAGATAAAGGCAAAGAACCCAATCAACCAGGAAGCAAGAAGAAGCAAAACAAAGGGAAGAAGAAGAAACAAGGTGAGTCATCCCCTCAAAAAACTTCTTCAAACCCTCTTGGAAATAGGAAATATCCTTGTCAAATATGCGATGAGGAGGATCATCGGACAACAGATTGTCCGTTAAGAGCTGAGCTAAAGAAATTCTTTAAGAGTTCTAAAACCTCAGATGTGTTGACTGATCCATTTCCAAATCTAGGTCAAAATATGGTTGATAGTGGAAATGCTTCCCCGTTGCAAGTGCTAATGTTATCGATCTCTAAGCAACAAAATGATGCTTTGATTTCGACAAGGAACAAAGATTACGAGAATCCACCGGTGTCGAACGACAAAAGTAAAGATCAACCAAGTAGTTCGACAACAACTTCGACAGAAGTTGTACCACCCATCATTCCTGAATTAACAATAAAACCGCCGAAGGGAGTAGTACACAAGTCGACATTTAATCCTCATGCCAGAGCGGCACAACATTATAACATAGTGGAAGATTTGGCCCAATCGCCATCCGCTATGTCGACTCTTGAGGTACTGCAAAATTGCCCATCCCAAAGGCAGGCATTGTTATCGGGTATTGGTGGGGTTGATCCTAAGGATTCCAATCTTGTATCCTTTCACCACAAAGGATATGATCCTCAGTTACCAGCTCAACTAGCTTTCCTTATTCAAGTGAAAGCCCTCAGCAAAACTGTTCACCGAACAATTATTGATGAGGGGGCATCTACATTATCATGTCGATGAGTTGCTGGAAAACTCTCGGATCTCCAACCTTGTCGCGATCTTCGACGACACTAAAAGCATTCGACGGAAGGACGTACACCCTGTATGGTATCCTAAATAACTTGAAGGTTGAACTAGGAGGAAAAACAATGGAAATTGATGTTGAAGTCATCGATGGGAATGTTGACTATAACATCCTACTGGGAAGACCATGGATATATGCCATGGCAGCTGTAGTGTCGACTTATTTTAGGAAGATCGCATTCCCTTTTAAAGGAGGGATTACGGTCGTCGACCAACAGAACTTCCTCCCTAATGGTTCACAAGTTACAGGAAGCATTCCCATGATCCATGGAAGCGACCATTCAATTAAAGATATCGGAGTAGGCCTATTGAAAGACCCCATAATGATGGGAACTTTCGCGCTTCCACCTCCTATTTACATAGGAAACATAGCGTTGGTAGCAACCTGCAACATGATATCTTCCACGAAGGTCGCAGAAAATGAAAACATGGATCATGCAATGGTTTTGCCCCCAAGCCCTATAGAAATATTGTAGCAATCAATGTTTCAGGCATGGGAGGCGAACCCAAATCAACGCTCGTCAAGCATTTGGGTAGATAGGTCTAGAGAATATGGTACCCCATTAGATCCTTGGTCGAAAGTACATGGGACTGACGAAGGAATCCTGCAATCAATGTTGATTGAGGGGGCACCATGGAATGATCACCACCATCGTTCCCTTCTTCCAGAATATGAAGAAGATACTCAACACGACCTTTACCACCCTTCAGTTTTTGAATTCCTATCAAATACTGTAAATACGGTGGATTCTGAGCGAAACTTATCCAATATTGAAGAGACTATAGCCATAAATATCTCGACTAAACCAAATGTTGTAGAGAATATTTATGTCGGCAAAGGTTTTTCCCTTTCAGAACTGGAAATATATGACGCTCTGTTTCGCGATTTCAGAGATGTCTTTGCTTGGTCATATGATGAAATTCCAGGCATTGACTCGAGTATTGTTGAACATGAAATTAAAATGTATCCTGATGTCAAACCAGTAAGACAACGGCTTCGGCAAGTGCACCCCAAGAAAGCCACTGCCATTAAGGCAGAAGTTGAGAAACTTCTCCATGCTGGTTTCATCTACCCCGTTCCTCTAACCGATTGGGTATCGAATATTGTCCATGTTATGAAGAAACAAGGGACGATTAGAGTGTGTGTCAACTATAGGGATGTAAACCAAGCTTGTCCAAAGGACAACTACCCTACACCCTTCATCGACCAGATAATTGATGAATGCGCCGGATGTGAAATCTTTTCATTTATGGATGGATTTTCCGGGTATAATCAAATAAATATCCGCCCACAGGACCAGTCAAAGACTGCATTTATTTGTCCGTGGGGCACATTCGCTTATCAAAAATTACCCTTTGGTTTAAAGAACGCAGGGGCGACGTTCCAGAGGGCAATGAATTATGCCTTCCATGACATCAAGAACATAGTTCAACCATATCTCGACGACCTTCCGGCTCATTCGCGAAAGCAGATTGATCATCCGCAGCATTTAAGAGCGATATTTCTGCGTTGCCAACACTACAAGATAAGACTCAATCCGCACAAATGTGTGTTTTGCGTCAGTTCTGGTCGTTTACTTGGCTTTGTAGTCTCTAAGGATGGGATTCGTCTCGACCCTTGCAAGGTTCACGCAATCATTAATTTTCCTCCACCTTCAAATTTGCTTCAGATTCAGAAACTCCAAGGGAAAGCAAACTTTCTGAGGAGGTTCATTCCAAATTACGCAAAACTTGCTAAAGGTTACACTCGTCTTTTGAAAAAGGATGTACCTTTTGTCTGGGATTAGGTGGCGCAAGCTTCCTTTGATGCTCTGAAAGATTCTCTAGTAAAAGCATCATTAATGTATGCCCCAGACTATCAAAGAGATTTTAACCTGTATCTGGCTGCAGCGGATACGACCATTGCGATGGTTTTAGTTCAAGAAGTCGATGGAATTGAACATCCTATATATTATTTAAGTAAAAACTTAAATGATACAGAAAGCAAATATTCTTATGTTGAAAAACTAGCGCTTGCAACTGTTCAAGCGATTCAAAGATTTCGACATTAAGTCCTCTTTCGGAAAACTACCATTTTATCAGATTGCAACCCTATGACTTATATATTGTTGCGACAGTTGCTAGGGGGCAAATATTCAAAATGGATAGCGATCCTTCAAGAGTTTGATCTGGAATTTGTAAAATCCAAATCAAAGAAAGCTCTAGTTTTCGCGAAATTATTGTGCGATCTCCCATCGTCGTCCAACGATGAAACATCCGAAGAATCAATCGTGGATGAGAATTTGTTTCTGATATCTACAAGCGATGAGTGGTATGGAGATATCATAATTTATCTCCAAACCCAAAAGTTCAGGCCTAACACCTCTAACTCTGAACAGAAACGTATATGATACCAAGCTAAAGACTACATGATCGTCGGTGATACGCTTTACCGTCGTGGTATCGATACAGTTCTGAGGAGGTGCCTTACCCATGAGGAGGCCGAAAAATCCTTGAATGAGTGTCATTCAGGTGCGTGTGGGGGGAATCAATCTGGATATGCAACAGCACAAAAAATCTTACGAGCAGGATACTTCTGGCCAACCATGTTCAAAGATTGCATAATCGCAGTCAGAAGTTGCCATGCTTGTCAAATTTTTGATAGAAAAACCAGAAGACCACTCACACCTTTACAGCCAATAGTTGCTGTTGGGCCTTTCGCCAAATGGGGCATTAATTTCATGCAATGTAACCCCACCTCGACCAGGGGGCATGGGTATATTATAGTCGCTGTTGACTATTTTACCAAATGGGCCGAGGCGATGCCTACATTGGATAAGACTGGTGAAACAGCTGCCCTTTTCTTTTTCAATCATGTAGTCGCCAGGTTCGGCCTACCACAGGCTATAGTTACAGATCATGGATCGCATTTTCGCAATCACATGATGGTTGAATTAGCTGCCAAGCTAGGGCTATCTCACGACAGCTCTACCCCGTATTATCCGCAAGCCAACGGACAAGCTGAAGCAATCAACAAAGTCCTGAAGCGTATGTTGCAAAGGATGATCGGGGTTCACAAAAGAAGGTGGCACCTAATCCTGTACTCAGCCTTGTGGGCTTACTGAACATCGGTAAAGAATGCGACTGGGTTCACACCTATCCAACTGGTGTATGGCCTGGAGGCAGTCTTGCCAGTCCAGTGTGAAATTTCGTCTCTTAAACTCGCAATTGATCTCCTCCCTGGAACTTCAGAAGAAGAGGCACGTTTCTTGGAATTAATCCAATTGGATGAAACCCATCGTGATGCCACTTTGGCTAACGAAGCCCATAAGAAACGAGTCAAGGCGCAGTTCGACAAAAATGTCAAACCCCGTGTCTTCTCCGAAGGTGACTTGGTCTTGCTTTATGACCAAGAATCCGACAAATTGGGAGCAGGTAAATTTAATTCTTTATGGATGGGCCCATATATTGTTAAACGAGTATTAGCAAAAGGAGCCTACGAGTTGATGGATTATGACAGAATTCCACTGGCGCAACCTCGCAAGGAGTTGTACCTCAAGCGTTACTATGCCTAAATAGTAACCTGTGTGCTTTTGTTGTATTTTGTTTTCGCTAAAGTGATTGTTTTGGTTGAGTAATCCACCTTTTTACATTTATTGCAGATGTCGAACCTTTCTGAGACATGTGTGGGATATGCTGACGGAGCAAGTCGTAGTTCGCGGAACCTGTCCTCAGCGGCCTGGGCCATTTTTGATCCAAGCGGCGAGTTAGTGAGTTTCAGAGGTGTGTGTATTGGGCAATCAAGGGATAACATCGCTGAGTATAGAGAGTTGATAGAACTCCTCTCTGATGCCATCGCCCATGGTATACGCCGACTAATCATCAGGCTAGACTCACAACTCGTGATACTACAACTCAATGGTATATATTTTGTCCGCAATCCAGCTATTTATCGAAGGTTTCTAAGGGTTAAGATTTTGGAAAGACAGTTTGATTTACTTCAATACCAACATATTTCCAGGAACTTAAACACATTAACCGATTCATTAGCAAACTATGTGTTAGATGGACATTTGCGACATTTATAAAAAGAAATACGTCATCAATGTTATGCAAGTGGATCATGTAACTCAACCAGAATAAACCTCGAAAATCAAAATATATATATAAAAGTTGTTTATCGTTTACACATAATGTTCTATAACGAAGATAAAAATTGGTCGCATGACCCAAAAACTCAAAAGTGCTAGGGGGCACCCTAGCCTAGTGATGCTCATGATAGCACGTCACGGCCTGTGCAATCATGCGCGAGAGACGAGTCCATCGTCTAGGCACACCAGTAGTATGCCGCTGCAACTGTAAAGGTAACTCGTCGATCCGTACATCCGGAATACCGAGAGTAAGGCTCTCAACCTGCTCCTGCACAGCTGTAAGGGTCTCGGCCACGTCAAGGTCGCGAAGAATAACTCTCCCAGCAGGCTCCCCTGCTGGGGTGGCAACTGGCGGTCTCAGACGAACTGTTGGACGAACAGGACCAACATTTGCATGCACACAAGAGTTTCATTAAAAGTCTTGATAGAGTAAAGCACAGAAACATTATGAATAAAACAGTAAACAGTGATATGGTCAACGAGCAGTTTTAGCATAAAGTTCATGCTCGTTAAAAAATAAACACAAGAACCGAGCAGTTTTAGCACATAGTTCATGCTCATTAAAAAATAAACATAAGTCCGAGTAGTTTTAACGCGGAATTCATGCTCGTTAAAAAATAAACATAAGCTTGAGCAGTGTTTTGGCGCATTCAAGCTCGTTAAAAAATGAACCCATCCCGGTAAATAACCATTGTGTATGTAACTTTATCAGCCATAAAAGCCTTGGTCGTGTTTGTACCGTCACCTACACTTTTCATTTGACCAATCGTTCACCTCCATATGATTATTTACCCATTTTGAGGAACAACTGCGAAGAGTGATTTCACCTAGCCATCCTTGTGACACTGCCGTGATTGGAAAATTCCAACCTGTACCTGGAATCAGCTGCTAACCCTGTTTATCACTCGTTCCTCAAAAGACGAGTCTTCTTTAAGCTCTTTTCAACTGACTCGTAAAATATGAAAAGATTGCCGAGTTTTGGCCTTCCAACTCGTTAAAGCAACCAGAAGTGCTATCCCTCCTCTAGATTTTAATCTTTTTGGACCTGAGGGATTATTGCACAAAAAGATCGAGCGCTTGTTTTGTTCGGCTCGTTAAAACTATCGAAAATTCATCCCTTCTGTATTGTTTTATACTTTTTCGGACTTAAGGGATTAGATGACGAAAAAGGAATTTTGGAGTTAACTTTATGTACCTTTTCAGACTCTCTAAGAATGAAAAGGACCGAGTCATCCTTGTCGTTAGACTCGTTAAAATCACTAAATAGCGACAAACTTGTCTTTAGACGAGAACGAGTTTCACTATCGCTAGGCTCGTTAAAACATAGCGATGGGCTTGCCCGAAGGGCAGGTTATAGAAAAAGCATATATTATCCTCCTCAAGCTTGAAAAAAATAAAGAGGTACTGGTCACCAATGACTGGGGAAAAATTGGGAAAAAATCAAGAAAACTTTGATGGTAGCAGGTCGCTCTTGAACATGACACTTTTCCTCCATACCACAATCGAGTTGGGTTGTTTCATTCACCGGTCACATCACCATGGTCTCGCCATACCATCCATACTTGGGGTAATGCTACCAATCAATCGCATCAGTGTCGCCATATGTTCAAGAGAAGTCGTTCAGAAAGAGTCAACCGGGTCCCATCCACTGCCATACATTATCCTTCATCCATTCATGACCGCCACCCTAAATCATGTGTCACAGATCGTTTTCACCTCCGTTAAATTCATTAGCTCCGTTCCATATCACTGATGTGGGATTCATTAAGGCCCTCCTTTGACAGATCGCTTCTTGTCGACATCAGCTCATTATCCAAGAAGTTGATCTAGGAACAATCCCTTCAGTACTTTGAAGCTTGCATGCCTCAATGGCAAGTTTCTCACTTCCGGCGACAGGTATACATCAATGACCTTCGACCAGAAGATTTTGCATGGTGTTCGACGCCAATTCCTTTATTCACACCACGTGAATTGTACTGCAGTACCTTGAGGGTCATTATCATTATCGGTGATTCCTCTCGCACTTGTTAACGATTTACATTATTGACCGGTAATCAAGCGATGTCTTTCCATGTTCGACTTCAGCGCAATTCTCACATGGATCAACTTGTACTTAGAGTGAAGATCGAATGAGTTTGAAGACCCCGGATCTAGTTTCATCCATCCGGGCTGTGATATATATTCAGGAAAAATAAAGACATTTGACATGTACATCATTGCAACAGATGATCATCCTACTCAAAGGATGATAATTTCACCAAAATTATCAATCTACCATCAGACGATCGTCTGTTCTATGTACAAAAATGAATTTATAAAGCTGAGCATGGGAATGCCCGCCTCAGCTAGATCATGAAAGCAGTCTGAATCATAATGTATTGTATTGTATCTTATTACAGGTCTCCTCCCAGCAAATAGATGAACTTCGGACCCTCCTGGATAAAGCATTTCACCCGATAAACGGCCTCATACTTTAGGGGGAAACTGTTATAGACATTTTTGTGCCTTGCAGCGTCGAGCATGAAATATCCATAATCTAAGGGATCCAAAGTCCCTAAACATGTTGTTCCTACCCCTAGAGCAACAAGGCTAGCAAACTACAGCAATTCACAGAAGTTCTCCACCTGAAAACACTCAAAAACAAGTCATTTCTGGATCATGTCAACTGCTCCACTGAGCATCTGCGCTGAATGTCAACTGCTCCACTGTCTACCTGCGTTGAATGTCAACTCCAACAAAGGCTACCTGCGCTGAGCGAGTTTGGACAAGTGGCAGGTTCATTCCTCAATGTGTCAATGCCCAGGAAGCTTCCAAAATGACAGTTGTATCAGAGAATTCGACTGGTGATGAGTAAGAGGTTCCAAATCTCCAAGTGGAAGCAAGAACCTCCAAGTGGATTCAAGAACTGAGAGAGGGAGAGGACACTAGTCAGACCTCAAGCTGACTCATCCTCTCTCCAAAATAACTATATATAGATCTCTCCTCCATGGGATCTAGGGGGCTGGAATTTTGTTATTGCAAAGAATTGCTGTTGGTTTGAGACTAGAAACATTGGGTGCTTAATGCTCTGAAGGGATCTGAAGAAGGAATTCCATTCTGCTGGGAAGGAGATGTTGGATTGGAGCCCTATGGGTTGTATCTCTTCCTGAACCTTGTTATCAATCAATAAAGCTATCTTGGTTTGCTCCTATATGCTGGTGTATTTATATGATCACATTAGTGTATTTGATTTACTTCTAATCCTGAATCATTTATGAATATGTATATTTGCCTTTGTGTTGTGTTCTTCTCTTGTCGCAAGTAGTTGTTGTCTTGTCACAGGTAGCTGTTCTCTTGTGATCTCGTGGGAATCAAGTAGTTGTTCTCTTGAGCAAGCGAGGAGGCAAGTAGCTGTGGACACCCAAAGAGAAGAGGATCTAGATCGAGGGACAACCGGAAGACAACGGTAAGCCTACCGATCTCCCCTCTTTCACATTTCATAAAGGAAGAAACCGAAGTAGCTGTATCTGTTTGTTGCTAAGGCACTGTCACACCTTAGGTGGATAGGATCGTCCTGCATAGGCATTTTTCCCCACAACACATATGAGCAACATAATTTCAATCAACTTGCGAAAAATTATGTTTATGGAATCTTGAGGAATCTTTGAGATTCCGTGGAGGCCCGAAAATGACAGCTCCAAGACTATGTCGACTTCATACTCATTCTTCTTAGTTTTTCTTAAGAAACGTGATGGTGTGATCAGATTCTTCATATGAATAGAAAAATTATATCCAACCAGTGAGAACGAATGTTGAGGGAATATTTGAGATTCTCGGGGCTGCATATTTTGACTGAAGCAGAATGGGGTCGAGTTTACATTCATTTTCATGATATTTTGCTAGGAATTCAGTGGTGCAGTCCATTTCTTCAGTAGAGGTGTACATTTTCAAGCCATCCTTGAAAGTGGAGGTATAAGGTGTCCTTTGTACATGCAGGTAATTTTATTTTGATGAATATTAGTGAAATAGGTCTCTCCACTTTGAGTAGAGTCCGAAGACGTAGCCCACACTGGGTGAACTTCGTTACCAACCTATTGTGTCTTTGCTTCTCATGGTCATCATTTATTTTTGCTTCTTTTATGTTTATACATCTTATGGTTACATGCTCTTTTAAATGCAATTTTGTATGCATCTTTGAAGTGAAAAGATCTGGGCCACTAGGTCCTTTGAATATCATTTGAATCTTAATAATTGCATATTATCTTTGTAGAGTGCTTTAAATACCAAAGAAAACCCATTGTTAATTTCCTAACAACAATTGTTGCTTAAATTTATAATTTCACACTAAGACACACTAGAAATTTTCACAAGCAAATTAAACACAAAATTAATATTCTTATAACAAGTTTACATTACCCATGATCCTGCTCCCCCGCCCCCATGAGGGAGTCATCCTAGGCATAGTTTGTCACCAACAAAGAAATATGATTGCACACCACAATTTTTTTTTGATACATTTAATCACAAATACATACGTACATACATATATACATATAAATAGATATATAGTTGGAAGTAAATCCAACTACTTCAAAAGATGAATATGGAGGTTGATATATTTTCTCAACGGAATCCTAAGCCAACTCTAAACATGGCATGGAAACATTATCTCCAAGTGTTATCTTAGTCTATAAACTTATGGTTTGTCTAAGGAAACCATTTTTATGTATGCTATATTATTCCAAGGGTATGGAAGGTTATGCTTTTGTTTTGAAGCATTCACCATTATCCATTCTCTTACCATGACCCACAAAAGTTTGACCCCTCACGGTTTCAGGCGAATGAAGCTTGAATTTCTTGACAAAGAATATTTTGAAAAGTTGTTGAGAAATTAGAGGATAAAGATTATTATAAAAAGGTAGACAAAAATTAGAGAACTCAGGAATTAAACTCTAATTTTCTTCCAAACCAGCTCTTGAATTTTTTATTTTTTTATAGTATTTTCTATAAGACATGAGTCTAGACGAACAAAATATGGAAAACATATTTGAATATGCTAAAATGGTTACATTTAAAGTCGGAATTATAACCTAAGAATAAAATACACGTAAATACCAATATTACATCAAGTTTTGGATTAAAAGAAACCGAACATTACAATAAATTTTTACATTTACAAAAGTGGGGAATCCAAATGTAATGTAGAGAATTTTACCCATTCATGAAATGTAAATGCAATGTAGATAATTTTACTAGTTTACTTGAATAGAAGAACAATAAATAATCAATATATTTCAGAGACCTTATGCAATGAAAACTAATACTATTTCCTTTGTGGGTTGGATGTCTAATTTTCTTGTACATCTCCCAAATTTCCAACTAATGAAATGAAATACAGGTAAGAAACTAAGAATAGAGTCACAAGTGATAGGTATAGGGTTCAAAAATCACTATAGGATCAAGTTTTACCAATTCTGGGTCAAGAGTATTCTTCTTCAACAACGTATGAGCTTTTTAGCAATGGAGAAAATGGGAGCTTGAGGCTTGTTCCCATCCAATAAGAGCCATCACAAAACCTATCTTAGCTTAAGCCATTACATTCGATCATTGACAATGGGTAACATTCTAATCACTAGTTATGACTCGAGGGTGATCATTTAATCGGAAATTAATAGATTCTGCAACCAACCATTGCACCCCTAATTTTGTCAATTTCTATGGCCACCATGTCGATGGATTCACTTGCTAAAATTTGAGATGGGAAAGAAGCTAATGGAAAAGTGATACATTGTAACATGGATGGGATGACAATTCTAACTTAAGATAGGTACCATAGATTTTGACGGGTTAAAACTGAAACTGGAGATCAAAATGATAGGTTTCCAATCTATAAGACATGTCAGGTTTGACATGGAAAAAATCCTACTAGCTATTAAATACATTTTGGAATACAAAATAGGATGTGAAATTCTAGGTCTTGGTGTCTGTCCTCTTAAAATAGTGACTTCCTACCTAGAAACTACCTTTAGAATAAGACCCAAAGACGTAGATATATATGCAATGTGAAAATTTACTTGTGTGTAACCTTCGATCAATGAGTAATGCAACCTAGGAGTGTCATAATATTCCAGCACAAATGTTCTTCTTAGGCATAAATAAACATCATGATAACAAAGGTGGTGGAAGTTAGGTGTTCCTTGTTTGACTGTAGATGCAACAACAACAATGGATGACATCTGTGACCATAGAAAAAACTGTTGATGCTAACCTACCTAAGCTTAGCAATTTTTGAAGTATACTTGACGAGTAAACTGTATATATTCAAGAATCTTGCATGGTTGCGTCTCTTAATATTGCAAGACCAACATGGTGCTACTATCAATTTGCAGGGGAGATAGTATTGGGCTAACAAGGATGGTAGCATTCTTAATCTCACAAAAGTTTATCCCTTCCAAGCTTCCCTAATGGTAAAACTTTTCTTCTATTATTACAATCAATGATAATATTTATTTCACCAACAAATTCACTTATAAAAGTGATTTCTATGTGGTTTTGTGATACCTTAGCATGGAAAATTTTAGGGGCTAATATTCATAGGTGGGCTAATTTTCCATGATTTTTTCACAAAAAGGGTTCGCTTATTTCCATTTTATATAAAAATGATTTTCCAAAATTCTACAATATAAAATTATTTTACTTTATGAATTGCCAACATTATATAGAAGCTATATACAAAATCATTATAAATTTGAATAATTTTGCAAAGATATCAATAAACATCTTATATGTTTCATATTAGGGACTCGTGAGATTCACCAATTTTTTTAAAGTTCAAAATAATTTTCCATTCTTAAAATTTTCCGTATACCTTAGGTTATTGGACTATAACTTGAAAGGTTTTATTGTAGCCTTTTCAAAATATAATGCTTTTTGATAACTACCTCACATATTTTGTGTCATAATTTATGGATATCGTTGCAATATTCATGCGTGATTTTTGGATATTTGTGTAGTATTTTAATTTCATGTTTGAGATTTGTAGGAAAACCATCCAAAAATAAAATCCTTGAAAATAGCTCATACTCTATAAATAATATATTTACAAGAAATAAAATCGAAACACTTCTCTCCCTTTGGTCGAGCAACCTTTTGGCACCTATAAAAGATATTTACCATCAATTTCTTCATGGGGGCTTCACTCAATGAACCTCTGATATATTACATGCATTCGTGGCATATTAAACAATTCCCCTAATTTGACTACGTATTGAAAAATACCTATAAAAATCACATTATTTTAACCCTCTAAAAATGAAAACCCAATACACCTTCCCAATTTAAAAAAATCCCCACTTTCACTAGTTATTATAGGTACGTGTTTCTTTATTAACATTTTTTATAAATGTTTATATTTTTTCATTAACTTTGAGCTCTAGTTTTTATACATGCTAATATAAAAACCCTTTACCTCCTATATATCTAGCAATATGAATGCATGTGCTATGGTATTGCTCCCCTAGTGAACTCCCCCATGAGTTATTTCTATTATAATTTAATCAAGTGTTTGCATAAAACAATGGATAGGAATAAGATGCAAATAGATATAATTGTCAGGAGTTTCTTCCCACCTTTTGTCTTTTAATGTTTTCCTAAACACTTATGGATGTTATTCACATATCAATTTATTAGTTCCCACTAAAGAAATACTATAGTATTACGTTTGCTTATTAATTAGGATTGATAAATATAAATTATAATTTTTATACAATTTTTTTAAAAAGCATAAATTTTAACTTACGTGGTAGAGACTAAACTGAATAATTAGTTGATAAATAACTTTGAAGTCAAATCTAAAGGATTGTGGTCTCTTGTAGACAGCCTATACACAATTTGGTTGGTATTATTAAAAAATGGATTGATAAAGAAACTTCTAAGTCAATATCCCTCTTCATGTATGTGCACTTGTGTATTCAACACATTACAAACATAGATTTTGACAAACGAATTTCCCATCATCGACTGATTTTCTTGCCAAATACAATTAAAAAATTTGCAAAACCATCAAGATCCTTCCATGAACTTATGAACACGGGTTGGGGAGATATAAAAACCGTCAACTTTTACAAGTGGGTCTATTTTGAAATTCCAATGCTCATTGCATATTTATTGATCAAATTCTTGTACTCAGCACTTAGCAACACATTTCATATCCGTAGCGCTACTATAAAACCCTACCACATATATATATATATATATATATATATATATATATATATATATATATAATATAATTGAATAGAAATCTATATGGCATATTGTGTAAGAAGTAAGTTGAGATTTGGAGGAATTTATCCATGCATGGCTATAAATATTGTACAAATCATTTTTCTGCATTGATAATTTATATAATTTGGCAAAATCATTCCCATTTCTTAATTTATTTACTATCTATTTTCAATATAAAAGTTTACTTTATCTACTAAAATTTAAAAATATATTTAGCAAAGTGGTGTTAAAAATGTAGTATAAATTTTTATGTTCAATTTTGTTTGAAATTTCATAAAATTCGTTGGAATCACAAATGTAAGATAATTATGATATTATAATATTTTAGACTAAATCATTTATATATTCAAAAACAAAAACGAAAAAACATCAATAAAAATAAATAAATTCCTCTCATCTTACATAAAATCATTAAGATAATCATAATACTATAAGAGTTTAGGATAAATCATTTATATATCCAAACATATATAGGATAAATAATTTATACATCCAAACATAAAAAATAAATATTAGATTCCACCCATATTAAATACTCTTTACTAATATATAAATTCATTAAATATTATAGGAAAGTGACTCTAAATACTTTTTACTGATATATAGAATTATTAGATATATTTTTGAATACTGTATTAGATATATTCTTAAATATTATTTACTAATATACATAATCATTAAATATAATTAGAAATTATTATTAGCACAAACACATTAATAAATGTGGTTGATATACGTCAATAGGTATGTATCAGTTACTTATAGTTGAAAAACGCATCATAAATAATTTCATTTGAAAAAACTAATGAAATTCATAATACCAAAATCACAGGATTCATCTTTGAGTTGCATGCAGTTGGAAAGAGTTTAAATGATCCCTGGAATACAATATCAAATTCAACAAAAGCATGACATTGCAAAATAGAAACATATCATTGAAAATAGATATAGAGAGAAAGAAATGAAATATTTTAATTAGCTGAGTAATATATGTACATGAAATCTCATGATATGATCAAAGAAATACCTAAGTACTTTGAGTCCTATGATCTCCTCTCTGCATCATTTTCAACACAACAATATGTTACAAAATTATCAAGTTATGCATAACCTATGGATTATAGATAAATTATGGATGTGCATGATATCAAATAATATTCTATGCTATTGAAAACATACAAGTCTATGAAAATCCAACATCAGGCATGCATTTGACTTTAGCATTAGTAGGAAGAAAAACATGAAATTCATTGCAGTAATGTCACATTCTCAAGAAACAATGATGCCTATCATACCCTTTCTCATCTTGGATAGCGCCCTGGCCTACATTGATGACAAAACTCTTTCCATCACAATTCTTAAAATAAACCATTAAAATGGTGCTTGCTTGAATGAATGGAGCAACATCTGAGTTTGTCTTACCACAACATTTCTAGTAGAGACTTTGTTGCACCATGTTTCCTCAAATATTGCAACAAACCAAAACCATCCTAGGTTTTTTTAAAAATATTCCTTCCTAGAGTTTATTAAAATAAATCTGAAGGACTCATCTAAAGGATGAGCTTATATGACAAGCATATGATATCCTCCTCAAGCTTGTGTACAAATAAAGTGGTACTTTCCATAAATGGTAGGGGAATTCAGGAAAGAAGTATTCATATTTTGTATTTGAAAAGGTAGTAAGTCACTTTTGAAGATGATACTCCATCACTTTTCCATGTCAGGGTTGGGAAATCCATTTTCCTATCATTTGATCATATCTTAATGAAAGTATTCATATTGGTCCCTAGTCCTACTTTGAATCAAATGCTTCCAAGTCAATTTTTGTGTCACCAATGTGTTCAAGAGAAGTTCAACCTTAGTTAAAATCACTTTGGAGTCTTTAAAACCTTTTATCGCGTCATCCATCCATGAGTTAGTCTTGAATCAATCATAATCTATTCTTCAAAACTTGATATTTTTTTCATGTCATACACCCTCGTGTGATAGGTCACTTCCTATCAACTTCAACAGATCATCTAGGAAGTTGATCTATAAACCCCCTTTTAGTACCTTGGATCCATTATGCCTCAACTGAAAGTTTCCTCACTTTCTATGATATGTTCTCATAATTCACCTTCAATCAAATGATTCTATAGGTGCTTAACCTCAAATCATTCATTCAAACCTCATAGATTGTAATAAATTACCTTGAGGTCCATTGTCATTATTGGTGGTTTCTTTGGCATCTATTAATGGTTCTCATCATTAGTCAATAATCAGATGGTTTCTACCATGTTTGACTTAAAGACATATATTCAGATGGTTAGATTCATACTACAAATAGATAAAGATGAACACCTTGGATCTTGTTTGATACGTCTAAGTTGCATGGAGTTTTGAATATTCAAAATTGTGACATAAATCCACGATGTATGTTTGTCGGATATGTTCATACTAAGTTTTATGAACATGGATCCATGATGTATATATGGTCACAATGACTTCATTTTATTAACATGCATCTTTCTATATTTGCATACTTATGCTTAGAGCTATTTGTATTTTGAGTATGGGAATGCATACCTCACAAATGATCATATGATGATATTGTATTGTAATCTGTTGATTTTCGACTTACAGGTTTCTGACCAGTTGTTCCTTGATTTGAACATTTGCATGATAATGCACTTAAATCATCATACATCTTCTGAAATTGTACTTTAGGGGGAAATCTATTACACATTATTTTGTCGCATCAAGGAAAATTATGTCAAATCCATATCTTTTGCTATCCAAAGAACTATTGTCATAAATCCCTAAGAAATATGGAAAATATAACTCTCCATGAAATATAGTAATCCTGGATTACATACTTCAAATAATTTAAGGGATCGTTGCAAGTGCCAATATCACAACCTACAATGGTTGCACCTTGCATAACTAATGAATTGTGAAACGAGAGTGTTTGTAGTCTTTTGAAAGAACATACATTATTGGAAAGCATTCCTCTTCTATGTAATTTCTAGATGTACCAAGATTCATGAAAAGGTAAATTTTTTTGTGGTGATTATGTTCTAGACTTCCCTAAAATTGAATAAGGGGGTCTAAGGATGGTTGTTAATGTGTGCAACTATATATATAGTTATTCAATCATTGTTAAAATCACTTTAGGTTCCATGATTGGTGGTAATTGGCACCCCAAGGTGACATAAAATCAAGGGAGTTAAACAAACAGAAATAAAATAAAATGAGCATGATCAAGTGAGAAAGTATAAGGGAGTGTGACAAGAGAGTGAATCAAGTGAAAAATGGGTAATGGAAAAAAAACTTATACTAAATTGTTAAGTAATTAAATATTTGCAAGAGTGCAACCATGAATTTCACAATAAAATTAAACTACTTGAGTGGCAATTACAACAAAACTGAACTATAGTTGATCAAATGGCTGACAAATTAGCATCTACAAATTATCTTCAAAGAGAAATAGATATGAATGGTCAATTTCTTAACGCTCTTCAGAACATATTATGAAACAAACAAGACAAATTTGGTGTTATTATTGATGTAACATCTAAAGTGAAGGTATATGCAATTTGTGATACAAAAAATCTAATTCAAAATGATAATGCATCTTGTGATACAGATGAATTCATCTAGACAACTAATACAAGTTGCGGCAGAGGAGTTAATAGAGTAGAGTGGTGAAACATGTTTTACAAAAGGTCTTATTAAAAAGTGTGATATAATATGTAACGTAGATGATTTAATACAAATAATTTATGCTTCTTGAGATAGAAAATACCTAATCGTATTAAATGAGTCACAAGGAAATGATGACAACAATAAAAACACTAGAAGCAACCAAAATCAATTACGAAGAAGACATACAATAAGAAAATGATCTTTCTAGGATAGTTTTTAGACATTGGGAATAAATATCGTTCAAAAAAATTAGGCATGGATTGCGATATACAAAACATGATACCTTTTATATTAAATATTACTTCAAATGAAATCAATTTGCGAGTGTATGATTTCTTGATGAAGTTAAGAGTATTGCTAGAAAGTGTCAGTAATATAAAAGAAATGGTCATATCGAGAACCAATGTTTTGATATTCATCCTTGTATTCATTGTGGGAAGACATATCACCTATAAAAAATATGTTGAAAGAATAATAAATTTAAGATTTTATTTTAATATTGATGGACAAATTCTTGGAAATGGAATCAAGAAGTAAAAAGACTACATCAATCTTAATGCCTAGTCAAAACATAGGTAAAGACAAAGGTGCTTGAAGAAAGGAACAAAACAAAATTTTTCAAGCAATTATTCCAAAAGAAAATATGGTACTCTCCACAACTAAAGTGGGGTAGCACAGTGATAAAATAAATTCTCCTACACCTTCAAGGGGGGAGTAAATTGATGAATTGAATATGGTTAGTGGTAAACCATAAACGACCACATTATTGAAATCAAATTATATTGGTTATTGGTAATTTATAAACCACCACATTTGAAATAATGTTGGATTTGTTAGTGATCATCCAAAAAAACCACATTATTTAAAGAAGATGGTTAGTGGTACACTAGAAACCATCAGTTTCCAAGGAAGTTGGCTAGTAGTCAACTAGAGAAACCACCACCTAAAGAATCCAAAACCCTAGCTTGGCTCCTTTCTAGAATGAACTATTGAAATACTTCTCACCTTCCACTTGTCAAGGGGGAACATCAAATAGTATGCTTCAAGGTACATAGTCTTATCAACATTCAATCAAGAATTGGAAACTATACCATATCAACTAGCCTCCTCCATAAAAAATCATTTCAATTCTTCAATGACAATGTCAAGACATAACAACTATTCACTTCTAGACATTCAAATACTGAAATTTTTTAGGAAAATATTCATCGAATTTTATTTCATCATTTTCATATTGAATATGGCAAGGGTTATTGGTACAATTATTCATACTTGTGGTTGACATGGGGAATGCTAGACTATATGTCCTTAGACAATCAAAACGTTCGATATCATGAGTTGTAATCCTTATCTTGATAGGTGTCACAACGTTCAACTGATCAATTTTCAGTAAGATCTAGAATATATCTAGAAGGTCATGATGATGTTTTATAAATTCACATGTTGAGATCAATATAGTAAAATGCAATGGATTAAGCATTTTCCACCCATTTTCTTGTCTTGTCTCAATCTTACAAATTCATAATGTCTACTTATATTCTATATCAAATAATAATTTAATTTTTGATCTATCTTAGTACCTTCGAGGTGGAAAAATTGGATAGTGTGGCCATTTTAGTAGGAAGTCCTAGTTTGGTAAATTGGGGTATGGAACATTCTGAAGCTATCTTGTGGCATCAAAAACAAATTTTTGTGGTAATAACTTTGTAATCATATATAACATCCCCACAATTTTCTTCTACATTCTAACACCTTTCTAATGATGTAAAAATCACCTCAATTATAGCTTATATGTAAAATTTATGCCTCCCCACAACTGGACCTACTCAGCTGGCCATCATTGCATATGTGGCTAGATACATGAGTAATTTCAAGAATATTATATAAGGTCCGAAACCTTATCACATTTATGGTTAAGGAAGTCAAACCCATGAACTTAGATGACTACCTATCTATGTTAAATACTGCGCCAGTATGTGGAAAAGGTGTTCCATTCTTTTGCATAGTATTTATCACATAGTTGAGAAAAAATATATGAGTGTGGTGTTTTGAACGAATAAAAAAGAAAGATGAGGATCCTATAGTGGTTTTTTAGGCTACCTTCTCAAAAGGTAACTACATAGAAATTTTCATTCCTTTCTATGTGTATTTTTATAACTAAAGAAAAGAGAGAAGAATCAAGATGACAAACATCACCTTCTAGCTTGATTTTCTACAAATGGCCCTATAGTAAGAGGAATATATGTAATAAGCTATTGTTTAGTAACATCTTCAATTCTTAACAGAATATGTAGTAAATGACTTGAAGTTACAGATTCTTGAGATGTAACCAATAGAGGAGTAGAAATTAGACCAAGCGAAGGTGAAATGTGAATTTATGAGGATATTGGTTCAATGAACCACTATTTAGGTATATTAGGTTCTAAAATCTCAGACTTTGGTACTTGTGCTTAAATTTCAATTACTTCCAGTTCTAAAGCTTCAGGTACTTTAGGTTAAGATTAAATTATTTATGGTTCTAAAGTTTCATTTACTTTAGGTTCTATCATTTCCATTTGAATTGTCTCAGATTCTATTAATTTAAGTTCTATAATTGCAGGTCTCATAGTGTTGGATGATTCAAGTGTAATTTCAGGTGTAAATTTTACATCCTACGAGAGTGTCGCGGTAAATATGCAACAATGATTTTTAATTAAGAATTTTAACAAAGATTAATCAATCAAATTCACAATTTACACCTAAGGTTTTACTAAAAGGTAAAGAAAAACAATATAACACACTCTAAAAAATCTGAGTCAAAACCATGCAAAAAAACATTTTCATAGTGAAATCACTAGTTGGCGATGAAAACTAATGTCATAAAAATCAATGTGAAAAGTGGTTAGAGATAGAGTAGGTAGAACCAGTTACACTGCCAACTTCATTAATGGTCATAACCTAGTGCAAGTAACTTCACATACACCATCTCATATGAAGGACCCTCCAAGAAGGCCCAACTGAGTCTAGTCAACATTTGTTACATATACAACATGGACATCCCTCCCGCTATCACCTTGGGTAAACGCCCTAAGATTATGGTCACTAAGGTTACCATGTACAACAACTTGACCCAGCAGGATAGTCATACATTAGACATACACACAAGAGAAGAGTAACAAATCTCAATCCCCTTAAAATATTCCTCAAAATGAGGTAGACCTTTCAAGCGATTCCCAAATTCCTTTCATTACCATTTTTAATTTGTGTAAATCAGTCTACCATAAATAATGAAGGAGGGTCAATTACTTCACTAGGTCTGATATGATCTCATGCCTAACTCTCGTGTAAGAGGAGCTTCCCAAAGCTAAATTGTAATAAATGTATTTTCTCCCTACCACAAGATACTATTTTTTGTTTTTAGCTTTGAAAATTTAACTCTCACTCCTATTCCAAAGCCCTACAACTAATCTAATGTAGGTGTAATGAGCCCTAGAAATATAAAAAGTCTAATTTATTTGATTAGAATTGGTTTTTAGGTTGTTTTTACTCAAAAGGTTGATGAAGATGAAAATGATGATATTTCGACAAACCAAGTGCTAGTGTAGCAAATATAATAATCCAAACTCTTGATTCAATGAAATCCTATTTACGTGAAGGAGAAAACTTCTTTTGATTTTCAACAATGAAAAAGTCGTATGTTCAACATATCCTTTTCTACCAAAATAAAACGATTCCAAAAGCATTATTTCAAAACAAACAACAAGATTTCTACTATTCTAGAATCAATATATAAGAGAAAACACAAAAAAAATATTTAATCCATGGTTTTTCACGATGAAAAAATCAACGCAAATTAATCCAACCACAATTTTTTTCTTGTTTTTCTGAAAAGAAAGATTTTATGTAACATAATAATAATTTTTCCAAAACATGAACGACAACATTTTGAAGATGATTATTGTAGACAGAGAAAGAAAGATTTGATAGACGTAATCAACTACAAGAGTCACTCTCTCCTTCAATAGGTCAATGGAGAAATCAAATCAAGGCAATGTAATGATGAAAATTTCACATTGGAGTAGTCAAATAAAACCAAAGAAAAAAAAATATTTATAGAAGGTTGACAATTAACCTAGAAACCAAAAAGACTCAAAGAAATTTCAAATTTTCATCAATTATCATGGGTCAATAGTAGACACCAGTTCAATGGTCGTAGCTATTGAGAAGAAAAGCATGTTGTCAATGCACTCTCTCTCAGAGCAAGGTGTGATGGGTGCAACAACTAAGAAAAAATTAAAAATTCTCAAAAGATATGAAAATTCTAGGTTTTTACAATTAATGAAGGTTGTCCAAAGCCTCAAAACACAACTTAACTTTTTTTAAAACAAGGGAAACTAAAGAGAATCTCACTCCCCAGTGGAGTCACCAATTTGTTTGGTAAAGAAATATTATTCTATGGACAGGAGAGATCTTCTTAGACTTAGAAACCATGTCTAGAAGCATACAAACAAACACATGAAAACACTTCCTAATTTATCATTTGATCACATATGTCAGTCGGATGAAAATATCACACCTTTCTCCCAAATCCTTGATGATGATTCTTGTTTTTGTCCTTTGTATCTTTCAACCTTTCTCTCTTGATGCTCCAAGGAGAGACCTGCAAAGATAAAAGAAACAAGCGATCAAAGTAATAACACATCAATGATTCAACCATAAAATAGTAAGTGATCAATGAATCTTATAATAAACATGATAACAAATGTACATGGGAAAGAAACAAGTATTTTATTAATAATAAAGAAAAGAAGAATTACAACTAAGCCTTCATGTTGGAAGCCTCCTTGGAATGATCCCAAACCCACACCCTTGCAATCAAAAGAGCTCCAATGGAAACTTTTGTTGGCATTGGTGTGTGTTGCAGCGTTTTTTGTCAACATTGGTGACAACATTGTAACATGAGTTGTAAAGGATTTCTTATGCATATGTTTGTTTGGTACAAGTATTGGCCATGATTGGTTATAGGTGTTAGTGCAAGCACTAGATGGTATTGGTTGTGTATGGATGCATGGAAGATGAGGATTTGAAGGTTTTGGAATATCTTAGCGTGTCGAAGTAGTTTTTCTTGTTAGTATGGAGTTGAGTATGCTATTTCTGTGATTTTTCATTGATAATTTGAAGGTAGTGTAGGTGCATGAAGAGCTATGGAGTAGGTTGGAAAAGGTCTAGGCTAAGAAGTTTTTTGTTGTTAGTTGTACTCTTCCCTAGCTATTGGGATAGTGTGTCATGTGTGTGGATAGAGGCCTTAAGTCCCTTGGCTTCATATTTATGCATGTGACCATAGTCGTAGATTGTCAGTTAGGTGCATGCACCTGAGGGCCCGAGCATGAGTAAAAAAATACATTGGTAGGCATGAGCACAAGTAAAATATTACCTTGGTATTTTTTTGAGGTTTATGAGATTGGATTTATATATATGTATGTACGTGTGTGTATCATGATTGATTGTAGTATTGGTTGAGTGTGTTTGAGAGAGTTCTATAGTGCTTTGTATAACATATTATATGTTTGTAGCAGTGTTGAGTATGTTGTTTATTATATTTCATATATAGATCAGAGAGATTATTGGGTTGCTCATGTTGAGAAGACTTGAGAACCCAGTTTGAAATATTGCAAAATGTGGCTCACATGGAGGAGTTGAAGGCATAGGGGCTTCATGCTAGTGGAGCTAGTAGATAGAGCGTAGGGGAGTGGGTGCCTTCTAGCTCGAAAATTAGTACATGAAGTATTTTTCTCCATATTCCAATGGTAATTGGGTAAGGCTCATTGGTTGTGTAGGCTTCTAGGGGATGGGTGTCCATAGAGTCATCCGAGTAGAGTATTTCTAACTAAAGGTGCTAGCATACTTTCATAGGAATCAATTATTCCAGCTTGTGGATGCAAGCAACTCTATGTAAAAAAATTTCAACTATTAATAGAAGAATTGAGCAGTAACAATAGCAGGTGGTTTTTTTACTAGAGTGGGGTTTCCAGTAGAACGCTTTTGTCCTTTTGTGTGCATGTTTTCTTGGTGTTAATATGTTGATTTAGGTTGGTTTTATATGTTATTGACTCTTGTTCTTTGGTAAAAATAATTTGAAATATTCGATAAACCCTATCACTACTGATTCACCCCCCTCCCCCCTCTAAGTAGTGAGCTCATTTCCAACAATTAGTATCAGAGCTGGTTCTCTTGATGGAGATTTATTTCTTGAGGGTAGATTGTGGGATTATGGCTAAGAAAAAGAGGAAACAATTTCAAAAAAATAATGGTTGCAAAGAAGCTAAGAATGCTGCAAAACCCAAAGAAGCTCTCCTCTTAGTACAAAGTATGGTAGACAATGTTTTTAGTCATGAAAATTTTATTTCTTTTTGCCAATCTAGTGATGATGATCTTGGGGTCATTGAAGAAGATGATAATAATGTTTTTGAAGTTTATTTCTAAGAGGTGAGGAAGGTGGATTTCTAGTGTAGGAATATGAATATGAAGAGCTTAAGAGACTAGTAATTCTTGAAGAATAAAATAAAGCTCAAGAATGATTGATAGATAATATCACATTGGAGAATAAAGGTATGAAGAAACATCTTCAAATTCTTAAAGAGATAGGATATGTTTTCAAGGAAGAAAATTATGATCTAAGAAATTAGTTGGAGAAGGAAAGAAAGACTAGAGATGAGATTGAAAATCAACCTAAGGATTATATTTTCTATTGTAAGAAATTAGAAGCACAAATAGAAGAGAAGATCTTGTTGAGAAATCTAGAGCATTAGGATTAAGATATTTCTCTTATAATGATAATTTCTTGTGAATGATTTTTACTTCCTTTATATTAGGTTCTTCTCTTTGTTTATATTATTATAGTGTTCTTCTTCATCAAACAATTACCAAAGTATAAACAATAGAGAGACAAGAGACACAGAATGTAGGTGATCAACTAGGGCCAAAACCTATCCAACTTGAGAGGAAAACCCAAACGAATTCTTCTTCTTATAGATACTTTGATTAATGAATACCAAGATCAAGACCCTCTACACAACAACCTATTTGTTGATGGTGTTGGACCTGCCAACGTTTTAGGGGATCTCTCTAGTAAGAAGTCCCAACTAGACCTCAGACCATTTGGTGTATGAGTCCTAGCAATTGGTCGTACAGTATCGCCTTGATCGCAGTTGCATGAAAAGGCAAGTAATATGTCCTTTTTGGTAGCAAGGTTGTGACATGCACAACAAGCCAAGGAAGGTGCATGAATGGTTCTAACAAATGGAAAGTGAGGTGAGTGCGCCACTTGGAAACCTATGGAAGCATGCAGCTAAGAAGGGAACACATGAGAAAATATGAATCACAAACTGGAAATAAAGTAAGCTAACAATCCAAAGTGATGGTTAAACCAACAACACATATCAATAAGATTCATATATACATATATAGAAAGAGTCCATACATGCCTGCGTAAGAAAACAAATACATATATCGTTAGAGAAACCAAGATAGCTGATTTACAATAACAACATATGCATGAAATGTGTTGACTATGTTATATTAAGAAGTGAAAGCTCCAATCATATAATACAACCATGACCAACCACTAGTCCCGATAGCGAAACATTACAATCACTGCCACCTACTCCTCCAAAGAGATATACTCGCTCTACATTGTGTAGAAGCCAAGGCTCATTACAATACTCTCCAAGCTTTCTCTAAGATACTCCTATCAGAAGCTTGGCTGACCAAAATACTCTCAATGAGTTATGAGGGATTAGAAAATGGTGGGTTGACCCTTGACATACCCCTTTTTTATTGTTCACCTACCCTCATGACTCTTCAACTACTGTATGACTGTTACATTCGGCTATCGACACTTGGACTTCCACTTTACAAGATGTTACATCCAATCTACACATTTACCCATGTGATGCAAAATAGGCTTTAGAAAGCCATGCAAGCTATCACTAATACCTGGACAATTATGGTGAGACCAATTGTTTGACATCCTTGCGATGATCGAATGTGGTGAACTAATGCCAATATTGGTTGTTCGTGATGGTGTCTTTGCACTCAATGGTGACATCTTGCTGAAAGAAAACTCTTGCCTCCGTTGCATTTGGGTACACTGATATGGCTCCTCTATCCAACTCATCTGATAATATGTGCATCACCATCTTGAGTGTAGTTGGACCGGAAACATACTGATGCATAGTCTATGTACTGATCTCCAAGTGTGTGCTATGCACATTAACTTGTCGAAATACATGTTCAACTTCAATCGTACTTGCTTCTTGTCTTCGCTTTGGTGAGTTTACCAAATGGGTGGGATCACATGCATGCATAGAATGACATCCACGCTCCTAAATACCCTTGCATGTGATTGACAACATTTCTCACCATGTCTGCTCCATGCCAGCTGCTTTAGTTTGCAACTTTGTTTCGCTTTTGCACTATCAACAGCCTTCCTCTTGCATTTGTTGCATGCAGGTGTGCTACCTTCTATTGATGCTAATGGTGCTTCTCACTATGACGCTGCTACCATTTCGTCTTGATATCCTTGTCCATGAGCAACTTGATATCTTCATAGATAGGTAAGTTCATAGACACTTGATTGATTGCCTCCCCAGTTGTGCCCTGAACGGTGTCGTTGAATCTTCTCTCCTGGAAGCCATGGTACCCATGCTTCTGAGAGATATATGAACAACTGTGATACATGGAGACATAGCAACACTCATGACATGAAATCTGTTAATCGAAAACAAAGACAAACTAGAGGACTGACATAAAACATACTTGTGTGACTATCTATGAAGATTGTACAATTTTCACCAGGAGGTTGGGAGACTGACTGCCAAAACTACACAAGGCATAGTCTGTGCTATTGGGAGGTGTTGTTCCCTACAACAACCCCCCATTTCATATCATTTATATTTACAAAATTATTATATGAAATGGGTCCCTCTAGAAATTAATTGGTATCAATAGCGCATTCTTTTTAAGAGGTCCGCAAACTAAATGAAGACATTATTTAAAACCTTCTGAAAAACCCATTTTTGATCAAATAAAACAATCTTTTATTATTGCGATAAAGCGATCGCAAGATTACATATCGCAATGACATAAAAAAAACACAAATGAGTGGCACATTGGTCTCCGCCGATGCGATTTCGCTATCGGCTATCGGCAATACTCTATACACATTTTAAAACGCCCATGACATAAGCCCCGATGTGATGCGCAATCAGCGATTGGCTATCGGCGATACTTTATATGCAGGCTAAGCACCTTAAATCATTCACCCCGGTCTGACGCGATTTCGCAATCGACAATCGGAAATATCCCATGTATAATAATAAGGCGCCCAGATTTTACCCCCGATGCGATGCGATATCGGCGATCAGGCAATAGGCAATACACTCTCTATGCACATTGTTATGCCTTTCCACGCTGATCCGATGCGATTTCGCTATCGGCGGTTGGGGTATGCTATTCATATGTTTATATAACACCTATTCTCCTGATGCGATGCGATATCGCTATCGACGACCGGCGTTTGAAAATTATCAACATAAAGGTTTAAAGTGTTCCCGATGCCCAATCATGATATAGCACGGATTTCGAAAAAGCCGTGAAATGGAGGGATATTGTGATCCATTCGTATTTAAATTTTGATCTCTTAAATAATCGATCACCTGCACTCAACCGCCAAAATATCCATAGCATGCTTAAGCGAGTTATTCGACCGAATTATGGTGTAATGAGCATTTAAGGGGTGGCAGGCCTTAAACAACCATTTAATGTATCTGTAAGATCTTCCCATCGATTGGATCCGCAGCCATTTTTAAGAATTAATCTCTTAGCACGCTTTGATCAATATATCTTTCCCGTATTGGATTTTCATTAGCATATTTCTGTGTTACGTTTATTTTCGCCTCTGTGCAGAATTCATTCATAGAAGGAAGCTTGAGCAATATGGGGAAGAAATCCAAGAAGACCGCAGGCTCTTCCGCTACACCAGTTGCAGGACAAGCTGTCATAGACAAAAAGAAGGGCTTAATATCTGATACTACATGTACTGGTCTCACCAGAGTTACTTGGCAAGGCACTTACAATCTGATTGAAGCTAGTGTGGATTTACTTCGGAAGTCTGAGAGTACTCTCAAGGATTTAGCCAACTCTTTCCTTCACAGGATAGCAGCCAGGGAGAAAATTCTCCCATACACAGACGTCGTGCAATGGGTGATTGAAGAAATCCCAATCTTGGACAGAACTTTCAGCACCAGAGATGGGTGGATTTTCGGATCATTCAAGGCAGATGATCTAAGGCAAATGTATCATTTTCCCGAACTAGAGAAGGTATATAACAAGGCGTTCCTGGAGAAGTTTGCAAGAGATAATGAAGTTGAATCCGAACCCATCCGGGATTGGAGACAGAATCCAGCCAAACACAAACACGAATCTTCCGGTAAGTACTCAGTTGATTCTCTGGCTTCTCCTTATTGCTATGTGGGGATAATGATGTGTAGATTATGGGGATTGCATGACTCTTCTAATTTTACCATAGAAATGGTTCCTCTAATGGAGGTAGCAGTAAACAGTATAATTATGGATTGGGCCACTATCCTTTCTGACAAACTAGCACAAGCTGTGCTTGAGTTTAGAAACAAGACCCGGATTTCTGAAAGAATAATTCCCCCATTTTACTACAGTGCCTATATTCTAGATACCCTCTGTTATAATTCTGAATTCCCCGTACTTGGCTGGAGGTGGACTGTGCAAGACCCCTCACCCATTCATATATATCACCAGAAATTGTGGAAGTCTTCTTATAAACATCATCTATACCAAGTCTGTAATGGCTTTATGTTGCCTATTCATTATTCCATTTTTGATAGACCTACTCCAAAGATTTCTTATCAAGCCGGGTTTGATTTAACGGGAATAGGTAGTTGGTTTGGAGAGGAAAGGTTTACCTACATAAGAGTTTTCGGCAGCCAAGCCAGACCCCATGTCCTCCCTCTGTACATACCAGATAAACTTCTAGCAAGCGAAATTTCTTACCAAATCATTTCCGAGAGTGTTACACAAACACTCAAGAAGAATAAGAAGCAAGGCTGGCCCTCTTTTCCTTTGAGGTGTGGTGTATATACCCTGCATGAACTCAAACATGCAGAAAGGGAAGCCACAAAAATGCAATCCTTGACTCTAGCGACTCTCCCAAATAGGCATTTCGATCCAAGAAAAGTTGCCTATAATGCATTAGAACAGGCCAAACTGACAAGATTTGATCATCAGGAAGATATCTTTGATGACCTGTTCTCCTCAGCCGAGTCAATAAGCCAGGTTAGGCAGTTCGCCCTAGCAAAGTATAATGATGAAGGGTTGACTGAATTTAATAAACTTAGAGAACAGAGGTTGGAAACTTTGCCTCTAGATTTACTAGCAACAACCCCAGCAACATCATCAAGCGAGCCTGGTCGGCAACAGTCAAGCGAACCCCCTGTTATAACAAAAGATCATAAAAAGGAACAGGAGCAAAGGCAGAGGAAAGAACAGGCAGAAAAGCAACAGAGAGCACGAGAGGAAAGACAGAGGAAAGAGATAGAGGAACAATAGATGAAAGAACAAGAGGAAAGACAGAGGAAAGAACAAGAAGAGCAACTGAAGAAACAACAGGAAGAAGTGCAGAAGGATTCTGAAGTCGAAAAGCAGAAACAAGCCACCATTGATGTCAATATAGATACTCGTATTGACCCCAAATTGCTCCAGGAATGAAAGCAATTTGACTCTATCATCAGTGGGTTGGAACGTTCCAAAGATACAGACACTTCCAAAACAAACGATACACAGGACATCACTTCACCTCAGGTTCTAAGTGGAGCCAGCGGCCCACCCATTTCTAAGGATGTTGAAGTAATACCAAAAGACCCCTCCGACCAAATCATTCTACAGGTAGAAGATATTCCTCCCCTAGATGTTTTCTACAGCCTAAGGCATAGAGCAGTGGTAAAACGACAAAGGAAAAGAAGGAAGATTGATCAACCTTCCCTTTTCCCAGAACAAACTGTTACGGGCAGCGTAGTTTGGAAGGAGGAATTTGACCCTTCCGATGACCTAACAAAACTGTCGCAGTATGCAAGAGCCTATTCGGCAGCGACAATCGACAAGGCATCGGAGGTAAGTCTTCTACTGAAGACTAAGGACCAAGAAATTTTCGCATTACAGGCAGAGTTGACTGAATCAAAGCAGAAGGCAGAGCAGGCGGAACAGCAATTGTTGACACAGCAACAAATGAACAGTCAATTAACTCAGCAATTGCAAGCAGAGAAGCAAAGGATCGACCAAAGCGCGATCCAGAAACAGAAGGAATTATCGGAGGCATTGGCACAATTGAGGGCAACAAATGAGCAAATGATGAAAACGAAAGATGAGCAAATCGCTCAATTGTCATCGCAGCTCTAAATAATAAAGGGCGCTCCACAAGTGGATGAGTTCAGAGCAGAAGCATTGCAAATAAACACTGCATTAATATCACAAATTAGGCTCCTGTGTCAACAACTCACTGAGGCAGAGCCATTGTGTGAGCTAACTACATCCATAAATCAGCAGGTAGAGAAGGCCAGGAATGAGTTAGACCAAGCCGAAGAGATCATAACCGCATACCTTGACTGGCAAGATTTTGATCAAGGGAAAGCAGCAAATTTTCCCAGGATCCTAGAAACATATAAGGATATACTCTTCACAGAATGGCAAACTCAGGTGATGAAAGCAGAGAGGGCGGCTTCAAGATGTAAATCAACTTCCAGCAACCTAGTTGATCTGGTTAACAACACTCTCTACTTAGCGAATATAATTTCCCAATGTACACCAGGAATGATGAAAACAACAAACATGTTGGAGCAATCATGTTATCTTGACTTGGAGGAAAAAGGGAGATTAATCGCCGGGATTAATAGTTTAACCTTCGATGCATATTGGCTCTTCCTGATTAAGCTGCACACACAGAGAACCTCCCTTAATTGTTTAACAGATACAATCGGGTGTATAATTCCCGATATTCACAATGCCACCTATGCCGCCCAGCTCAGTTCACGCCTCAATAAACCGCCTGAAGTAGAGCCAATGCTTGCGATAAGTCAGCTCAGATTTAAAGGCAAGCAACCTACTTGATGAATCATGCCGCCGATTTCCAGATCACTTAGGGAAATAGGATCAATATTTATTGATACCAATTTAGTAGGATTTCAGTTTAATATATATTTAGATTAATTTAGTATTTATAGACCCTTTCATGTTTTTAGAAAGGGTCGTAAAGTTTTGTATCAGACTTAATATACTGAAGTTTGCACTATTGTGCTTCAGTCAATATTCTTTTATAAAACTGGACTAGTTGTTCTTAATTCAACAAGGAAGCTTTTTATGCAATTGTGCACTATTGTCTTTGTTGAGAGTGTTTTTGCGTTGAAGGAAGAACTAAAAATAGCGATTGATATTGGGAGTGTCGCGCAGCTCATATGGTATTTCTATCTATGTCTGAATTCATTCCTTTCATATGAATTGCTATGTGATTATTCCTGCTATTATTGATTATATGCATGCGCCGTAACAGCAGATCTGTATTCATTCCACTATTGGATGTTTTATGATGTGTTTCTTTTTAATCATGTATATGTCAATGATATAAATGATGAGTGTGGTAATATAGCTCTAATTGCTTTGCTTAACTATTTAGGCACAATAATTTTGAATGAATTAATATCTATGTCTGATAGATGGAGTCATCTATATGCCTGTCTTTAGACACAGACCATCAAACGCTGCACTTTAAAGCTCAGATAAGTTCCTGGGATAGATTATAGTTTATGTATTCTTGTTGATAGTTTAGTTATTCGCCCCGCTAGCTTAGATTATAAATCATCCATTCATCCCGTTTATTCACTTTTGGGAAACTGGTCCCATTATCCCCAGTTGGAGCCACTATTCCAAACGGAAAAGGAGCTGTACTAAGGTCCGGACCGGGTAGTTATCCCCAATGTTGTTGCAGCGATTTTCGAGGCATCAACATTTTTGGTGCTAGAAGAAGGGCGGACTGTGAATGGCAAACAAACCCAAATCTCCAAGCCATTCTAAGAGTAATTCTCCCTCCAAATCCCCTCGAACTTCTCATTCGAATGTTGGTTCACCAATATCCGAACAAGAAGAAGAGGAATCAACTACCACTGCTCAAACCCATCATACTCCAGAACAATTAAGTCTTGAATCACCTGAAGTTCAGTCTCTTATACATAAACTTCAGAGCTTCTCGATTTCGCCACAGAAATTTGAGGTATCACAAAGCAGTGCGACTTCGCAGTTCAATTTACCTCACCCTCTCACCAGACTTCAGAGCGAAAAGCTCGGTATTGAACCCACTGAGTTTCCTTTACCTAAAAGTAAAAAGGCGAAGAAAAATACTGAAGGATCTGATAGTGAAGAGCTTTCATCCACATCCTCCATTTCAACTTCTTATCTGAAAAGTCAACCACCCACTTCCCCATTACATATTGTCATTCACCAGGGATTAGAAGCTTCAACATCCCAACCTGCACATTCCTCAATATTATTTCCTTCCCAGACATCTGGAGTTCCAGCGGTAGTATCAACCACTACTGCTATTATAATGGCAGATCCACGGACCAGACCTGGTGTAGTCAATATTCCTGCACCATTACATCCATTACCAGATCTTCTTGAAAAATGGCTACCCAAGTTTAATCCAGATAATGGAACCCAGGCTGAGGAACACATCAATAATTTCATGTTGGCAGTCAACTTGAAAGGAGTAACAGAAGAAGATGTTGTTGTTAGGCTTTTCCCTTATACTTTGCAAGGATCAGCAGGATCCTGGTATTTTTCCTTACCACCTGGTTCCATTACCAGTTGGAACACTTGCCAAGAGAAGTTTCTTACCAAATATGGAGATGATAGGTCTTTGGCTACCCTAATAAATGACCTCTCCAATTTGAGAATAGAGCATAGGGAGCCAATTAAGGAATTTAATGCCCGTTTCAATAAACTCCTAAATAAAATCCCCACAGCCTCCAAACCAAGTGAACAAATTCGGAGCGAATGGTATATAATAGCTCTGCCTGCCAATATAACCATCTTTGTAGACAGGGCTGGGAAACCTACCTTAGCCGAAAACATGAAAGAAGCGCTTGCTGTGGAGAAACACATCAATGCCCTGGAAAAGAAAGCTGCCTTGGAAGACATAAAAGTCAAAAAGGTCTTTTTTAAAGATGACTCAAGAAAGAAAACCTCTAAAGACCCCTATGACATGGAAGGTTTGCAAAAGGTTCTAAAAACTTTATCAAATGAAATGGTTGAAATAAAGAAACAGGTAGCTGAAACATCAACCAAAAGGCCCTTTAGAACTTTTAAGAAAAATGAATCAAAGCCACCAAATGTTGTATCTAATGCTGATTCGGAACAAGAAGAAGAGGAAGAGGAATAGATTTCACAAACTAGCGATGAAGAAGAAGTAGTAGAATGTCACGGAATGTGGGATTTTATACTCCCCAACTCTGATACCGAAAACGAAGAAGAAGCATTTCCGATCACTACTAGAAGCAAAAGTATTTCTGAACCTGTTCAAATAACTTCAAAGAAAAGGAGTGTTGGCGCTGCTACAACCAAAGAAAGAACACCTACAAAGAAATCACCTATGGCAGTTCCCCAAAACTAGCCTTCAACTTCTAATACTCCTTCAACATCTAAAACATTAGTGGTATCAGATTCAATGGAGTATAATATTGTTGATGATATGAAGAAAACTAAAGCAAACATTACTATGTTTGAACTTAGTAAACTAAAGCATCAGTAGAAATTACTTCTTAAAGAATTGAATGATGTTCCTTCTACACCTCTTCCCAGTGCAAAAGCTGCTAATGATTCAGGGAAACCTCCTCCAGGAATGGTTGAAGCTACCGATTCAGTTCTAATTGGAGACATGTCAAATTCTCACACCCCACCATTCCTTTTAACCTATGAGATTTACAATAGAAACTTGCACAACTGTTTAATTGACTCGGGAGCATCATCTAACATAATGCCAGCTTCAGTTTGTTCTAAACTGAACATAGAACCCCAAAAGTCTGCTATTCATATTGTACAGTTGGACAGGACCAAAGTACAGGTTTTAGGAGAAATTAATTCTGTAACCATTAGGTTATCTGCTGATCCAAGAATAGTACAGAGGATTGATATCCTAATAGCTGATATACCTGAGTTTTACGGTTTAATTTTGAGTAGGGATTGGTCTGAGAAATTGCATGGGTATATTTCCACTGATTGGTCACATATGTGGCTTCCCTACAAGGGCAAGCCAAATCAAATAAAGATCGATTAGGAGAAACATATGACCCATACGGTTACTGAATTCGAACAAGAAAACCAGCCGGTAGCATTCAACAACAACATTTTGGGAAATTATTCATCAGAGTCATTTTTTGGTAACTTTGTTGCCCCACCATCCCCTTTCTCTGTTAATAATTTTACATCTCAGATTGAGAATTTTTCACAAACAGATAGGTCTAGATGTTTCAATGATGCTAAGAAAACTGTAAATACATTCATTAACACCTCTTTATTTTGGTCTTTATATTTCGATGGGTCCAAGTCTAGCGAGGGCTCAGGAGCAGGGTGTATTTTGGTTAGCCTACAAGGAGAAAAGACAATGCTATCCTGTAGGCTAGAATTTGAATGCACTAATAATACAACCGAATATGAAGCTTTAGTTCAGGGATTATATAAAGCAATCGGCCTTAAAGTGCAATATCTAAAAGTATTTGGCGATTCTGAAATTATTGTGAAACAGGTAAGAAATGCAATTCATTGTCTTTCGAATCACCTCAAACATTATCAATCGCTAGTACAGGAACTTACCTCGCACTTTGCTGCATTCAACATTTCTTCTATTCCCAGGTCTCAAAACTCGGCAGCCGATCTCCTAGCTAATGTAGCTTCCAAGCTCTTACCTTCTGAAGACTACAGCCCAGATAGATTTTCTGTAGAATTTCCTTTTAGGCCTTCAGTGCCTGACAATATCACTAATTGGAGAGTATTCAATCATGATGAGGATGTTTTACAATTCTTAATTTCCGAAAAGTCCTATGATAATCAAATCATTGAGGAAGATGAACATGACTCCCAAATGAGAGAAACACCTCAGGAAAATTCAATTCCTAAGCCTGTGGTAAAGCTGGAAGATCTTTATGATATTAAAGACAGTTTTAAACCTGTGACTAATGCAAAGCTCCAAAGCTCTACCCTTAGGTTTGAATTGATAAATCTAGGTACTGAACAAGCTCCTCAAAATATTAATTTAGGATTATGACTTTCTTTTGAAGAGAAAGAGGCATTCATTAGACTGTTAAGGAAAAACAAATAGGTCTTTGCTTGGAAGTATGATGATTTGAAGACTTATGATACATCCATTACCCAGCACACCATTCCAATGCTGCCCGACTAGAAACCGATTCAACAAAAGTTAAGGAAAATACATCCAAACTTAGAGAGCCAGACAAAATCAGAACTTAACAAACTCTTGAAAGCCAAGATTATTTTTCCTGTCCGACACTCAAACTGGGTCTCTAATATGGTACCAGTCAGAAAGAAAAATGGCGACATTCGAATTTGTATTGATTTCAGAAATTTGAACAAAGCGAGCTTGAAAGACAATTTCCCATTACCTACTATGGATCAAATACTTCAATCAGTAGATGGATCCGAATTAATGTCCTTTCTAGATGTTTTCTCAGGATATAACCAAGTACTTGTTCATCCTGATGACCAGCTTAAAACGGCATTCAGAACAAAATGGGGAACATACGCTTATCAGAAAATGGCTTTTGGACTTATAAATGCAGGAGCGACATTTCAAAGAGCTATGGATATAGCTTTTAGAGGGTTGATAGAACAGTAGTCGTCTATTTGGATGATATTACTGTATTCTCTAAAGGAAGATATAATCATTTGCATGATCTAAATCAATTTTTTCAGTGTTGCAAAAGATATGGTATTTCTCTTAACCCTAAAAAGTCTTTCTTCGCCCTTGATCAAGGAAAGCTCTTGGGATTTATTGTGTCCAAAGATGGCATTTATATTGATCTTGATCGAATCAAAGAAATCTCTGAAATTCCTTTCCCACACAATAAAAAATCGATGCAGTCACTTGTAGGCCAGATCAATTTTCTTAAAAGATTTGTTCCAGATTTTTCTCAAATTATTTTGCCACTTCAAACAATGATTAAGAAAAATTCGGTCTTTAAGTGGGGATCAACAGAAAAGGAAGCTTTTGATCTAATCAAGAAATCAATAATCAATGCCCTAACCTTGAATACTCCAAATTTTTCTAATCATTTTACATTGTACACCATCGCATCCGACTTGTCTTATGCTGCAGTACTCACGCAACTAAATGATCACAATTTGGAAGCACCCATTTCATTTTTTAGCTCTAATCTTCAGGGTGCTAAATTGAATTACTCCGATGTAGAAAAACAAGCCTTTGCTGTATTTAAAGCAGTCAAGCATTATAGACCCTTCCTTTTGAAAACCCACATGAAAGTTATAGTTCCTTTCCCCGCAGTTAGGCAACTATTAATCCAAAAAGAACTGGGTGAAAAAAGGGCGAATTGGGTCACAATGCTTCAAGAATATGACTTAGAAATTAAACCAGCAAAGATTGTTAGGTGTCAAGGTTTTTGCAGGATATTGGTAGGAGCATCCAACATTCCAGAATCAGGCGATACAAGTCAAACTGAAGAAATCAACCAGATAAGTGTCACTGATTCTCAATCTCAATATGCAGATTTAATTTTTTACTTAAAGAATGGTTATGCCCCTCCACACCTGTCTTATAAAAACAAAAGGGCCATTAGGTTAAAAGCAAAGAATTTCACAATTATTGATGACGTGCTTTTTAAGCAGAATTATGATTCTATCTTGTTAAGATGCCTTGAGAAACCTGAAGCCCAAAAGGTTTTGCAGGAGTTACATGATGGACCAGCAGGAGAACATTTTGGAGCTGAAACAACAGCTCACAAAGTTATTCATGCTGGGTACTATTGGCCTACTATGTTTAGAGATGCCCACGAATATGTAAGGAAATGCTTCAATTGCCAGACTTCTAGTGGAAGACAACGTAAATCAGCTTTCCCTCTGCAACCAGTCAACATTGAACAACCATTTGAGCAATGGGGATTGGATATCATTGGGGAGATTACTCCACCATCTTCCAAACAACATAGGTATATCCTTACTGCTACTAATTATTTTACTAAGTGGGTGGAGGCCATTCCTTTGAAGATAGCAAATTCCGAGGCAATCATTGAGTTCATAGACCAGTTCATCATTACCAGGTTTGGTGTCCCAAATGCTCTTGTATTTGATAATGCATCTTATTTCTCAGGCAATGCTATGTTTGATTTTGCTATTAAAAGAGGGTTTAAATTGAAGTATTCTGCTAATTACTATCCCCGGGGTAATGGCTTAGCTGAATCTACTAATAAGAATCTGATCAAAATTATTAAGCGAACTATAGAGCAAAATCATAAAAACTGGCACAAATCTTTAATGTTTGCATTATGGGCTGATAGGATAACAAAAAAGGCTTCTATAGGATCTTCCCCATTCAATCTTGTGTAAGGAAAAGAAGCAGTATTGCCCACAAATCTTGTTCTTCCTTCTTTAGCCCTAGTACAGTACATTGAGGAAACTCCTTCTTCTTCTATTTAGCTTAGACATGATCAAATTCTAAAATTAGAAGAGGAAAGAGAAAAAGCTAGAGTTACTCATGCCAAACATCAGCAAATCATCAAAACAGCTTTTGATTCACTCTCATCCGGTTTAAAACAATTTCAAGTCTGTGACTTAGTTCTGAAATGGGACAAAGCCCATGAGGATAAGGGAAAACACACCAAGTTCCAGAAGATGTGGCTTGGACCATTTCAGATCTGTGAAAAGGTGGGCCATTCGACCTTTATATTGCAAGACTTATTAGGGTTGAGAGATTCTCTCCCTGTTAATGGCCTTATCTTGAAGAAATTCTTTAATTGAGGAGGTAACCCCTTCTCCTTTTAGTTTGATAAATTTTTGTAGTTTGTAGGATTTGTAGAAAATAATGTTGTAAGGTATCTACTATTGACCTTTGCTGTGTTTGAAAGTTTGATCTACAGAAGTACTCTGATATTTGCGTTTAAAATAATGGAACTCATAACCAAAAGGGATAATTTCTAGGAAAATAGGTATCATTGTATTCTGAAACCACATTTCAAGTTTTGTGAACTCCTATCAGAAGTTTAAAAGTATTGTAAATCATTTTCTGTTTTCAAATTGGTCCCAAAAGGTTATCAATATTAAGATAGAAGCTAATCCAATTTCAGCATCTTCAACTCTTAACCTGACATCCATTTGCTCTTAAGGAGAAGATTGTTCATCCCATTCACTAAAGTTTATGATTACTCAGAGTGTAATTCTAAAATATTTGATATTAAAGATAAGAGGTCTTATTACAAGCCTGCTTACCATGTTCATAGGGAAATAGTTTAACCGACATTACCAATACTGCATACCAAAACAGGGTAATGGCTTGAAATTAAAAGACAAGGGGTCTCATCATGAGCCAGCTTGTTCGGTTAGATTACTACCAGTGAATGGCATTGTCAATAGCTGGCCACCAAACCAGGACAATGGCTTTTTATCTTATCAACAACAGAAAAAGGAAATGAAATACAAAATATGAAAACATGTTTTGAATTCATTCTGTTAATCGCAATCTTAATTGAATGGAACAATAGACAATAGCATGGTTAAAAGGTATCCCTGTCGAAACTACAAATGTTTGCTGGCAGCAGAGGCTTTACCTATGACAGAGGAGTTCATTTTAAAAGCTGATTTGGAAAAGTATTCTGTTTTATCATTATAAACCCATAGAGGCCTATTTAAAACTTAGAATGTATCTATTTTCTTAAAAAAGAGAGGAAATTAGCAAAAATAGATTCATTTTGGAATGCATATATACCTAGTTATATTAGAATTTTCCCCTTTGGTTAGAATTCTATTTTGCAAAAGTTTAAGTATTTCCTTACTTTTCAGAGATAACTGGTTCTTCCAGCGAATCGCCAATTGTTGTGCCCTACAACAACCCCCCATTTCATATCATTTATATTTACAAAATTATTATATGAAATGGGTCCCTCTAGAAATTAGTTGGTATCAATAGCGCATTCTTTTTAAGAGGTCCACAAACTAAATGAAGACATTATTTAAAACCTTCTGAAAAACCCATTTTTGATCAAATAAAACAATCTTTTATTATTGCGATAAAGCGATCGAAAGATCGCATATCGCAATGACATAAAAAAAACACAAATGAGTGGCACATTGGTCTCCGCCGATGCGATTTCGCTATCGGCTATCGGCAATAGTCTATACACATTTTAAGACGCCCATGACATAAGCTCCGATACGATGCGCAATCGGCGATTGGCTATTGGTGATACTTTATATGCAGGCTAAGCACCTTAAATCATTCACCCCGGTCTGACGCGATTTCGCAGTCGGCAATCGGCAATATCCCATGTATAATAATAAGGTGCCCAGATTTTACCCCCGATGCGATGCGATATCGGCGATCGGGCAATAGGCAATACACTCTCTATGCACATTGTTATGCCTTTTCACGCTGATCCGATGCGATTTCGCTATCGGCGGTCGGGGGTATGCTATTCATATGTTTATATAACACCTATTCTCCCGATGTGATGCTATATCGCTATCGGCGATCGGCGTTTCAAAATTATCAACATAAAGGTTTAAAGTGTTCCCGATGCCCAATCATGATATAGCACGGATTTCGAAAAAGCCGTTAAATGGAGGGATATTGTGATCCAGTCGTATTTAAAGTTTGATCTCTTAAATAATCGATCACCTGCACTCAACCACCAAAATATCCATAGCACGATTAAGCGAGTTATTCGTCCGAATTATGGTGTAATGAGCATTTAAGGGGTGGCAGGCCTTAAACGACCATTTAATGTATCTGTAAGATCTTCCCATTGATTGGATCCACAGCCATTTTTAAGAATTAATCTCCCAGCACGCTTTGATCAATATATCTTTCCTGTATTAGGTTTTCATTAGCATATTTCTGTGTTACGTTTATTTTCGCCTCTGTGCAGAATTCATTCATAGAAGGAAGCTTGAGAAATATGGGGAAGAAATCCAAGAAGACCGCAGGCTCTTCCACTACACCAGTTGCAGGACAAGATGTCATAGAAAAAAAGAAGGGCTTAATATCTGATACTACATGTACGGGTCTCACCAGAGTTACTTGGCAAGGCACTTACAATCTGATTGAATCCGAGCAACCAGTAAAGATAGTAACAGAAGCTAGTGTGGATTTACTTCGGAAGTATGGGAGTACTCTCAAGGATTTAGCCAACTCTTTCCTTCATAGGATAGCAGCGAGGGAGCAAATTCTCCCATACACAGACGTCGTGCGATGGGCGATTGAAGAAATCCCAATCTTGGACAGAACTTTCAGCACCAGAGATGGGAGGATTTTCGGATCATTCAAGGCAGATGATCTAAGGCAAATGTATCATTTGCCCGAACCAGAGAAGGTATATAACAAGGCGTCCATAGAGAAGTTTGCAAGTGATAATGAAGTTGAATCCGAACCCATCCGGGATTGGAGACAGAATCCAGCCAAACACAAACACAAATCTTCCGGTAAGTACTCGGTTGATTCTCTGGCTTCTCCTTATTGCTATGCGGGGATAATGATGTGTAGATTATGGGGATTGCATGACTCTGCTAATTTTACCATAAAAATGGTTCCTCTAATGGAGGCAGCAGTAAACAGTATAATTATGGATTGGGCCACTATCCTTTCTGATAAATTAGCACAAGCTGTGCTTGAGTTTAGCAACAAGACCCGGAGTTCTGAAAGAATAATTCCCCCATTTTACTACAGTGCCTATATTCTAGATACCCTCTGTTATAATTCCGAATTCCCCGTACTCGGCTGGAGGTGGACTGTGCAAGACCCCTCACCCATTCATATATATCACCAGAAATTGTGGAAGTCTTCTTATAAACATCATCTATACCAAGTCTGTAATGGCTTTATGTTGCCTATTCATTATTACATTTTTGATAGACCTGCTCCCAAGATTTTTTTATCAAGCCGGGTTTGATTTAACCGGAATAGGTAGTTGGTTTGGAGAGGAAAGGTTTACCTACATAAGAGTTTTCGGCAGCCAAGCCAGACCCCATGTCCTCCCTCTGTACATACCAGATAAACTTCTAGCAAGCGAAATTTCTTACCAAATCATTTCCGAGAGTGTTACACAAACACTCAAGAAGAATAAGAAGCAAGGTTGGCCCTCTTTTCCTTTGAGGTGTGGTGTATATACCCTGCATGACCTCAAACATGCAGAAAAGGAAGCCACAAAAATGCAATCCTTGACTCTAGCGACTCTCCCAAATAGGCCTTTCAATCCAAGAAAAGTTGCCTATAATGCATTAGAATAGGCCAAACTCACAAGATTTGATCATCAGGAAGATATCTTTGATGACCTGTTCTCCTCAGCCGAGTCAATAAGCCAGGTTAGGCAGTTCGCCCTAGCAAAGTATAATGATGAAGGGTTGACTGAATTTAATAAACATAGAGAACAGAGGTTGGAAACTCTGCCTCTAGATTTACTAGCAACAACCCTAGCAACATCATCAAGCGAGCCTGGTCGGTAACAGTCAAGCGAACCCCCTGTTATAACAAAATATCATAAAAAGGAACAGGAGGCAAGGCAGAGGAAAGAACAGGTAGAAAAGCAACGGAGAGCACAAGAGGAAAGACAGAGGAAAGATATAGAGGAACAACAGATGAAAGAACAAGAAGAGCAACCGAAGAAACAGCAGGAAGAAGTGCAGAAGGAGTCTAAAGCCGAAAAGCAGAAACAAAGCACCATTTATGTCAATATAGATACTCGTATTGACCCCAAATTTCTCCAGGAATGGAAGCAATTTGAATCTATCATCAGTGTGATGGAATGTTCCAAAGATACAGACACTTCCAAAACAAATGATACACAGGACATCACTTCACCTCAGGTTCTAAGTGGAACCAGCAGCCCACCCATTTCTAAGGATGTTGAAGCAATACCAAAAGACCCCTCCGACCAAATCATTCTACAGGTAGAAGATATTCCTCCCCTGGATGTTTTCTACAGCCCGAGGCATAGAGCAGTGGTAAAACGACAAAGGAAAAGAAGGAAGATTGATCAACCTTCCCTTTTCCCAGAACAAACTGTTACGGGCAGCGTGGTTTGGAAGGAGGAATTCGACCCCTCCAATGACCTAACAAAACTGTCGCAGTATGCAGGAGCCTATTCGGCAGCGACAATCGACAAGGCATCGGAGGTAAGTCTTCTACTAAAGACTAAGGACCAAGAAATTTTCGCATTACAGGCAGAGTTGGCTGAATCAAAGCAGAAGGCAGAGCAGGCGGAATAGCAATTGTTGACACAGCAACAAATGAACAGTCAATTAACTCAGCAATTGCAGGCAGAGAAGCAAAGGATCGACCAAAGCGCGATCCAGAAACAGAAGGAATTATCGGAGGCATTGGCACAATTGAGGGCAGCAAATGAGCAAATGATGAAAACGAAAGATGAGCAAATCGCTCAATTGTCATCACAACTCGAAATAATAAAGGGCACTCCATAAGTGGATGAGTTCAGAGAAGAAGCATTGCAAATAAACACTTCATTAATATCACAAATTAGGCTCCTGTGTCAACAAATCACTGAGGCAGAACCATTGTGTGAGCTAACTACATCCATAAATCAGCAAGTAGAGAAGGCCAGGAATGAGTTAGACCAAGCCGAAGATATCATAACCGCATATCTTGACTGGCAACATTTTGATCAAGGGAAAGCAGCAAATTTTCCCAAGATCCTAGAAACATATAAGAATATACTCTTCACAGAATGGCAAACTCAGGTGATGAAAGCAGAGAGGGCGGCTTCAAGATGTAAATCAACTTCCAGCAACCTAGTTGATCTGGTTAACAACACTCTCTACTTAGCGAATATGATTTCCCAGTGTACACCAGGAAAGATGACAACAACAAACATGTCGGAGCAATCATGTTATCCTGACTTGGAGGAAAAAGGGAGATTAATTGCCGGGATTAACAGTTTAACCTTCGATGCATATTGTCTCTTCCTGATTAAGCCACACACACAGAGAGCCGCCCTTAAGTGTTTAACAGATGCAATCGGGTGTATAATTCCTGATATTCAGGATGCAACCTATGCCGCCCAGCTCAGTTCGCGCCTCAACAAACCGCCTGAAGTAGAGCCAATGCTTGCAATAAGTCAACTCAGATTTAAAGGCAAGCAGCCTACTTGATGAATCATGCCGCCGATTGCCAGATCACTGAGGGGAAAAGGATCAATATTTATTGATACCAATTTAGTAGGATTTCAGTTTAATAGATATTTAGATTAATTTAGTATTTATAGACCCTTTCATGTTTTTAGAAAGGGTCGTAAAGTTTTGTATCAGAATTAATAGACTGAAGTTTGCACTATTTTTCTTCAGTCAATATTCTTTTATAAAACTGGACCAGTTGTTCTTAATTCAACAAGGAAGCTTTTTATGCAATTGTGCACTATTGTCTTTGTTGAGAGTGTTTTTGCGTTGAAGGAATAACTACAAATAGCGATTGATATTGGGAGTGTCACGCAGCTCATATGGTATTTCTATCTATGTCTGAATTCATTCCTTTCATATGAATTGCTATGTGATTATTCGTGCTATTATTGATTATATGCATGCGCCGTAACAGGAGATTTGTATTCATTCCACTATTGGATGTTTTATGATGTGTTTCTTTTTGATCATGTATATGTCAATGATATAAATGATGAGTGTGGTAATATAGCTCTAATCGCTTTTCTTAACTATTTAGGCACAGTAATTTTGAATGAATTAATATCTATGTCTGATAGATGGAGTCATCTATATGCCTGTCTTTAGACGCAGACCATCAAACGCTGCACTTTAAAGCTCAGATAAGTTCCGGGGATAGATTATAGTTTATGTATTCTTGTTGATAGTTTAGTTATTTGCCCCGCTAGCTTAGATTATAAATCATCCATTCATCCCGTTTATTCACTTTTGGGAAACTGGTCCCATTATCCCCAGTCGGAGCAACTATTCCAAACGGAAAAGGAGCTGTACTAAGGTCCGGACCGGGTGGTTATCCCCAATGTTGTTGCAACGATTTTCGAGGCATCAACAGGAGGTTGACTAATTTCTATAATTGCACAATTCATAGTCCAGCCTGGTCTACTGAGGACTAAAACTACGCAATGCACAATTTTAGTCAGCAGTGACATGAAAACTAGCAAACTGCTTGCGCAGTTTCCGGGGCTAGCAAGGCATTGCCTCCCAGAATTGCATAATGGAAGCCTAGAGGTTAGTGCTGGGCTAGACTTGCACAATTTTTGGAGGGAAGGTAGATCCTTCACTTCCAGAAATGTGCACTGCTTGCCGGGCAAGGCAAGGTCAGGGCTAAGGTAGCCCAGACCTACCGACGGGTGAATGAAAACATGAGAAGTCTGAATGCATGGTGATAGTGAGTGTAAACAAGAGTGAATGATCATGTGTGCAAAAAATAAGTGCAAGATTCATAAATTGGGAAAGCATGCATGTGTGTGAAGCGAGTTGCCACAACGATGACTGTCGGTGAGAAAATAACATCATGCATGCGACAAAAATGAGATGTGAACGAAAATTGAAACAGTGCTTCTACAAGCTAACATACATTAAAACAACAACAAGAATTCATTGAAATCAAGCAGGAAACACTCACACAAAGTGAAACACAAAAAGCGATAGAAATGCAATGCAAGACATGAAAAGCAGACTTACCTTGAAACAACTAAGTTGAAAGTGTTGAAGACATATGCAATGTGGGATGTCAGAGATGCAAGATTGATGTGAGGAATGAGCTCTATAGTGTTCGGTTCATAAGGTTTGATAAGATCGAGGTTATGACATGCATACCACAAATCTACAAAAAAGCGACACTTGGTGAGAGGTTTCTAAAATGAGCTTTGCATGTAACCTCCAGCTACTAAGAATAGATCCCTAGATCTAGGGATGCCTTTTGCATGTTGTCTTTTACTATTTCAGGAAGATCAACCCATGCATGAACATTATTTTTGCTTGGTATTAGAGGGAACTAGTCAACCTGAAGGCACATGCAACAACCTGCTTGACTAAAAGAGGGATTTGTGCAATTTCTAGGCTGAGCTGGGTTGGTTGTCCCAGAGGTATTGCATGATTTGTGGGAGGAGCAGGTGACTGCTTCCCATAATTGTGCAATGTTTGGGCAGTGTTGGCCATATTGCACAGTTTTTCCAAGGAGGCATGTTTGATTGCGTTACGCAATTTTGGAGCTCAGTAGTTTGTCCAACTGATTTTCAGAATTTTTGGGCTGAGTTGTAGTGCTGGGCCAGATTGCACAGTTTTCCCAAGGAAGGTTGTCTGACTGTATTGCACAATCTTTGAGCCTAGTAGGTTGGTCCAAATATTTTCGCAATTTCTATAGGGAAGGCTAGTTCCCCTCGAGAATTATGGAAATTTCTGAGGGAGCTGCTCAACCAACAACTAGCCCAAGTTTAGAATGGCAACCTGTGAGGGGAGAGAAGTAAACTAACATGCACATGCTGGAAAGCTACTAAAAAGCCAATGAAGCCTATGTACTTGATAGTGCAAGACATGTTTCTAGGATGGTTGGTAGGGAGGCTCCAAAACGAAGCTAAGGAAAAATTTTGGAGGGTGGTTTTAGCTGCTACAACACTATCCAAGGCCAATTCACAAGATTTCTTAGTTTAACTCATTCTACCTTGAGTAAATGATGGTCAAACTTCCTTCTTCTCCCTCTATCTCAGCTATCCTTCAAATTTCGGTCCCTTGGTTCAAATATGCAACTCTCAACCCTTCTTTAGAAACCTTGGTTGCAACATGTGAGAGAGATTGTCACCTTGATACCTTTTTCTCGGATGTACTATCTCCCTTCTACAATTTGACATGAATTATTGACTAGTTTTTCTCCTTAATTCAATCTCTTATATTTACTGTGATTTCTTTGAATTCTTGGAGCAGATGACACCTATTTTCCATGCACATGTGAAGGATTTCTTGCCCAAAACTAGGTCAATATACTTCGGCTCCTAGACTTCCTTTTCCTCGCTTGACGTATGGCTTCTTCTTCTTTGCTTATTTTATCTTCTCTTCTATTTCATATCCTTTATTGAGTTGTTAACTAAGTGAGGCCAAGCTTCCCTTTTTGTAGTGGTTTTTCCATCAAATAACTCGACTTCTACTATGGACGAGGATGACATGCCTTTCTAGAATCATCCATATGCCGACTTCAAGGAGAGCTTGTGACATGGTCTTGGAGGGTTAACAAATTTTCTTTTACAATGAATTACATACCAAAATGGGTCTTCAAACTTTGACATTGACTCAATAGACTTTATGACACGATGACACCCCCTAAAGGCTCCCAATGGGAACGTTAACTATAAAAATAAAATTCCTCAAGCATGAAACTCATGACACAAGAATTAAAAAATATTTTTATTTTTCTTTTTTACATCAATTACATAAAGTCACAATTATAAATGTTATTATGAAGACCGAACCTAGTTACATTTTTCAACACTCCCTCTTAAATAGGGAGGAATATTGAAACATCTCCAAAAGATATATATACTATCAAGGGTCTCTTTTCTTTTAATACTTCATCAGGGTCTTCATATCTTTCATGGAGATATCATAGTCACAACTTTTAGTCCTTGGATGTTGATTTCCTTCTTCATAGTTTCCTATTTAATGATCTCTTCCTTACTTTCTTCACACATTTCCTTCCCAGGAACTTCCAATCAGAGTTCCTCTAATTTTTTCAACCACCTCATATTTCATATGAGGATATATTATGTTGATTTCATCTAGTCAATCTGTGACCCATGCCTTCTCGCATTCTTTCCAATAGGAGGAGATCTTCTTCTTTAGATCATGCTCTTGAAATAAAGCATTCATCCATGTTACCCACGACCATATGACATGACTTTAGATTATCAAATACAAACATACATACATCATTTTCCTTTAGGTCATCTAGACTTCCTTCAACAACTTCCTTGATTGATAGATCTTCAATTCCTTGATCTGATTTATTTATTTTGTCATCATTGTTGGGTACTAATTTGTTCCTAAGGAATTAGACTAATCCTCTATACAACAATTCATCAACCTGGGGTTCATCATTTTATTACAAGGCTGTCAGCACAGTCTATGAAGGGATAATGATTTAAATTATGGGGGCATATGTCAGACTAATATAAAGAAAAATCTATAAAGAAATACTTTCAAATGATACTAAATCTTATCAAGATGTAAACATAAATGAATCACTCTGTAGAAATCATGGAACTCTTTAACTATCTTGGAAAAATATATTATATTCCACCAAACCAATTATCCTTATTACAATGAGAAAATCAAGAATGTATAACGCTCTTCTAAAGGAATTTATTCTCAATCATTAATAACTTAAATCACTCTTAAATGCTAACAATAAAGTATGAAAACGGAAATTCACTCTGTCACAAAGTAATTCTGGAAATGCGCACAACTAAATAATTACATCTAAAAGCTCATCCAATCCAAATGGAAGATCTAAGCATTCATGTAACTGAAATGTGAGTCTAAAGATTCACATATCCAAATAATATATTTTAAGAATTCACTCAGCGGAAATTGTAAATCTAAGGATCCACACAACTGAATTGTAAATTTAAGAGTTCACACAAGAAACAACTATCATTCATATGGAAGGAAATGAAAGGTAATACTATAAGAAAGACAACAATATTTCCATTGACTGGGCCCACGGTCTTTGGAAGTAACTACCTTAAGGAAAATTCAAGGTAATATATTAAAGTTGTACCATTCAAAACTTTCATTGATATCAAAGTAAATTAAAAAATGGTCTATGAAACTTCAACTTAGTTCTACCGTTCACTTTTTACAGTCGGGGAGTATGATAAAAAATGATAATAATTATTTCTTATTGGAGTTTAATATATATTACAGCGTATTTCCAATGTTGGAATAATAAACCTATCCTGAGAATTGGAAGATTCTCAAGATCCCTTATTTAAACTATAAAATCCTGAGATAATAGATCATACCCCCTCCTTGACTGTTTCGTGCAAATAGATGTGAATCCTCAACCAATATGCCAAAATTAACTCAACAGTCTTTAAAAATTGGTTATTCTCCAACTCTTTGAGGGAACAATAATCCTTCATAAAATTTTTCCTGTACATAAATCAACTCAAATTGTAATTTATGATATGTAAAGCACTCAATTTAACTCGTTAACAAGAAAAAATACTAAGATATTATTAAGTACTTTCCTAGAGCTTCTATCTCTAATATTTTTATAAACTATACTTAAAGGTCTTGCGAAATGAATATTTAACTGAAGAAACAAGGGGAAGAAACATACCAATTCCATGGCCCAACATCACTCCCCATCTTACCTTTTTGCATGTCATCATGAAAATAGATTATTAACATGTACAAGTTCTAAGGAATAATTTGGGTAAATTTTTTCACCATAATATCAAAACCCATTTCTTTTTTAGATTCCCTTGAAGGCCATAGTATTATTCTTTTCATAGAGTTGATAATCAGGCTTGTAAACATATGGAGGGTACCATATGATAGGGAATCTATACCTACAACCAATCCATTTAGGTTCTTAAGACATAAACAAATGAGCATACTCTTGCATTCTGTTGGTTGATGCCTGAAAATTTTGGTAATTGAATGGTTCCCTGCTTTTCAGCTCACTCTAGGACATCTTCCATCATTGATTAGTTGCACGAAGGGATTCTATTTTTATTTCCTCAAAGATTCCAAACCAACCTGAAGAACATCATTATGCATAGATGAAATATCAGGAACAACACCTGATTGTTCCATAAATGTTTTGTGCTTAATGAGGGTGAAGAAAGGGATTTGTGGTTCCCCTCTAACCCAGAGGTCGAGGCCATTTTCCTTTTTTCGGTATATTCCATGATTTTTTGACCACTTAATTTGATTTTTAGGGAAAGAGATAAAGGCCTGGAATTGCACATCACTAATAAAAGGGGTAGGTTTTTCATCCCTCTCATGCTCTAAGAAAAAATTATGCATGTATAGTTCGCACAGAAAATATTTTACATGCTCATCTTGTTGTTGAAAATATTTAATGAAATTAGAGACAGTATTAATCTTAGAGGGTTGTTCGGACCAAAAACATTTAATTTGAAGAAATAGATATCGTTCAATTAAGAACAAAGAATAATTCTTTGGTGGGCACCTACAAGACAAAGCATCAGAGTAAATAGAGAAAAACTCCTTGATTTTCTCTAAATCTTTATGAAGTTGGCCCCGCACCGTTTATACCTTCTTCTTTTCTACCCTAAGCTTAGCATAGGTCTCATCCTCAGTGATGGACAATGCTTTAAACTTCATTAATAAATCTTGGTGTTCATTTTAGGGTACCACTTCTCCTCCGTACCAACTTAGAATCTGTTGTTGTTCCTCGAGTCTTTTATTCAAAACCTGGATAGTAACATACATGATCAATGGGGTGTATGGAGGTATAATGTATGTCTGAGTGGCCCTATTAATAGAAACCAATAATTCTATTTGACTCACTACCTTGGTTATCACATTAAAACCCAAACCAGTCTGGGTTTCTGCAGAAATAGTTGGGGTCCACTATGTCTGGGTTTCAATGGACGTGAAAAGGTTTTCAGTTTGGAATTCAATTGTTCGTGTTTCCTTCCTTTTCTTGTAATGCCTTCTGCTATTCCTTAGCCAATTTTTCAGCTATTTCACCTTCCTCTGTAGCCTTTTATTTTCTTGCTTTAGAAACCCTATTTCATGGTTGTTTTTCCCTTTTGTACTTTTAGCACATTTTTTAGTTTGTACAGTCGAGGTGGAGGGGACGGCAGCAATATTTTCAAGCTCCTCGATTGTGGTTCCTTTGACTGGAGTAAAAATTACAAGTCCTACAGGGCCCTTATCAAATTGTGGTGTATCAATAAGGTCACCACTCGTATTTTGGTGTTCAAATGATTGTGGAACTGCTTCTTCAGAGGGGGAGCCTAGTTCGACAACATTTCAACATATTCTCCTAATGTTTCCTTTGAAGAAGGGTTCCTACGGTCTTCTGGGGACTGCAACACCACAGTAGCATTGGAATTGGGAGGAGAGGCATTAGAGTTCATTTAGATGGAAAATCTAAACAACTGCATCTTCATCACTATTAAAAAATGTCCCCATGTTTTCCAACATTTCAACTATCTCCTCCTCATGAATTTGAGGTGAATTGTGTTGATATTCTTCTTGAACTTTAGGAGACTTCTAGGATATATTTTCATATAGAATTTTTTCGCTAGGGTCTAAGGGATTTCTTGCTTTAACCAATCTAACTGATCTTCTATGTTTGATAGTTAAGGAAACTAGAAGAGATGTTATCCTCTTCGCGACCCTGGTCAGATTCCATGAGACTGATGTTTGAGCTTGTTCCTACATGACCCTCTCAACTTTTGGTTGCTCAGGTTTTGTAATATGTGTTTCAAGACCACTCATTATTTCTAAAAAAATTATTCCAGGTGATATGGTCTTGGTTTAACTCCTTGCTTACTATTTACTTTATGAGGAAATGATAGTTGACTACTAAATTTTGATCCTTATCTTTTCCAATTCTAACAACTATCTCATGTAGAAGAGGACTTAAAAAGAAAGGTAGATTTATAGTTACCTTCTATTTCAATACTACTAATGTCATGGTCTCACTACATGATAATCGTCGTCATAGGTAATGTATCTCTGTACTACCTCTACTAACTCTTGCCATGGTTCCAAAAAGGAAGCCAACTGATAAACTTTGCCTTTTTGAACTAGTTCTTCACCAGGATTGATGAACATAAACATAACACCTTGGAGCCCGGTATGCCTATCTATCCACTTCTCGCCTTCTCTGGAGAGGCCCACTACTTTTGCTAACACTGTCTCATTCATCAATATCTATCTACCTTTAACTATTGTTACTCCATTGTTAAGGTTTTGTAGAAACTCCAAGGGGACTAAATTGTAAAATCCTTGTAGCCTAGAGAAATACTCAGTCCATCCTACTTGTTCTAGAATTATCCATGCTTGTTCAGAGGCCCGAAGATGAGTTGGTTCACTCCAGATTAATCTTTGACCCATACTTGTTGTTTCTCAAGAGAATATTTGGATGTTGCATACAGAGTTTTAATTTTAGCCAAAAACTTGCAAAAAATACCAATATGCAACTATGATCTCAATATAACATATGAAAATAGAATTACTACAATGATTAGTCATCCTTGTTAATTATGCTGATATCATGTCATGCATGTGATTTTTCACTTCCCCCTAATGACAAAAGCGTCGATAGCAACCAGTGGTGCTATGGAAAATCGACGGTATATTAATTCATTTAGTTACCAAAATGGGGAATGGTCAAATTACGAAAGTTCAATCGGTGTACTGATGAGGCATATTTAATGCCGAGATATGTTGATGCATGAATATCTTTGATATGGTTGAAGTGTAAAATAAATATAGATCATGGGTAAAAGAAATGTGTGCCACAAGATTACCCTTTGAAGAGAGAATAAATAGATTTAGCAAGGTTCCTTTATAAAAAGAAATATGCATTCCCGATATGTAAAGATAAATGTTTGTTCACATAGGCTTTGAATTACCACCTTCGTTATTATAATAGATTCCAAATTAGTTTTTGTGATTCCTCTTTTATTTACTAAATAGGGAAGTCAAAATCACAAAGTATTGATATGGTGATTCAAATTATACTTCAATACTACAGGCATAGCCTCTTCTACCAGTAGGCGTCCATATCCTTGATAGGGTTTCCTTTTAAGCCCTTGATATGCCAGTATCCCATTCACTAAAATTCATGGTTTTTTTTTTTAATTTTCTCCAAAGACCATTGTTCTAGCGTGGTGACTAGTTGGTAACAATTCCATTCACGAGATCGTAACAAAGTGAACAAGTCGACTCATGATGAGACCTCTTGTCCTTTGACTAAAATATCAAAGGCCATTACCTTGGCTTGGTGACCATAATGGTAATTTCATTGTCTTAAGTCTTATGATCATAGTAGGCCAGATCATAATGAGACCGCCCATTCTTTTGAGAAAAAATATATTCTTAATTTCTATATTTGTATAAGCTTTTCTTCCTTTTTTTAATGAAAAATAGGTGAATGGGGTGGCTCATCAACTCCTTAAGAGTTAGGGATGGCGTAAGAAGCATTGTGAGAAATTTTCCATTTTAAGTTGTGATTTTCTTTCTCACAAATTTATGTTTGAAGGAGATCACCAGTATATATGGATAAGAGAAAAAAACTACTTTGCTGGTAATTGAGATAATATATCATAAACAATTTATGTTACTTACAATGTCAAGATTTCTATAATTTTTATTTTGGTAGGGTTTCCCAAATCAAATAAGATATTCTTCATAAGGTAATGTTTGGAGTAATATAATATTTATCACCATGATAATAAAAGAATGCTTCGAAACCATAAAGAAAATCGCATAGTTATAAGGGAACAATAGCTGTAGACAAAGGAACAACGATTGTGTCCAAAAGGAATGGAAACCACTATGAAAGGTAATAGTGGTTGTGAAAAAAAAAAATAGAACCTATGATAAAAAGGAGCAACAAATGCTATAAAAGAAAACAATGTTGTTAGAATGACAAGTTGTGCGGTAATAGAACAATAACTGTGACCAAAGGAAAAACAACTGTGCCTAAAGGAACAACAACTATGATAAAGGAGATGATGACTATGCTTAAGGGAACAACAACTGTGGCCAAGGGAACAAAAACTGTAATGAAGAGGCACCGGTAAAGGGAAAACAAGTTATGCTACAAGGGAACAACAATCGTGACCAAAGCGATGACAACTGTGATAAAGGAAACAACAATTGTATCCTAATGGAACAATAAGTTGTGTGAAAGAGAACGACAACTGTAACCAAAGGAACAAAAAATGTGATAGAATTGGTAAGTTGTACTAGAATCGACAATAACCTTTCCCTTAGTTTATTAACATCAAAAGTAAAAGAAAAAAACTAAATATATTCCACATAAAAATATATACATTATGTACAATATGCAAAGATTTTTTTTTAAATTTCAAGGAGATGTAGCTGTTGGGTTACCTCCTCAGTCAACTACAATTAGAAAATTAGAATTATTACTTATCTCATGGTAAAAAGACTTCCTTATGAGGGGCTGGCGATAAAGACGTAATCAATGTCCATTTGCAAGGAAAGAGGTACTGGATCCATCAATGGTGGTGAGGGTCATTGTACCATTATCGTGAACTTCGGCGTTTTTGTAAGGTCTAAGCCATCTCATCTGAAGTTTTCTGAAAAAATATTGAATTTTGGAATCCTACAGCAACACCCAGTCACTTTTAAGAAAAGTATTCTTTTTAATGAGGTGATCATGCCACTTGGCCCTCTATTATTGAATAACATTTGTGTGTTATAAAGCCAATAGGCTTGCCTCACCCAATTTATTATGTTGTTGCAATCATTGCTTTTAAGCTTCTATGAAGTCTAGTCTGACTTCTTTTATGGTTTTAAGAGTCTTTATTTCAAATTCAATCAAAAAGATAGGTTCCTTGCCAAAAACAAGATGAGATGGTGAGTGACCAATATTTTTATGCCATGTCGTCTGATAAGCCCATAAGGCTTCTGGAAGTTTATTTTCCAAATTCTAATGATTCACAGATATTTTTTTCGTTAGAACTGCCTCCAGGACTTTATTAGTACCTTCCACTTGTCCGTTTGCTTGGGGGTGGTACAGAGAAGTAATTATGTGCTTGATATGATAATTCTGAAGGGTGGTTGAAATATTATGAGTGGTAAGTTTTAATCCCCCATCTATTATTACTTCTCTTGGTAATCCATATCACACAAAAAGTTCAAATTGGATGTTAATAACTACTTCTTCCGTGGCTTTTGGAAGGGTTACTACTTCCACCCGGTTAGCCACATAGTCTATGAAGACTAAGATGACACTTTTTGGTTCAATGATGGATTAAAAGAACCCACTCATTCTAATGCCCATATCTCAAGGGGCTCTATTACCAATTGCGGTTGCAGATGCATTTTGTCAACTTGACAGGGATGACCCATTCTTTGGAAGTTGTAAAAATCCCGGACATATGTTTTAGCATCTTTAAATATCATGGGCCAGTAATAGCCCATATGGAGTACTTTGTGTCTAGTTCTACAATCAGAATATGGCCACAGCAGGGTTCATCATGGTAGGCTTTCCAAATATCATAAATCTCATTCTCCCTGATTGATCTACAAATTTGAAAATTGAAGCTCATGTGGAAGAGATATCTTGCCTATCGAAGAAAATTGAGCGTTGCGCTGAAACATTAATTTCATATCGCGTGGTGAAAAATGTGTTGTCAGTTCTCCTTCTTCCAGGTAATTCACCACATCAAAGTACCAAGTTCTCTTTATTTTCATGACAAACAGATGTTCATCCCGGAATTCATCATCCACTGGTGATGGGTCAATTATCTTAGGTACTCGGGACAAGAAATCTGCAACAAGATTTTCTTTTCTTGGGTGATCTTTGAGGGTAATATCAAATTCCTATAATAACAGCAACCATCGAGTCACTCAACCATTAGTAATAGGTTTTTTAGCCAAATATCTAATATCCAAATGATCACTGTACAAAAAAATTTGATATCCTATTATATAATGACGAAATTTATTAATAACATATACAACAACTACAAATTCCTTCTCTGTCATTGTATAATTTAATTTGGTCGGTTTAAGATTTTTGAATGGCATATGGTTTCTTGTCTTCTTCCTATACAAGGGCAATGCCTATTGTTGTGTCTGATGCCTCTGATGAGATATGGAAGGGAAAATTCCAATTTGGTCCTCTTAGTACTGGGGATTTTGAAACCAACCTTTTAAAATCTGCAAAAGAAACATCGCATTTGTCAGTCCATTCAAACTCAACGTTACCTGTTAAAACATATAATGGTGCAACTATTTTTTAGAAATGTTCTATAAATCTGCGATAATATCTGGCATAGCCAAGGAAACTGCATGCCTTTATTGTGGTACAAGGTGTGGGTAACTTAAGAATTAACTCATTTTTTTCTGCATCTACTTGAATACCCGCAACATAAATATAATGTCCTAAAACTACACCTTTGGTGATCATCATATGGCATTTTTCATGACTAAAGCATAACCTGGTAGGATTACATCGTTCAAGCACTTTTTCCAAATTCTCTAAGGCTTGATCCAATTCATCACTATACGAGGTAAATTCGTCCATATACAACTCAAGTCCTTCATTAATCAAATCAGAGAAAATTCTCAAGATCACCCTTTGAAAAGGGGCTCAAACATTACACAACCCAAAAGGTAAAACTTTATATGAAAATGTTTCCCATGGGTAGGTAAATTTGGTCTTGTCTTGATCTTCGAGAGCGATTTGGATTTGGTTATAACTACTAAAACCTTCTGAGAAGGACAAAACCTTCTTCCCAATGAGAGTGTCAAGGACTTGGTCTACAAATGGAAGGGGAAAATTGTCTTTCTGGGTAGCCTTATTGAGTTCTCTATAATCTACACAAATTCTCAGCTTCCTGTTCTTCTTGGGGACAATAGCTAATGGAGAAACACACTGACTATCTGAAATAGGGTATATAAAATTAACATCCAATAGTTTTTGTAATTCTTGTTTTATTATATCCTTGAGATGTGGATTTAATCTTCTCTGGAGCTACCGAATAGCACATGCATCTTTCTCTATATAAATGTGATGAGTACATAATTGCGGGTCGATGCCCTTCATATCCAAATATTCCCAGGAAAATGCTTGTTTATATTTGCAAAGAATCTAGATTAATTTTTGTTGTTTTTGGTTATCCAAATTGGCATTAATGTTAAGGGTTTTACCTGGTTCAATTTCAATTGGTATGCTATTATGAACGAGAGTTTTGCATATATGATTATTATTTGGAATTTCTAATGGATCTTCCTCGGCTTCATTATCAAGTATAGCTTTCAACATTTGACACATTGGATTCCCTATGGTAGATGGTCTATTAATGAAGTCATTAATTACATTATCTTCTATCTTATTTTCAAGTTCGAGGGCTTTATCTAATGTATGAGGGGAGCACATGTTTTCTTCTTGGTATCTATGTAGGCATGGATGATAATTTTCAATAAGTGAACTAGGCTTATTATGTGGATATATGATGAGGTTTTTGTTGGAATTTCCCTTGGTAATTGTCATGTTGCATATTCAACATCCTATATATGTGTTTGATGTTGTCAACCATGGCCTTCCTAATTCATAGGGTGCCCGTCCAATCTATTCCTTGGAATGATAGCCAAAAAGTCTACTGGGTATTCACAGGAATCCACAAAGAAAATAATGTCTTCTAGAGTACCTTCAAGCCTGACTATTGATCTATCATGTAACTCTAATAAAGTTATGGTTGGCTTCAAGGCTGTGATACCCAAAATAGCATAGGTCCCATCAGTTAAAATATTGATGGTTGCTCCTAAATCTACCAAAGTATTTGGAAAGGTGCAACCCTAAATTTGGACAATTAGTACAAGATTTCCTAGGTCATCGTACTTGAAAGGTACATATTTTCCTAAACTGAGATCAAATAATGTTCCTACAACGTGAACTGTTGGTGGGTCTTATGTTTTCCTTCTACGATTTGATTATTTTAGCATAGATCATAACGTCTCATATAGCCTGAAGGAGTGGAATTTTTATACATGAATTATTTAATTCCCCTATAAGATCAAAATCAAGATAAATACTTGGTTTAACTACGGTAAGTCTTTCAGGGAATGGAGGAGAAGCAGATGTAATTATATCACAACCTTGTTGATTAATTTCAACATCGTCAAGTTTTGTTTCAGAAATAATTACAGTTGGAGGTTTCACTACAAGATGCTCCTTTATGCATGTTTCATTGTCTTCCAATTCTTGATTAGCTCTGTCACCTTCAAGGAAGACATCTCACCCAGATATCAGCCGTAGTTTGTTGCATTTAAGAGGATTTACTTCATAATCTGAACTTTCAACAATTTGTACATATTGGACAAGTCTGTTATTTGGATTAGGATTCGACCGAGCTGGAAATTTTGGTGATATCAAGGGTTGTGGGTGCGAGGTTAATTTAAATGGAGCTTGTAACAATGGTTGAGACTAGGGAAGAGTCCCCACAGGCAGATTGATTGGTCCTCCAGGGTGCTTCCAGTTTTGAGGCCATACTGATTTTTTCACAAAGGAATTATTCCATTGTGAAGGATAGGGGTTATTAGCTGCATTTTGCAAAGATGGGGTGGAATATTTTTTATTTGTCCATACAAGTCCAACAAATGGTTGAGTTTTCCAAGGTAGTGTGCATAAGGCTAGGGTTTCCAAGTGGAGTTAAAAGATGGTTGTACCTGCCATCTAGATGTTAGGTCCTTATAATAACAGTGTATTCCCCCATTATTATTTTCATTGTAGCCCTTATTGTTATTGTTGAGCCCATTTTGTACCTATATTGTTATTATTGTGCCACATCGAAGCCCACTATTGTTATTGTTGTGCCCTTATATTATTATTGTTATTTTGGCTCTGATTATATTGTGACCCCTTAGACTCCTATATATAGAAAAGAGGCTTTGTCATTTGAATCATCGAAGAATTGTTCATTTGTGTAATGTAAATTAGGTTTCCCCCTCAAAGAGGCTGACTTTGAAGTCGTTGACCTATATTTTCTATCTTTTTTTGAGTTGGTTGCATAACATCTCGTATCAGAGCTTTGGATTCTAGGGTTTCACTGCTTCAAAGAGGTCCTCATGGCATTGTTGCCATAATTTTTTTTATACAAAGCTTCAAAAGTGAAAAACAAAATTTGTTTGAGATAACATCTTGATGAACATCTTATCCAAACTTCAGATCTTGTATCACTATATTTTCAGTGATACGATCCAAGGAAGTTAGGGTTTTCGTAGGTTCTCAAATTCCATCTCAAACAAGTGACCTTGGGAAAATATTCATAACGTTCTCTATGAGCATAAGATTCAAACTTCATAAATTGTGATAGAAATAATATGGACTGTAGTTTGTTGGGTATTATTTTCAGGTCTGAAGGTTGAAATAGTGATACATGGCACTTCATAAAATTTCTCTCTAATAAACTAGTCTATAATTAGGTCATTGTGGGAGATTGGGCATAACACTTTCTTGGAGAATCCAATCTTGATCAAATTTGTGGGTCTCAAAAGAGGACTCAGAGGGATACATCAGGAGGAAATTTTAGACTTTGGAGATCTGCCATTATAGAGATACAACATATTCATTATACAGATCCCACAAAGAAAAAATAGTGTGTATTTGTTTTAAAATTTGCATAACTTTTGTTTTAAAAAATAATTTGAAGTGATTAAAAGGGAATAATGAAGAATAATACTCATTAATTAATGCTCCGAAGAGAGAAAATGGAAACACCTAGTAAGAAAACCAAAATTTCTACTATGACGCATGAAGAAGAAGAAGAAATGTATCATAATATATCAAAATTATGAGACCAAGTGCAACATTTTTCTCTCTCACAAAGAGTAACCAAAAATTAAATGGAAGCTAATATGGATGGTTTGAGGAATAGCTTAAAATATAACATGCAAGGATTGAAGAATTTCATGAAATCTAATAAGGATGACATGAAAGCTAATATGGTTGACATGAAAGCTAATATGGTTGACATGAAAGACAATATGGAAGATTTTAAGAATGGTTTAGAAGCAGACATGGAAGGTTTAAAGAAAGGTTTGAAAAGGTTGCTACAAGAAATGCTTCCTAATGGTTAAAAAGTATTAGATGAAACTCATGATGAGAACAAAAGAAATGTTAATCATAATTTCAAAGACTCCAGCATTGGATCGAAGATCCACCATGTTCCAAAGATCAATATGAGGAAGTTTGATGGCAATGATCCTGTTACATCGATATAACATATGGAGCAATATTTTGATCTCCATAATGTGAAAACAGACACAAAAGTTACACATTGAAACTTTATGTTTGGAACCCAATCAGTTTGTATGGTATCGATGGCTTTTCTCTCGTAAAAGAATTGTCATTTGGTCAGTTTTTACAGAGGAAATGATGGCACATTATGACCATACAAAGAGCAACACCTTCTTTAGTCAATTGATAAATCTCAAACAAAAATGTTTAATGGTGGAGCACATTGAGGACTTTCAAAAATTGAATATAAGGGTAAATGATATTCCCGAGGAGAATAGGATTGATGTGTTCATAGGGACCTTAAAGAATAACATCCAACGTGAGGTTTTCCTTTGGAAACATGATTCATTGGAAAAGACATTCAGGTTGGAAAGAAAAACAGAAAGAAAAATTATGGCAACAAGGAAGCCTATCACTCACAACTATAAAGATGGAAGTGTTGCTGTCGTTAGCCTTCCACAACCTACAAGGTTGACACCACAACAATTGGAAGAAAAAAGAGCAAAAGGGATTTGTTATAGTTGTGATAGAAAATGCAATAAAGGTCATAAGTGTGCTGAGAAGAAATTATTTCACATAGATTGTGAAGAAGAGGAAGAAAAGGAACAAGAAATGTCAAAAGAAAGGGATATACACTAGGAACCAACCCTAGAGAAAGAAGAAAAGAATCCAACCATATCTTGTAATGCATTGGCATGAATTACCACTCCTCAAACTCTCAATATAGAAGGACATATCAAGAATAAAATGATAATAGTGTTGATTGATTCGGGTAGTACCCATAATTTTATTCATTGTAAGATAGCCAAGGAATTGAATTTCTTCATATATCTAGCACTAGAGTGTCAACTGATGGTTGCAAATGGAGGAACCATAAAGTTATCTAGAAGGTGCCATAATATCAAGTTATCCATGGGAGAATATGTTTTGAACATTACAATGCTTTCCATTCCAATGGGTGGTTGAGATGTTATACTATGAGTCCAATGGTTATAATCTTTGGGTACAATAGATTTTAATTTTCAATATCTTTTCTTGAAATTTTTTTGGTAAGGAAAGGAAGTTTAATTAAGGGGCATCGCATGAAAAATAGGAAATATAATCAGCTCTAACGGATGACAAAGCTTCTAAAGAAATAAAAATGGGGCATAATTACACAATTATGTTCACTATAGGTTCCCACATCGAAATCATAGATTTATCTAGATCTCAAAAATTTCTTGAATAGTAATTCCAATGTATTTGAGATTACCAAAAGCCTCCCACCTATTCTTGATCACAACCATGCTATTCATTTGATTCTAGGAAGTGTTCCTCCAAACATCAGGCTTTACAGATATCCCTGTGCCAAACAAAGTGAAATTGACATATGGTTGCAGAAATGGTAGATGCTGGTATAATTCAACCTAGTCAAATTTATTTCTCTCCTCTAGTAGTATTTGTGCACAATAAGGATGGATCATGGCGCATGTGTCCGAATTATACGGAGCTCAACAAGATCACTACTAAAGATAAATTTCCCATTCCAGTGATTGATGAATTATTGGACGAATTACATGGAACAATTTACTTCGCCAAGTTGGAACTTTGTTCAGGATATCATCAAATCAGAATGAAGACTGGAGATATTCTGAAAACAACAGTTAGAACTCATGAGGTTCATTATGAATTCTTGGTCATGCCTTTTGGCCTTACCAATGCACCTTCTACATTTTGAGGTTTGATGAGTTACATTTCAAACCCTTCCTTAGAAAATTTGTGTTAGTATTTTTTGATGATATACTAATCTACAAAATGTCTTGGAAGGATCATGTTCAACATGTTGACAAGGTACTCAAACTATTGTAGGAGAAACAATTATATGCAAAAACCTCCAAATGTTTCTTTGGAGTATAGGAGGTGGAATATCTGGGTCATATTGTATCTCATGGAGGTCTTAAGGTAGACCCTAGCAAAATTAAATCCATTAAGGAATGAGAAATTGCCACATCCATAAAGAATCTGTGAGGCTTTCTCGGGTTGACAGGGTATTATCGTAATTTTATCAAGAATTATGGGAGAATAGAAACACCTATAACAACATTACTTAAAAAGACGTATTTTCTTGGACTCTGGAAGAAATGATGGCCTTTTAACATCTTAAAGAGGCAATGTGCCAAACACCGGTATTATATGCCAAAATTCAAAAAAACTTTATTGTGGAATGTGAGGCCTTAGGAAATGGATTTGGTGCTATTTTAATGCAAGAAGGGAGACCCATTTCTTTTGAAAATCATCCAATCAAAGGAAAGTATTTACACAAAGCTATTTATGAGAAGGAAATGTTGGAAATAGTACATGCAATTAAGAAATGGAGACCTTACATAATGGGAAGACACTTCAAGGTAAAAACATGCCATGATACTCTTAAATACATTTAAAAAAAAATATTATCTTCAGAAGAGCAAGAGAAATGGGTCACAAAGATGTTGTGTGATGACTTTGAAATACTCTACAAAAAACGGAAGTAAAATGTTGTTGCAGATGCACTCTCAAGTAAGGATGAGGATGTGGAAGCATTGGTTTATGCCATTTCTATTATCCAAACAAATTGGATAAACGAAGCAAGGGATGAATGGAAGAATGATGAAGAAGTGTGCACACTCATTCAAAATTTTCAGCAAGATCCAATACATTTGATACACTTAGCTGGAAAAATGATTCGTTATGGTATAAAGATCGCTTATACCTCGCTAAGAATTCCCAACTCAAATACAAGATTCTTCTCGAATTACATACCTCTCTATTAGGAGGGCACTTAGGATTTTTAAAAACTTACCACAAGGTTCAGAAGGATTTTTTTGGGATGGCCTTAAATATGATATTCAAAAGTTTGTGTTGGAATATTTGGTTTTCCAACAAAATTAAGTTGAAATAATTAAGGCTCCGGGTCTCTTACAACCTTTATCCATTCCAATTCAACATGGGAGGAGGCTCCAATGGATTTTATCATAGGTCTACCCAAGTCTGAAGGAAAGAGTGTCATCATGGTGGTAGTTGATATACTTACCAATTATGCACACTTTTGTGCATTATCTCATCCATTTAATACCAGTATAGTTGCTAATGAATTTATGGAAATAATACAAAAGGTACAAGGAAACCCAAAGATTATTGTAAGTGATAGAGATCCCATTTTCACTGGAAATTTTTAGACAAAGTTATTTTCTTGTTTGGTAACTCAGTTGGCTCATAGCTCATCTTATCATACTCAATCTGATGGGCAAACTGAGATAGTAAACACATATTTGGAAGGATATATTCATTGCTTTGTAATTGATAAATAGACAGAATTGGTCAAGTGGTTGCCTTTGGTTGAATGGTAGTATAACACTTCCTTCCATATTGCAGCAAAAATGACCCCATTTATGACACTTTATGGATATCATCCACCATCCATCACATCATCTCTAAGAGAAAAGTATAAGGTTCAATCAGTGGAAGATCACATCGAGCATCGACAACATATTCTTCAACTCTTAAAGGATAACCTCACTTTGGTGCAAAATAGAATGAAACAATAGGCGGATCAACATCACAGTGAAAGATGTTTCGATGTAGGTGAATGTGTATTTCTACAAGTACAACCATATAAAAAAATGTCCCTTAAGCAAGCTAAGAAGGATAAGAAATTGTCAACAAAGTATTATGGTTCGTACAAGGTGTTGCAAAAGATTGGCACTATGGCATACAAATTGGAGCTTCTTGCATCTTCCAAAGTGCACCCAGTTTTCCATGTTTCATGCTTAAAGAAGGTTATGGTGACAAGGTCCCAGTTCAAACAATATTTCCAGAACTTGACGAGGAAAGAAAAATCATATTGGAGGTTGAAGCAATCATAGAAACAAGAAATCGAAAACTATGAAATCAATCAATTTTAGACTATCTCATCAAGTGGAAGAACTTAACCAGTGAAGATTCCACATGGGAGGATGAAAATTTTATACCGAAGCATCTAGAGCTACTTAAGAATTGAGGAAAACATATTTTTGAAGGATAGGGGCATGTTAGGTCCCTATAATAGTAGTGTATTCCCCCATTATTATTGTCATTGTAGCCCTTATTGTTATTGTTATACCCATGTTGTCCCCATATTGTTATTATTGTGCACTATAGAAGCCCACTATTGTTATTTTGTGCCCTTAAATTATTATTATTATTTTGGCTCTAATTATATTATGACCCCTTCGACTCTTATATACAGAAAAGAGGTTTTTTCATTTGAATAATCAAAGAATTGTTCATTTGTGTAATGTAAAGGAGGTTTCCCCCTTAAAGAGGTTGATTTTGAAGTCGTTGATCTATCTTTTCTATTTTTTAGTGAGATTGCTGCATAACAGTAGATCTAGGAATTTTTTGTTTAACATATTGTCCTTAATAAAACGGAGATGGATCTTTCATCATACCTAAAGGATGGGCCTTCCATTATCATCATTGTGCCATAAGATATCCTAGTTCTGGATCTTCCTCAACTTCTTTGAACATGACCTTCAATCCTAGTAGTGATGAGAATCGGTCTGTTGAATAATATTTAGTGAAAATAGCGCATGTTTCAACCGTATCCAATGGAAATTCCTTTTATTTTTGTTTCTTTTGGAAACACAAACAGAATATGGCTAAAACTTTTTTTTCTTCGAAGTGTTTTTGTTTGGCCTGCAAGAAGTCCAACTATGTAGTTAATGTGCCCAAAATTTTAGTTTTTAAATCTTCTAAAATATTACCAATCTTTGCTCAAGTTATGCCTCCACTTGGAACTTTGTTGCTTCGAGTAAGAGAATCCCTAATTCCAGATCTAGTTTGTGTACTTCCTCGTGAGCGCCTAATACATAGTTTAACAATATCATCATATTCGTCTTGGGAAATATCACCTTTCCTCATCAAATTAAGTGTTTCCATCCATTCATCTTTCATGCCTTTAATTAAAGAAGTTTTCATCACTTCCTTTAGTAAAGTGGTATAAGGTGATATTTGTAGGTTGTACTAAAATCTCTTAACGTATTCCTCTAAGGTTTCACCATCCTTTGCATTCATTTTAAAAATTTCATCTTTTAAGTCCCTAGATTGACAATAATCCTGATATTTGGTGAGAAAAGCACTTTTCATTGCAACTTAGGAATCTATAGTACCTCCTCCTAACACCATGAACCAACATAAATCTACCCCCTTTAAGGTAGAAGGAAACAATTTTAGCTTATGGGGATCAATGGTACCCTCTACACAGAACATGGAACTCAAATAAGAATGCATCGAGATTTTTTGAAGTCATCCCATGAAAAATTGGGATACTTTTTAATGGGATGGCTTTCATCGGAGCATTGGCGAATGGATTGACTATTGGATATTCTATGGCCGAGTTATGAGCTTGTGACACCTAGTTTTCCATTTGTAAAAGTTTTTCCAATAAATTTAAGGGATTTCGTGATCAGGAGGTATTATTTGAGTAGGGGGATTTTGGTTGACGTTAAACCCTCGAGGGGGCTTCACAACACTTCTTAGATATGGATTTCATATGCTTCTCTCTCAATAGGTGTCACAAGGTGTGCAAGTCCAGGAATTTGTGGATTTGTCTCAACATATTGTAATTCTATTCCACTCGTTTCTCCCTCCCCTTCTTTCAAGCTACAATAATGCCCCTCATATCTATTAGAAGGACTGAGGTGTCTGATAGGCATATCTTGAAAGCTTTTTTCAAGTCCTTTAATTTTGATATAAATATCAGTGTGAGCTGCAGTTGACGACTTTGCTACTGGAGGGGCAATGGTATAGCCCTTGCCAAATATTGTTCGGGGACTTACTAATGCTTGAGATTAAGATTTTCAAATGATTTCATCTATGAAGGTCAATCTCCCAAGGCTCACCGGACCTTGGTTTTTTGTGGATTTTGATAGAGATTTTTGTACTATAGCTATCTGATTTCTATTCTTCTTCTTAGTCATACACACCTACATAATTTAAATGTATCATCAAAAGGTGGGCGCTAGCATAAGCTCTTTATTTGTTGCATGTGTAGGTTCTTACCTTCTGTCTTCAATACCCAGACCTTCAGAGACACAATCTATCACTCTTTTGACAACCTCCTAAGAAATGACACCAAAATGTTGGGTAACAGGTTGTTCCTAAGGAATCAACCTAATCCAGTTTTCGTTAATTCATCAACTTGGGGTTCATATTTTTATTACAAGGTTGTTGACATAGTCTAGGGATAGTGCCTTAAATTACATGGGAATATCTCTGACTAACATAAAGAAAAAGCTATGAAGAAATACCTTCAAAAGATACTAAATCTTATCAAGTTGTAAACAAAAATGAAACGCTCTCCAGAAATCATGGAACCGTTTAACTATCTCCGAAACCGATATTAAATTCCACCAAACCAATTATCCTTATTATGGTATGAAACTTCAAAATGTATAACGCTCTTCAAAATGAATTTACTCTCAATCACTCTTAAATGCTAACAATAAAGTATGAAAATGGAAATTCACTTTCTCACAAAGTAATTATGGAAATGCGCACAACTAAATAATTACATCTGAAAACTCATCCAATCCAAATTGCAGATCTAAACATTCATGTAACTAAAATGTGAATCGAAAGATTCACATGGCCAAATAATAGATTTTAAGAATAGACACAGTGGAAATTGTAAATCTAAGGATCCACACATCTGAATTGTAAATTTAAGAGTTCACATAAGAAACAATTATCATTCATATGAAAAGAAATGAAAGGTAATAGTATAAGTGATCCAGATTTAGACAGGAATGCAATAGATTACAGAGATAACCATAAATACAGAGATGCGATAACCATAAATACAGATATGCAGCGGAAATAATACTTCATTTCATTACTGTAAAATACTGAAATATGCTTACAAACAGAAATGGAGAGAAACTAGCTAGGGCGATGGTAGCTTATCTCTGAGAAGAGATGTGGCGGCTACATGCCTCTGAACTGTTCCGAACTGTGTTACAATGAGGCTCGAAGGCCTATTTATTGTTGAGAAACAATGGAAAACCCTTCACATTCAAAAACCTAACCCTAGAAGATGAAACGCCAAATTGTGGGCCCCGTTTGGGTAAATTGGTACATCAATTTCCCGGGGTCGTAACTTTGGCATATGATCTCCGTTTGACGCGCATGATAGCTCGTTAGAAAGATCTATCCGAGTACTACCACTTTGGGAGGCAACATCGGTCCATGGACCCATGTTGTCCCAGAATCCCAAAAAAACGTCGTTTAGGGCCTCAAAACGGCTCCGGAAGTTCAGGACCCGAAAAACTGCTAAAAATAGTAAACTGTGCTACAATTTAGGAAACTAAAAAGACTGAAAGAGACAGTTGTGGGGGTCCAAATGGGCTGGTGGGTGGCCACCAACATCCACCTGGATCATTCCTCCCCCCTTAGGAAGCAATGGTCCCCATTGCGTTGAGCTCCTCCATCTGCTGAACTTGTCCTGCAATCTCTGATGTGTCCAGTGATGGTGGGAAGCATGGTCGACGATGGTCCACATTGAACACTCGGTGCAAGCAAAGGAATGGAGGAACGCTGTGCTTGAAAGCATTGTTTCCCATAGCCTTGGTATCGGTGTAAGGACCATGTCGGAGTGGTCTGAGTTTCTGATGGGTTCTGGTAAGGCGTTCTTTCTGCATCTGCAACCAGACTTTGTCGCCCACTTGAAGCTTGTGTGGTACCCCTGTGCGTGAGAAGTTGTTCCTATGTTCTGTCATGACCGTATTCCTTTGTTGCTGTTGCTGCGTAGAGGAACCCTTTGCAGGGGTCATGGATGTAGCAACAATCTTCCCCTTACTTTGGGAGTGAACCAGACAGATGAATTTCCTGGTTTGTGAGATGAGCTTGCTGCCCTTCTTGGTAGTGATCAAAGATGTGGCGGTAGGTGGGGCTACCTCCGGTATCCTGTATAATGAATTATTCAAAGAAATAATGACAGCACGAGGCCTTGACTCATACACAGCATGTCGCCTCCACAAGTATGGCTGGCCTAATAGTACATCACAAACATCCAGAGGTGTAACATCACATAATACCTCGTCTGTGAAGGGTTTGATGCTGTAGGGAAGGCGGCATTGCTGGCGAACTTTCAGATCTCGTCCTTCATGAAGCCACCCGATACTGTACGGCTGCGGGTGTGGTGTAGTCGGTAGCCCAACCGCTTCACGACCTCTGCTGAAACCAGGTTCTTTTGGCTACCACTGTCGATAATGAATTGCAGCGGTGAACCCTTCACCCACATCTGTGAGTGGAAAAGACGCTCCCCCTCCTCTGGATCTTCGGGCTCATTTTTCTGGATCTTGGCAGTGGCAACAGTGGCGCTGGGATCCACATCAATGATTTGCTTCCCTTTTCCATTCCCCTTGTCGGGTTCTGGCTCAGGGTCAGAACATGCATCTGATTCGAAAGCCTTCAACTCAGCCACCAGCGACTGCTTGGTCCGACACTCACTTGTGTTATGAGTGGGACTCTTGTGGAACTCACACCACTTTCCTGTGTCCTTCTTCGGCTTCATGGTGTTGTTCTTTTCTTGCGGCTTCGACGGGTTGTCTTGGGTCACCCCGCCTTGGCTTTGTCCTTTGGGCTTTGGATTTGCAGATCCAAAGTCTCGCTTCTTCTGCTTGAACTTTTGCTTGATTTTGACAGCGTATCGGTATGCTGTGCCGAGTGAGGGGATGTTCAAGAACACCATCTCTTCCTGGATGTACTTGTGCAGGCAGCCACGGTATTTGAGTACCAGATGCAGCTCAGAATCTTTGATACCCAACTGTGTGCGAAGGGTATGAAAAATGTTTGTGAACTCCGACACATCTTGGTCTCGTCCCTGCCGCAGTGTGGTCCATTTGATGTATTTGTCCTCATAGGTTCCGACAGGGTAGTACTGCTCCTTGATGGCATCCCGGAAGTCATTCCAAGTGGGTGCGGCTGAAAATAGTGAGCCTGTACTTTCATCCTTCTGCTCGCAGTAGGTTTCCCACCAGTCCTTGACGTGGGGGGCTGCTTTGAGAAGAGCGAAAACAATCTTTTCCCGACTTGAAAATTCGTGAACAGAAAAATACCCATCTAGTAGATTTAACCATTTATCTACGGCATCTGCGTCTATTTGACCCTCGAAGATGGGGATTTGAAAATTAACTTGTACCTTAAATGGTGTGGCATTTCCAGAGTCGCTGTTGGAAGCCGATGCGTCGCCTCTGGGTAGCCGCTAAAGGATCTGTGCAAAGCTATCCATCATCGCGTTCCGTTGTCGCTCGAGGGCTTCTTCGAGCAAGATTTTGATAGGATCTCCTGCCCCCTTGTCTTTCTTCTCATCCGCCATGGGAGGCCGTCGGGATTTGCGAGGCTGGTCTTGCAAAGGTTCGACCAGTTCAAGCCCTAACTCCTTATATCTCGACCTCGTTGGGGACATGCAAAGAAAAACAGAGAAAAAGCAGACCGCTCTGATACCACTGATCCGGATTTAGACAGGAACGCAATAGATTACAGAGATAACCATAAATACAGAGATGCGATAACCATAAATACAGATATGCAGCGGAAATAATACTTCATTTCATTACTGTAAAATACTGAAATATGCTTACAAACAGAAATGGAGAGAAACTAGCTAGGGCGATGGTAGCTTATCTCTGAGAAGAGATGTGGCGGCTACATGCCTCTGAACTGTTCCGAACTGTGTTACAATGAGGCTCGAAGGCCTATTTATTGTTGAGAAACAATGGAAAACCCTTCACATTCCAAAACCTAACCCTAGAAGATGAAACGCCAAATTGTGGGCCCCGTTTGGGTAAATTGGTACATCAATTTCCCGGGGTCGTAACTTTGGCATATGATCTCCATTTGACGTGCATGATAGCTCGTTAGAAAGATCTATCCGAGTACTACCACTTTGGGAGGCAACATCGGTCCATGGACCCATGTTGTCCCAGAATCCCAAAAAAACGTCGTTTAGGGCCTCAAAACGGCTCCGGAAGTTCAGGACCCGAAAAACTGCTAAAAATAGTAAACTGTGCTACAATTTAGGAAACTAAAAAGACTGAAAGAGACAGTTGTGGGGGTCCAAATGGGCTGGTGGGTGGCCACCAACATCCACCTGGATCAATAAGAAAGACAACAATATTTCTAGTGACTAGGCCCATTTTCTTCGAAAGTAACTACCTGAAGGAAAATTTAAAATAATAGATTAAATATGAACCATTCAAACCTTCATTAATATCAAAGTAAATTACAAAACTGTTTATAAAACTTCAAAGCAGTTATGTTGTTCACTTTTTACAGTCGCTGAGAATGATAAAAAAACATAATAATTCTTTCTTACTAAAGTTTAATTTATATTACAACTTATTTATTATGCTGGAATGATAAAGCTATCCTGAGAATAAGAATATTCTCAGGGTCACTTATTTAAACTATAAAATCCTAAGATAACAGATCATATCTCCTCCTTGACTATTTCGTGCAAATAGATGTGAATCCTCATCCAATATGCCAAGATTTGCCCAACGGTCTTTAAAACTTGGTTTATTCTCTAGTGTTTCGAGGGAAAATCAATCATTTCTCATATTTCTCATGTACATAAATTAACTCATATTGTAACTTTATGATATTTAAAGCACTCAAATTAACTCATTAATAATATGAAATACTAAGATATTATTAACTACTTTTCTAGAGTTTCTATCTCTCAAATTGTTATAAACTATACTTAAAGGTATTGTGAAATGAATATTTAACTAAAGAAACAAGGGGAAGAAACATACCAATTCCATGGCCCAACAATCATCATCCATGAATTCCTACAATTCGGAATTCTTGATGAAACACTTACTTCCTTTTGATCGATGAATCTTCTGATGAGGATTTCAATAGAGGATCTTAAGTATCCTCATCTAGTAGATGTTTCCTTTTGACTGATGTATGATGAGCTTTAGATGACTTTTTCTTCTTTTCACTTATGTTACTAATGAGGTTAGCAAGAGCTATAACCTTCTATAGGTGATTTCTATAGACTTCAACTTCAACTATATTTCATGTTTTCCTTGCTTTTAATGCTTATATGATGCCATGATGCATCCTTTCATGCTCCTTAGTGACTCATGATACACATATCTTATAACAAAAAACCTAAAGACAAAAGCTTGAAAGTAACTAGGTGAGGAAGCCTATCTCAGTCATAGTAGAGGTCTTTTACTTCCTCTTTTTTTGATTTCTTCTTTTCAGCTTCCTCCAACTCTTTGGTGATATGGGTTTCTTCTCTTCTACTTTTGTTATTGTCCTTCTTGAGGTTAGGAAAATCACTCTTATAATTCCTTTATTCTTGACATTGATAGAATTGAACCTTGGCCACATTCTTCTTATTTTTATGAGGACCGAACTTTCCAAATTTTCCCTTCTTTTCATCATAGTAGCATATGCTTTATTTTGCTTATTTGATCCCACATCGGGTTTTTCCTTTAGCCTGCTTTCTTCAATCTTGCATAGAGACCATAAGTCCTTGAATGGAGTAGCTTCTTTATTCCCATAAATTCTTGTAGTAAAGTTACCCCATTCTTCTGGTAGTGCATTTAGTATTGCAATGGTCATCTCTTTGTCAGACATTATTTCTCCCAGATCTTGAAGTTGGTCCCTTATTTTAGATATCCTCATAAAGTATGAGGCTATCCATTCTTCATTTGATATCCTTAGCTTGTAGAGTTCTTTTATTAATGAGATAACTTCTCCTACAATGCTTACAAAAACAACTCAACCATTTTTTCATATATTTCTTTTGAATTTTCAAGTTTAGATGCACATGGGATGAGGGGATCCTTGATAAATTCTATGAGAATCCTTTGAGCCCTTGCTTCCACTTTCATAAATATTGCAAGTGATTGAGAGCATTCCTTTGGAGGTTTAGTGATTGATCCCTTAACATTTTCCATGACCTCATTCTCAATGAGATTCATATCTATCCTTTTCTTCCATACAAGAAAGTTTGAAGCCCCAACCAATTTGTTTCTTTCTTTGCAAAAATACATTTTGACAGATTCAAATGTATACATAAATATACTTACCTGGGATGATGCTTCTTCCACTTGCTTCCTTCTTGAGTTTGACGATGATATATATAATAGAAAACTTATCCTTGATGAAGTTATTTCTCTTCAAGAGTGATCCTTGGCTCCACAGAGAGGGAGATCACCTTAGATATTTTGATGTTGATGTCCTTGTTGATGATGATTGATGATGACTTATTGAAGATCTATTGATTATTCCTGGATGATATTCTTCAATAATAAGGATTTTCTTTTGAAATTAAATCCTTACTTCAATGATAGGCATATTTCCTTAGAACTTTTGATGATGATGATAATGTCCTTGGTATTGTTTCTCTTAGATGAATAGTCTTCAAGTTATTTTTATTTGTAGATCTCTTCAACTTGAATAGGGTTTTTGTGGTATTTTAATGATGACTTGAGGATTCCAATACTTCTTCTGGTGTAGCCTTCTTCTTTGATCTAGGGTTTTGACACTTCTTTGTAGATCTTGACTTCAGGGTGATCTTCTAGATTTGATTTGGTTCCCTTCTCGAGTTTTGGTCCTTGAATGCTTGAGTGTCCTTTGATAAGATGCACTTCCTTGATTTTTTCACCATAGCTCTGAAACCAGGTTGAGAAATCTAATGCATTATGATTAGGATATTTTTCTTGTAATGATAACTTCTTGTGAATGCCTTTTACTTCCTTTACATTAGGTTCTTCTATTTTTTTAGATTATTATAGTATTTCTCCTCATCAAAAAGTCACCAAAGCATAAACAATATAGAGACAAGAGACACAGAATGTAGGTGATCAACTAAGGCCAAAAACTATCCAACTTGTGAGGAAAACCCAAATAAACCTTCTTCTTCTAGATACTTTGATTGACGAATATCAAGACCAAGACTCTTGACACAAAAACCTATCCAAGACAAGTCAAAAGCCTTCTTAGTTTAACTCATTCTACCTTGAGTCAATGATGGTAAAACTTCTTTCTTGTCCCTCTATCTCGGATAACCTTCATATTTCGGTCCCTAGATTCAAATATGTAACTCTGGAACCTTCTATAGAAACCCTACTTGAAGCATGTGAGAGAGATTGTCATCTTGATTCCCTTCACTAGCATGTAGTATTTCCCTTTTGCAATTCAACTTGAATTATTGACTAGTTTTTCTCCTTTATTCAGTCCCTTATGTTGATTGTGATGATGTCATATTCCTACAACAGATGACACCTATTTTTCCCACACATGTGAAGGATTTCTTGCCCAAAAATAGGTCAATATACTTCAGCTCCTAGAAGTCCTTCTCCTCGCTTGATGTGTGGTGTATTCTCCTTGGCTTCTTGTATCTTCTCTTCTATTTCAGATCCTTGATCGAGTTTTTCACTAAGTGAGGCTGATCTGCCCTATTTATAGTGGTTTGTTCATCAAAATAAGTCAACTTCTACTAGTGACATGGTCGACATGCCTTTCTAGAATCATCCATAGGCCGACTTCAAGGAGAGCTTGTGACATTGTTGATTTGGGTGGATATTGGTGGCCAATCACCTGTTCCAATTAGAGCCCTAACACTGTCTCTTTCAGTCTCTCTGTCTCCTTAATTGTAGCATAGTTTACTATTTTTGGCATTTTTTCGGGTCATGCACTTTCAGAGCTGTTTTAAGGCCCTAAACGACATTTTTAGGGAAAATAGAGAGATCGAAAAGATTCCAATCCAACTTGATAATTCACCATTGGCCTTCTCTTCGAGATATTTGAAACGAGGTATTATGATATCCAAAGAGAGATCATGTTCCAAGGTTACGAGCCCGGGAAGTTGATGTACCAATTTACCCAAACGGGGCCTACATTTTTGGAACTTCATCTCCTAGGGTTAGGTTTTTGGATGTTTAAGGTTTTCCATTGTTTCTCAATAATAAATAGGCCTCTGAGCCTCATTGTAACACAGTTCAGAGGCATGTAGTCACCACATATCTTCTCAGAGATAAGCTACCATTGCCCAAGTTAGTCTTATTTCCATTCTGTTTGTAAGCATATTTAATTATTTGATATTAATGAAAGATAGTGTTATTTTTGCTGCATCTCTATATTTATGGTTATATATGTAATTTGTTGTGTCTGTGTTTAAATCTAGATCAGTGGTATCAGAGTGGTCTTCTCTTTCTCTGTTTTTCTTTGCATCTCCCCAACGAGGTTAGGATATAAGGAGTTAGGGCTCAATCTGGTTGAATCTTTACAAGATAAGCCTCAAAAATCCCAAGTACCTCCCATGGTGGATGAAAAGAAAGATGAGGGGTCAGGAGATTCTATCAAAATATTTCTCAAAGAAGCCCTCGAGTGACAAAGGAACATGATGATTGACAACTTTTCGCAGATGCTCAAGCAGCTACCTAGGGGCGATGCATCTACTTCCAGCAGCTACTTTAGAAGTGCCACGCCCTTTAAGGTACAAGTTAATTTGGCATTCCCATACTTTAGGTTCAGATAGATGCGAATGTCATAGATAAATGGTTAAATCTTCTAGAAGCATATTTTTCTGATCACGAATTTTCCAGGTGGGAAAAGATCACTTTTGTACTTCTCAAAGCCGCCCCCTGCTTCAAGGACTGGTGGAAAACCTACTGCAAGCAGAAGGATGAAAGTATGACCTCACTTCTTTATGCTGCACCCATTTGGAATTCATTCTAGGATGCCATCAAGGAGAAGTACTACCCTTTTAGAAACTATAAGGATAAATACATAAAGTGGACCACGCTGCGGCACAGAAGGCAACAAGACGTGCTGAAGTTTACCAACACTTTTCATACGCCTCGCACAAAGTTGGGTATCAAGGATTCGGAGCAGCATTTGGTACTAAAATAATGAGGCTTCCTACATAGGTACATCTAGGATGAGATGGAGTTCCTAGACATCTCCTCGCTTGGCACGGTGTACCGATACACTATCAAGATCGAGCAGAAGTTTAAACAAAAGAAACAACACTTTGGATCTATGAATCCGAAGAGAAAAGGACAAAGCCAAGGTGGGGTGACTGAAGACAACCTGTCGAAGCTGCAAGAAAATAACACCACCACAAATTCAAAGAAGGACATAAGAAGGTGGTGTGAGTTCAATATGAGCCCCACTCATAACATAAGTGAGTGTTAGACCAGTCATTGGTGGTCGAGTTGAAGGCTTAAAAATAAGATGCATGTTCCAACCCTAATTCATAACTTGACAAGAGGAATGACAAAGGGGAGAAAATTATTGATGCAGAGCCCAACGCCATTATTGCCACTGCCAAGATCCAGGAGAATGAGCCCAGAGATCTCGAGGAGGGGGGTATATTTTCCACTCACAAATGTGGGTGAAGGGTTTGCCGCTGCAATTCATTGTCGATAGTGGTAGCCAAAAGAACCTCATTTCAGCAAAGGTCATGAATCAGCTAGTCTTACTGACCATTCCACACCCACAATCGTACATGATCGAGTGGCTTCACCAAGGACGAGATCTTTGAGTCAGCCAGCAGTGCCACCTTCCCTACAGCATCAAGCCCTTGAGAGATGAGGTATTGTGTGATGTTGCTCCTCTCGACGTTTGTGATGTATTATTAGGACAACCATACTTATGGAAGTGACATACTGTATGAGTCTAGACCTCACTCTATGATTATTTCTTTGGGTGATATGTTATACAGGATACCAAAGGTAACCCCACCTACTGCCACCTCTTTGATCTCTGCCAAGAAATGCAATAACATCATCTCCCAGACAAGGAAATTTATTTTCTTTTTGGTTCGCTCTCAATCTAAGGGGAAGATCGTAGCCACATCCATGGCCCCTTGGAAGGGTTCCTCCACGCAGCAGAAGCATGTGGATATGGTCATGAAAGAATACAAGGACATCTTCTCCTCACCCACAGGGATACTATTGCACTGTTAGGTCAACCATTCCTTCGATCTGACTCCCAGAGCACCTCTACCCAACGGGTCAGTATGTTGTTGCTCCATTGTGGAAAATGCCAAGTAAAAGCAGCGACATGATCAACATCAGGTGCCACACAAGTTTCATGTGGGCGGCAAAGTCTTGTTGCATTTGCAGAAAGAAAACCTTACAAGATCCCATCGGGGACTCATACCACTTCGATATGGTCCTTACGCCATTACCAAGGCTGTGGGAAACAATTCCTTGGAGCACAACATTCCTCGATTCCTTGGGTTGCACGGACTGTCCAATGTGGACTACCCTCGGTCATGCTTCCCACCATTACTACTCACATTTGACATTGCAGGACATCTCACACCAATAGAGCTAAACCCAGACTGCATGGAACATGCCACCACTGATTGCATCATGGACACACAGATCAAGAGAACTCACTAGCAGAAGATCCAAATATATTGGGTTGTCAAAGCTAACTAACTCCTTCACCAAGGCAAGTGGCTCACCAAGGACCAAGTTTAGTAGAGGTTTCCCCATCTCATGGAGGCACTGAATGCAATGGGGACCATTTCTTCCTAAGGGGGGAGGAATGATCCAGGTGGATATTGGTGGCCACCTGCCTGTTCCACATAGACCCCCAACACTATCTCTTTCAATTTTTCGGTCTCCTTAATTGTAGCATAGTTTACTATTTTTGGCAGTTTTTTGGGTCCTGAACTTTCGGAGTCATTTTGAGGCCCTAAAAGATGTTTTTAGGGAAAACAATGAGACCAAAAACATCCCCAATCTTCTCTATTTGCTCTCAGCCTTCTCTTTGAGGTCTTCGAAATGAGGTACTATGATAGCAAAATGAGCATCCCATGCCAAAGTTACGACCCAGAGAAGTTAATGTACCAATTTACCCAAACGGGGCCCATAGTTTTGGCGCTTCATCTCCCAGCGTTATGTTTTTGGATGTTTAGGGTCTTCCATTGTTTCTCAATAATAAATAGGCCTTTGAGCTCATTGTTGCATAGTTCAGAGACATGTAACTGCCACATCTCTTCTCAGAGATAAGCTACCATCACCCGAGCGAGTCTAATTTCCATTCTGTTTGTAAGCATATTTCATTATTTGATATTAATGAAATAGAGTGTTATTTCTGTTGGATCTCTGTATTTATGGTTATATATGTAATTTTTTGCATTCTTGTTTAATCTGGATCAATTGTCTTGGAGGGTTAATAAATTTTCTTTTACAATGAATTACATACCCAAACGGGTCTTCAAACTTTGGCATTGACTCAATAGACTTTATGACGTGATGACCAACCCTAATGGCTCGCAATGGGAGCCTTAACTATATAATATTCCTTGACCATGAAACCCATGACGCAAGAATTACAAAATAAATTTATTTTTCTTATTTACATCAATTACATAAAATCACAATTACAAATGTCATTATGAAGACCAAACCTAGTTACATTTTTCAACAAATCTAGTCTAAAAAGATCAAATGAGGCAACTATTGAAAATTCCAAGGAAGAAATTTGTAGTAGCCCTGAAGGAAGCCAACATCAAGAACAAAATCTGAAGAAAGTGAAAAAGAAAGCTATGAGAAATATTAGGTGTTTTAGATGTTAGAAATTTGGTCTCATGTCAGCTAATTGTAAAAGCAAAAGGACAAGGATTTCCCAACAAATGAAACACTCAAATGAGGAGAATTTTTAAGCAGTCAGTCAAGGAAGAGAAACCTTATCGATCTCCAAGTACAAAAAAATATTTTATTGGTACTAGTATTCATGTAACCATTTCGGGCTTAAAAGTGTTGACTATAAAGTTTATGGCACAAAGAATAGAACGCAGATCATAAAAATATCTAAGGCATTTCTACCATTTCTTGGACATATTAGATGTTTTGTTAGTGATAAATTAGGCCCTATGGCCTAAGACTGCAAGCTTCCCATGGCCATCATGGATTCTATATAAACGATGAAGAAGAATTATGATGCAAATACTTCCAACATTTGTTGAAGTAACCTACAAGAGAAATTCAAAATAATATATAAAAGAAAAGTACAACGAGAAATAAGAGACCAAACTATCACTTGAGAGGAAAATTTAAGCCACCTTGGCCTGAGGGGGAGAATAAAGTAGAAAGTGTACAATTTTAGGGGGATCTCCTCCATTTAAAGAAAGTCTCATCAGTCGTTGGTATTTGGTCAAGAGCGCAAGCGAGTATGGTAATTGTTGGAGTATTTTAGTTGCTCAATTGGCCATCAATGGTCTGAATGCATTTATTATTTTCAATTTTTGAAATGATCTTCAACGATGAAATTAATTTGATACATGTTATATCTTATGGGCATTAAATGATGAGATTGGGCCCAGGATTTTTGCTTATGCAAACTTGATTAGTTATATTCGCAACCCATTTATTGAATGGGGTTGGAATAGAGGTGGATTTGGTCATCAAAGAAGTGGAACATTGGAATTAATTTAATTTGGTCTATCTTGGTCGAAGATGACTAACGCATGATGATCAAGAGTATGTTGTGCAAACAATAATTCATAATAAAATAACTCCTAAAAATCCTTGAGCGATGAATGATATGACTAATGTTTGATGAGGACATTAAAAAACCAATGAATAATATGTGCATGGTTATAGAATGAGTAAGCAAAATGTAGCTTGCGATATGTCCAATCTTTAGGTCATGGACATAGTTCTTCTCTTTCATGGCCTAGAAATTTGAGAGTCCCTTCAATGGTTCATGTTGGTCAGGTTGGTGTAGATATCATACTGCCTTACAATATACGTGAGCATGGCCTATGAGAAATCGATTGTGTACTTTTTATTAAATGGAATTGATGGAGGAAATTATGGCACTAAATTTTTACATACGGAGCTTCTTTAAATAAAATACTAATTCAAGAGTCTGTGTTTTTTGTGATGTGCGATAAATCTATAGGATCTCTCCTCAGGAAAGTTCTCATTTGCAAGTAATGCTTAGAAAGTTGAAGAATTTTTTCTAAGAAAGAGAAGTGAGTGAAGCATCTATTTTATCCTTTGCATGTTACATATTTGATTGAGTGCATGAGCATGTTAGTGATTTCAACAATTAGTGATTCTAGTCAAGGATGGGTAGTGGTTGTTGAAAGACATTGTTGTGTGTATTTAAAGAGATTGCTCTGATACATAAATTGGAAAGATTTTTAGGTCTGAATATGGGCCTCAAAACAAAAATGTACAACTTTATAAGAACCAATAGGATTCAAGATGATGATGTCAACCATGGGGGATGATTCACCATTTTTGGAGTAAAAAAGTAAAAATATTAAAAAATAAAAAAATAGAAAAAAACTACTTTTTCAACTCTTATTTTCAGCTTCTCTCCCTATAGCTTTACCAAAATTTCAAGCGATAGCATTGGTTGATGCAAAATTTAATTCCTCATCAAGGGAGTACCCATGTTGCATACTTTCTATGGACCCTACTACACGAAAAATGAGAAATACATGATTGCAATTACATTTTTTCATGTATTTCTCATTTTTTGTGTAGGAGCATCAATTAAAAATAGGCAACATGGGTACTCCATTAATTAGGAATTAAAGTATGCATCCAACAAGTGCTCCAACTCAAAATTTGAGTAAAACCATAGGGAGAAAAGTTGAAAATACGAGTTGAAAAGCAGTTTTTTCTTTTTTCCCTTTAAAATTTGATGATGCAATCTAATATTATTTTATTATTTTCACTATTGTTTAATAGTATTCCTTAGATGGACCATTTTAGACCTCAAAATTTCTCTAATGAACCTGTGTGAACCTTTTTAAGTGAAAACTTGATCCAAGAGATCGATTTTAAGGTGCTGGGAACCATAAATTAAGTTATCCATTGCATTGAGTGATTTGGAACATGAGTATAGTAGAGAAGATAGTCCATTGGAGAAATTTTGAAATACCATTGTAAAAAAATATTAGAGTGATGTGTGATTTGCATGTGCATTGATAGAATTTAGGGGTTGAGCGCATCAGAGGTTAGGCATAGAGCATATGGTGAATGGTTGTAAAAATACTTTGTTTGATTGTTCTCTGAAGTGAGGTGAGGAGTAGAGGTGGAGTATGAAGTAGATCGAGCCCGTGTGCACATAAAATGAATAGATAACCTATTGCAGAGTGTATATATTAGGAGATCAATGCAACAGTTTTTTATAGTTGAGTTTTATATATAACAAACAATGTGTTTGCAGGGCACATGACAATGTCCATTGATACCACAATTTCTTATTGACTGTCTTAGTGTGAGTCAATTTTTTGGCTACTAATGTATTGAATTGATGAAACCTTCCTTATGATAAGTTAGATGTTGATAAATTGTGGGAATTTTTAGTATTTTCTATTGTTGCTATTCTTTATTGGTGTTTGGAAAATTCTTTATCATTGACTGATGTCATTGATTGATGAGACCCACTTAGGGTTTTTGCAGTATTTCCATTAAAGATGTTGCATGGAGAGCATGTGGACCTCGCGTTTTTCTTACAATATCATGACTCTATTATATTGAGCCAAATGGTTATATGGTGATTAATGCACATTTTTGTTACTAGATAAATAATGATGGTGTTGCATAGAGTTTGCTGTATGCTTCTAGATGTTGCATATCTACTTAGTGTTGCTTTGTCTTGGAGATTCAATTTTATTTATTTATTTATTTATTTATTTTTTTATATATGAGGATCATATGTTCTATATTTTTGTTGGTATATTGTCTCCATAACCTTGGTTGGGAATAATGAGTTATGTTTAGCTATTGTTGCATACATTAATTCTTACTATTGATGCATTTTCTACCACTGAGGGTGCTATTGCCTCAATCATTTATGACTCGATGATGCTACATATTGTTATTTTTATGGAGGACACGTGTAGTTATTCATCGTTTCTTTATCATTTCCTGTTTGATATGAGATCACAAATTCATGCTACTATTTTGGTGAATGTATTAGAGGGATTATTGTCTGCCTCCAAGTTATGCTTATTTCATGACTCTATGGCTGCTAAGTTTATGAGCTATGATCAAGATATTTGAAGAATATCAATTGTGCCTTCATCGAAATTATCTTTGTTGATGTTATAAGGTGGACATTTAGATGTAGGGCTTTATCATGTACATATTTTTTATGTCATGTCCTAGTGTTTGGTAAGCCCACGGATGTCATCTATGTACTTTCATTTACAACCATGTATCTCACTTATTAATCCCTATAACAATTGTTTAAATTTTTTATTCATGTCATGTAAAATAATTGGTTGGTGATAGGAAAGAAAGTAGAGTCATATATTAGTCATATCTGTTTGTTACAGCCATAAATGAGCTATCATATGTACCAGTCATGTTGTGTGGAGTTAGTTCTTCAGTGTATGAGGTGTAGCCTTCAACATGAAGGCATTTATTACAAGTTTATGATTATGACTTTAGTTTGAGTATGCGCTCAAGGGGATCATGTTTGTTGTGTGATTTCTTATTAGATCCAAATTATTGTGTTGCTACTTGAGGGAGTATGGATGGTAATATTATTGATTTGGCCTTGTCATTATGCATATGTTGCTACTATGTTTTGGTGCGGACAATATGGTTGATCAAATAATGTTGTTGTTTCTCATTGAGTTGGGAGAGAGAGTTGGTACACTACTACTATTTTGTGTTTTCCTGACAGTATTGTTGGTATAGATGGAGCTACTGTTTATGTTCATCATTGATGCTACTATGTGTTGGTGATTTTATTTTCTATTACCTCCATGACACATAGAATTGTTTGTTGATACTTTAGGAGAGAGAGAATTTGACAGAGTTATTGCCATTGTTTCTTGTTGTCATGTTTCCATAGGGAGTGAGAGAGCATGATTCTTATATATGTATTATGATAAGATCCAACTAGGGTTCAAGGGGAGTTATTGACTATTGAACTACAGATACCATTGATAGGTTTAGCCCTTTTCCAATGATTTCAAAGGAGGATTTCTTGAGGAGATCAGTTTCAGAGCCCAGTAGGATGGTCCAGTTGGGTTCGTCGTCAATGCCAAAGCAGGGAGATTGTTGGCATTGGTTTGTGTTGCAGTGTTGCTAGAAGGCATTGATATCAGCTTGGTAGCATGAGCTGCAGATGTCTACTTATGAATATGCTTGTTTAGTATGTGTAGTGGCCATCATTGGTTGTAGGTGTTAGTGTAAGCACTAGATGGTATTGGTTGTGTATGGATGCATGGACTTTATAGACATATTTGGGCACTGCAACCCCAATCACATATGTCCATAAACCAAGGGATTATAAGTGCCTAAAAGCATTGTTTCACACCCTAAAGGAGCAAGGTCAACTGATTACATCATCTCCCAGAAGTTTTCTATGAAAATCCACTCAGAACTGGTCAAAGCAGGACCATACAGACTGCCCAGTGCAAAGGGTGCGATGCATTTCACCTGCCACATGCAAAAAGTGTGATGCATACTCAAAATCCCTTCTGTAGGGTGTGATGAGTGAGAGCAGACAAATGGTACAAGCAGTTTGCTAAGTGGGGACCCTAAGAATCTTCTAGAAGCTGCTCATTTGAAACTTGCCTCCCTGAGTTCGCCCAAGGATGAGTAAGAGATCATGAAATCTCTAAGTGGAACCAAGAACTATCAGAGAGATGACACTAATCAAAATCCCAGAAGCTGACTCACCCCCCTGTAAATATCTATAAATGGATCCCTCATCCCAAAGATCCAGGGGTTGGAATTTGGTAATTTGCAAAGAGGTGATGTTTGTTTCTCTTTGAAGACATTGTTGGGTGATCTTGCTTTTTGTGAGTTGAAGAGGCCTTTCATGCTAGGAGGATGGTGCTGGGTCAGACCAAGTGGTTGTAATCCTCTCTTCTACTACTTTTACTAATAAAGCTATTTGAGTTTGCCTCCATATTCTTGTGTATCTCTGAATATTGTGTTGATATATGCATTTGTATGGTCAATATATATCTAATCCTATATTGTTTACATTGAAAGATCTCTATGCTTTGATGTTATTATGTTGTTGTGAATCTACAAGTGCTCTTTGAAGCGGGACAAGTAAGGAAGCAGTGGCAAGATTCTGTCAAAGGGGAAAGGAAACAAGTAAGGAGCCAAGCAGAAGAAAAAGGTTGGGGATCTCTAACTCTTTCCCATCTCTCTCTCATAAAAGAAAAACATTTGACTTTAATATATTTGTTTCTAAGATAGCTACCCGTCTTAGTGGGACTAGCAGCTCTGAATAGACACTATATTTTCGGATAAAAAAAATGGTGACTCCACTGGGGAGCAATTAGTTTGATTGCTTGTCTCTATTTGTTTGATTCATAAACCATAGATGGAACCTGAAGTTAAGCCAGCTAGCCTTCAAACTTCATTTGCTATGCAAATGGAAAGTATATCAATGTTTCTTCAGTCAATCTCTGGGTTTGTTTATGAACTGAACCATTGACTTGCAAACATCCTAAGTGCACTAGAGGTAGATCGAGTAACCTCATTAGATCAACCCCTATACTTTGTAGTTACTGACTATCATTTGCTCGGCCTAAATCCCTGAACTAGGCTACAAACTGTGACCAAAAACCAAGTTAAATTCTCGTCCCTGGACCATCGTACCTTGTCTTCTTGGCAATCTATATGCATCACACCTCCCATGTGTAGTAGGTGGGATGCATCGCTATTTCCCTGTGTTACAGGTGTGATGATTAGACAAGACTAGATCTGCCTCCAGATTTTGGTTTTTTCTTCACTCTCTTCAGCTTTATTCAGGAGTTTTGTTGTCTATGATCAGTAGACCACTCTTGAAACCCCCTTTCTTTTCATCATCCAACCTCCATTGTGCAAATATTTGTGGATGTTTTTGTGTATTTTTCGCCATTCACAGTTCTCATTTACAAAATAGCAGCTTAATCAAACTGTCATATTTTGTTTTGAAAGTATCGCAAGTGTCGTTTTCAATCAAGGAAAATAATCCTGCTCTTTTTGATAGTCGATTACACGGCTACTCTTGTATTTGATCTGAATTAGTAGTATTTCAAGTGTCGAAAGTTGTTTTCAATTCAAAATCGTAAAGTGTCGTCTTTTCTCCTTTTTGTTTTTTGAAAAGAAAATCGTTAGTACTGTCGCTTTGGAAGAAGGATTAATTCAGATTTGTACTTAGCATTCTTTTTGTCATTCACACATTAATAAAGTGAAAACAGATACATGCATGTGCATTTTTATTTAGACTGCTTATTGATTTTGATTTAGGACAGTACATCTAATGTGTGCTCTCTACTCTATGTTGAAAGGATTTCATTTCTCTTTCCTTAGTAGCTAGGATTTTCATTGCAAAAAGAAGATTAAATGACTGTTTATCATCTTAGATTGTATTTTAGGAATCATATATCTACATTACGTGGTGAACCATAAAGGCAAACTTCTTACGAAAGATAAACTATAAAATAAATTCAACGAACATAAAAATGCTTTGGAACCTAATGCACAACATCTAGAAGTCTAGGCTAGAGACGTATTCTGGCGTCGTAAATCCTGGTAATTGTCGCTTCCATTGTAGGTTAGGTGATTCCTCCTCTTTGAGACGATAAGTGCCAGTACGGACTTGTGCTCAATCGTACCATCAAGTATATATTGGGAGACCACAATAGGCTATATCCTTTATCCTTAGGAAGCCTTGTCTACCGCCCTATCGATTGAAATGCACTGAACACAACATTCGGGAAGATTGACTATCGTACCGTAAAAATTATTCTGGAGTTTTGTGATTGGTTTGGTAATCCGTCTGTTTAGATTTCTAGAGTAGTCTCTTTCATTCCTTTTTAGAATCCTTAAAGGAAAAGGTCCATCTGAGCACTTGTCACTTCAGGCTCATTAAAAATCGAAGGCAACTAGAGTCATCTTTGGCTTTTTCTCAACTCTTAAGAATTGAAAAAGCAAGTTGTGTCAAAGTGTCTAAAATTTATTTTAATCAGAATAACATCACTGTTCCCTTGTTGGTCTTAGGTTGAGAAAATGGAGTCCACCAACCAATGATTTCCCCTTGGGGGAAATCCTAGTCCTTTCTCCTCTTCAGGAGATGTTGGTACACCTCATATGGCCACATTGTCCTTTCCAGGATTGACAATTGGCCTGCCGGTATGGCTTTTCTTGACCTCTGTTGTTCAAAGCACCGTGATTCCTGAACAATCGAATCAGCAACTAGATGATACTAGAGTTCCTCCCCAACCTTCTACTTCATTTGTCTCTCCCTCTCCTTCTTCCTCTTCACTTGGTGAAGATAGTAAAACTAAAAACCAAGTAACTGAGAAGAAGAAGAAGGGGAAGGAGAAGAAGAAGAAGGAACCAACGGCAAAAAGGGGCAACCATGCATCGTCTAGCGAAAATCCACACACTGCACCATGCAAACCTAAATCTCCATGTGTCATCTGCAAAGGAGACCATATCACCGAGCTTATCCTTGCATCCCATGGATCCTAAGGGCTTGGTCTCCCCACTTGCATAATCCGGTGTCTTCAACCTCGGACGATCATGTTGAAAGTACACCGTCAACTAGTGAAAGCGAAGTCACCGAATAGAAAGGAAAATATAAATTTCCTTGCAGACTGTGTGAAGGCGATCATCCCCTCCACTGTTTTCCCTTCTTTGATGAAGCTAAAATAGTCTTGGATAATCGTCCTGCGTCACCACAGTGACTCCCTCCTAGATACAAGAAACTCTTGCCAGATCCTTTGCTAGTTGAAAATCCAACTGACCCACCTTTGTTGTCAGTCGAAGCACCTATCATTGAAGATAAACCCTATAAGTCCACATCGAACCAAAGTCTATAGGTCGAGATGGCAGTCGACCCCACATTGACTTCAGAAGATTTACCTTCAGATGATACAGTCACCAAACAAAATGAGAGCGACAGCATTCAAATTCTTTTCGTAAACACAGACTCCGATGAACATGGGGGAAAACTGCCCATTCCTTTACCATAGGAAGGAAATTCGTCAGAGTTGTATCTGGCCATTTATTCGGTCCCACCTCCAAGCAACCTAGTCATTTCCTTCGATTGGAATCTACTAGGCAGACCCCGTTTACCATCTAATGTACCATTATGAATCATAGTGCAAACTTACAAAATGGTCATGGTTGGTACCATCATAGATGAAGGGGATTCTGTGAGTATCCTTTCCTCAACTGCATGGAAAGCGCTTGGTTTTCCATCGCTTTTGCCTGAGATGCAAACTATGATAGGCTTCGATAAAGGAACCAGTTGACTGTTAGGGATCCTTCCAAGTTTGCCTATAACTTTGAGAAGGAAAACCATTTATCTAAATGTAATGGTAGTCCAAGGACCTTTAGATTACAATCTACTCCTTGGGCATGAATACATTTATAGCATGGGAGCCATTGTCTCCTCCCTCTTTCGAGTAATGTGTTTTCCACATGAAGGCAGAGTGGTCTAGCTCATAGACCATCTTTCATTCCCCAGTTCACATATAGCTAATTGTCAAATGCCATCTATTAGCACCTAAATCTGCCTTAGGCTGAAGGAAGGCAAAAATTAGGGTAACCACAAACCACGCTCAGTCTGGTAGCTAGCCCTACCAAAGCAGGAGAGGGCTCTCTCCGAGTCACGCTCAGTGAATAGATAATCGAAAAAGGTCTGAGATGACTTAGAATGCAATATTTACCCTAGGCTAGTAAGTGAAAGCGGATACAAGAAATGATTTTTATGAATGACCGAGCTTATGCGATGTTATGGGATTGGCGCTCAGCAAAGAATAGACAATTGAATATGAAGGCACAGATTATTTCGTGAGGCAAGGTAGTCGGAAAGTGCAGCAATTTTGGTTAAGGTAACGTGGAATGGAAAGATTGCTGAAGAAAGTGAAAAGGGCATAGTCGCATGAATCCTTTTCAACAAAAGAATAACACTGAACATGAAATTTTCCCACGGGCAGAGCAATCTAAATTGAATTCTACCTAATCTCACTTAGAAAATTTCATTGAAATGAAACGTGAATTAAATTATGAAACATAACAAGATACATATGGAACATAAGAACACATTTGCTACACTCACAACCACAAGAATCTCATGAAATAGAGCCGCTACCTTTCATTAATTCTCTGTCAAAAATACACAGTGCAGAAATAGAGATTCTTTCCCATAGTCTCCCAGAAGTTATAAGCCAGCCAACCCTTTGCAAATAGCTTGCATACAATATATAGAATGTGCCATGAAGAGATAGAACGCCCAAGGGTTGGGGAGTTACTCAAATCATTACAAAATGGAGATGAAGAGCCAACCATCAGCTACAGGTGCAGCGTTACAAACATGACAAATGGCTTGGGTGACCATTTGCATTCCTTTTCCAATTGGATAGATGCCCATCTGGAGAGAAAAATATTTAAATGCCACCTTTGGTGCCAAAAACCAGAAGTGTAGATGACCGGGCCCACTTGGAGAAGTCACGACCCGAAATTTCGCAAAACGGGAGCAAATTGGCAGTTTTTTCCTTTGTGCACCATGCCAAATTCTCTGTGTGTCACGCCACTTTGGAGCCTGTTTTGGGGTACTTGAAGGTGTCCAAAATGTGTTCAAGTGGGATTGTTGGAAATCCTGTCCTGTCTATTTTCTAACCCCACTAGAATTTCCAAATTTGGTGCTCAATTTCCCCTCCAAATATTCATTCTCCCAAGACTGGTTTCTGTGTGTCAAAAAAGTGGCAGAGAGGCCATTTTTGGGTGTTTTTTGACCTTTAGGAGACCCAGATCTTGTCAAAATTTCCTTCTTGGACACCAGTAGTCGCAATTTTGCGATGGTGAATCTAAATATGCAAGTCGTTCCTCGATTAGGGAGGAATAGGGAGGAATTTCCTGTTTTTTGTCCAAAAATTTGCCACGTGACCAAAATTTGCCAAGGAAGCCTCAACCAAGATTCGAAGTCGATCTTGCTCCTCTGCCTTCTTTACCTCTTTTGTCGCTTTGCTCAATTTTTCCTTTAGGCTCCTGATTCTTGCTTTGGAACTCATGTTTCGGGCCTGGTAGTGGTGAGTCATGCACCTCAGCATATCTTTCTCCCTGTTAGCTTTATCCAACCGCTGCTCCAAGTGAACGTTCACTTTCTCTAACACATACTCCCAGTCCTCGTCTCTTTGCTCCATAGGTCTGCCTTGTGCTGCCAGGATGCGTTGCCGATTTTCCTTGATCATTTGCAACTCTATCTCAGCTAGCCGATCCTCAATTTGCTTGTTCCTATGTTCCAGATACTGCACGTTCCACTTGGCCCTCTCTCCGGTGATGAGTCAAACACCCTCACTGAGCTGTAGGCATAACCACTTTCCATGACTGCATCTGGAAAATCAACTTGTGCATTTTTCGAAAATTTTGTCATAAATGACCTTGTTTGACTTTTCTTCAAAACAGAGTTTTGAAGAAGAGTCAATGTCTCTTCAGGTGATGATGAAGCTTTCTGAACCATAGTTGTATAAGGTCTCCCTTTGGCCTGCATGGCTTGTTCTGGACATGTTTTCAAAGACCAAATTGATGATTTCCTAGACCCAATCATAAGAAAATGACTTCGTCCTGTAAAGGACCAGACCTTGACTGTCATGAGCTTTGGTGATTATTTTCCAAGACCCAAACCAACAGGGGCGAGACATGAGGGAAAATGACTATCATGACTTTCTCCATCAGATCATGGCATGTCCCTAGCGAAATGCAGCTGAGTGAATGGAGCAGGACACCTAAAATTTAAATGATCAAAGAGCTTTGGTCTCTGACAAAGGGCTGACCAGACTGACTCTAACACCATCCCTAATAGGTATTTTTTCACAAGCAATGTCTCATCAATCTCCAGTCCATCCAGCTGATGAACGTAAGTAATTTGGTGGTCGTGACTGAGACCCAAGGGGCATGCACCCTGGTTTGCTTCAAAAGGAAAACTTCAGGTATATGGTAGGTTTCCGCAGAGGATATATGACTGGTTTGACACACCCGTCCGTTTAGGAAAATGGGATTAGACCAAATAATATACCTCTGTTAGAAGGCAGGCCTTTCCTAATAGAACAAATGTTTTGTCTGCAAATTGAAGGGTAAATTGGAAAAAGTAGGCCTTTCCCGATAGAACAAATGTCTTGTCTGCAAATTAAGGGGTAACCTGGGAAACTCTACTTTGCTATACCTGGGGGCATGCAAACCTTTTTGCGTGAATGTGAAAAATAACCATTTATTTTCTTAGTTTGTAGGTTCTTAACCCTTTAAACTCGTAGGATTGGTTGTTCCTAGCTTACATAATAAAAGGAGTTGGAGCATAATTTCGAATGGTGCAAGCTCCCTAAAAAATGAACCTATCAATGAGACATCCTTATTATACGACTGGCACGAGAAGTTTTACGTGAAGTTAAAGCTCGTTAAAAATTAAACCTATCAATGAGTATATGTTCCACCAGAGTTTAAGCTCATTAAAATAAGAGCCCACCTCCGATAAATAACCATTAGGAATGATTATCATCAGCTTTTGAGCCTTGGTCATGTTCTTACCATCACCTCCACTCTTTTTTAGCCAATCATTCACCTCCATTTGATTGTTTACCCATTTTGAGGAATTGCTGCGACGAGTGGTCCTATTAGCCACCTTCCTTACACTTTTGTGATTGGAAACTTCCAAACCTTACCTGGAACCGGCTGCTATATGAAAACATCACTCTTTCCTCAAAAAACGAGTCTCCTTTAAGCTCTTTTCATCTGACTCGTAAAATATGAAACGATTGCTGAGCGATTGGCCTCTCCAGCTCATTAAAGTGATTGGAAGTGTTATCCCTCCTCTAGATTTTAATCTTTTTGGACCTGAGGGATTATTACACAAAAAGATCAAGCATTTGTCTTGTTCAGCTCATTAAAATTATCGAATAGTCATCCCTTTCACATTGTTTCATACTTTCTCAGACTTAAGGGATTTAATTACGAAAAAGGAATATTGGATTTTTCTTTACGTCTCTTTTCAGACTCTCCAAAATTGAAAAGGACCAAGTTATCCTTGTCATTAAACTCGTTAAAACAATAGCGACAAACTTGTCCATTCAGACAGGAATGAGTTTCACTGTCGCTAGGCTTGTTAAAACATAGCGACGGGTTTGCTCGAAGGGAAAATTATAGAACAAGCATATGTTATCCTCCTCAAGCTTGAAAAAAATAAAGAGGTACTAATAAAAAATGATTAGGGAAAATTGGGAAGAAAACTTGAAGAAACTTTATTGGTAGCAAGTCGCTCTTGAACATGACACTTTTAACTCCATCACCATGATTGAGTCAGGTTGGGTTATTCTGATCACCAATCATACCACCTATTGGTCCATCGTACCATCCACTTTTGGGGTTAACTCTACCAATCCATTTCAGTGTCACTGATATGTTCAAGAGAAGTCACTAAGAGAATTCACCTACCCAGCTTGTGTCTCAGCCACAACAATACCTTCATGCTTCATTCTTTGTTTATTGCCACCCTGAACCTTGTATCATCAGATCGTTTTCACCTCTACAAAATCATTTGCTCCGTTCCATGTCGTAGATGTGGTATCCATTAATGCCCTCCAATGATGGGTCATTTCTTGTCGACATCAGCTCATTATCCAAGAAGCCAACCTAGGGACAACCCTTCCAGTACTTTGAAGCTTGCATGCCTCAATGGCAAGTTTTTGACTTCTGGCAACAGGTTTACACTAATGGCCTTCAACCGAAAGATTTTGCGTGGTGTTCGTCATCAACTCATGTATTCACACCACGTGAATTGTACTGCAGTACCTTGAGGGTCATCATCATCATCGGTGACTCCTCTCACGTCTGTTAACAACTTACATCATTGGTTGGTAATCAGGCGATGTCCTTCCATGTTCGACATTAGAACATCTTTTCACATGGATCGACTTGTACTTTCGGGTGAAGATTGAACGAGTTTTGAAGACCCCGGATCTAGTTTCATCCATTCGGGCTGCAATATATTCAGGAAAATAAAGACATCAAATGTGCATCATTGCTGCATAGATAATCATCCAAACTAAGGGATGACGGCTCTACCAGAATCATCAGTCTGCACACAGACGGTTGTTTGTCCTATGTACATGAAAATGAATTTATCAAGCTGAGCATGGGAATGCCCACCTTAGCTAGATCATGAAAATATTATGAGGAAATGTATTGTATTGTATCTTATTACAAGTCACCTTCCAGCGCGAAAAACCTCGGATCCTCATTATAAATCATTTCACCCAACATCAAAAGATTTACGACCTCATGCTTTAGGGGGCAACTGTTATAGACATATTTGGGCACTGCAACCCCAATCACATATGTCCATAAACCAAGGGCTTCTAAGTCCCTAAAAGTGTTGTTTCATACCCTAAAGGAGCAAGGTCAGCTAATTACATCATCTACCAGAAGTTTTCCATGAAAAACCACTCAGAACTGGTCAAAGCAGGACCATATAGACTGCCTAGTGCAAAGGGTACGCCGCATCTCGCTTGCCATATGCAAAAAGCGCAATGCATACTGAAAAGCCCTTCTACAAGGTGCGATGAGTGAGAGAAGACAAATGGCACAAGACGTTTGCTAAGTGGAGACCCTAAGAATCTTCTAGAAGTTGCTCATTTGACACTTGCCTCCCTGAGTTCGCCCAGGGATGAGTAAGAGATCATGAAATCTCCAAGTAGAACCAAGAACTATCAGAGAGATGACGCTAATCAAAATCCTAGAAGCTGACTCACCCCCTGCAAATATCTATAAATGGATCCCTCATCCCAGAGATCCAGGGGTTGGAATTTGGTAATTTGCAAAGAGGTGCTGCTGGTTTCTCTTTGAAGATATTGTTGGGTGATCTTGTTTTGTGTGAGGTGAAGAGGGCTTTCAAGCTGGGAGGATAGCGTTGGGTCAGACCAAGTGGTTGTAATCCTCTCTTCTAATTCTTTTACTAACAAAGCTATTTGAGTTTTCCTCCATATTCTTGTGTATCTCTGAATATTGTGTTGATATATGCATTTGTATGGTCAATATATATCTAATCGTATATTGTTTACAGTGAAATATCTCTATGCTTTGATGGTATTATGTTGCTGTGAATCTACAGGTGCTCTTTGAAGCAGGACAAGTAAGGAAGCATTGGCGAGATTCTATCAAAGGGGAAAGGAAACAAGTAAGGAGCCAAGCGAAAGACTGAGGTTGGTGCTCTCTGCTTCTTTCCCATCTCTCTCTCGTAAAGGAAAAACAAGTGACTTTAATCTATTTGTTTCTAAAATAGATAACTATCTTAGTGGGACTAGTAGCTCTGAATAGACACTAGATTTCCCAATAACAATGGAAAATGAGGATTTGAAGGTTATGGGACAACTTGTTTTTTTAGATCAGTTTGGCTTGTCAATATGGGGATAAGTATGTTACTTGTAGGGATTTTCAATGATAATTTAAAGGTTGTACAAGTGTTGGAAGAGTTGTGGTGTAGGTTGGCAGAGGTCTAGGTTGTGAAGTTTTTTGTTTTTCCCTAAACTCTACACTAGCCACTAGGACAATGTGTTATGCATGTGGCTGGAGGCCATTAGATGCTCAACTATAGTGTTATGCATGCAACGATAGCTGTATATTATTATTTAGCTGTGTGCGGATGAGGGATTGAGCATGAGTAAAACAATACATTGGTAAGTGTGAGCATGAGTAAAACAATACATTAGTATGCGTGAGCATGAGTAAAATATTACCTTGGTATTTATTCGAGGTTGATGAGGCTGGATTGATATGTGTGTGTGTGTGTATGTGTATGCCATGATTGATTGTAGTATTAGTTTACTATGTGAGAGAGAATGCTACAGTTCTTTGTATAACACATTATAGATCTATAGCTGTGTTGAGTAGGGTGTTTATCAAATTTCATATAAAAATAAAAGAGGCTATTGGGTTGCTTATTTGAGTAGATTTGATAACTCAATTTGAATATTGTGAAACATGGTTCACATCGAGGAGTTGAAGGCATAGAGGCTTCATGCTAGTGGAGGTTAGTAGATAGTGCATAGAGGAGGTGGGGCGCCTTCTAGATGGAAAATCAGTATGGGAAGAATTTTTCTGCAAAGTCTAGTAGTAACTGGGAGAGGCTCGTTGGTTTTGGAGGCTTCTAGTGGATAGGTTTCCATAGAGTCATGTGAGTAGAGTATTTGTAACTAAAGGTGTCATCAGAATGTCATAGGAGGAAAACTACTCTATGTAAAATTTATTCAGCCATTAATAAAAGAATTGTGCAACAACAAAAGTGGGTGGTTTTTTTCCTTTGAGGGGATTTTCCACCAGAATAATTTTGTCCTTTTGTGTGCATATTTTATTAAGGTTGTACTAGGTGCTAATGTGTTTATTTATGTTGGTTTTATATTTTACTAATTATTTTTATTCCGTAAAAATAACTTGAAATATTTGATAAACTCTATCATTATTGATTCACCCCCCCCCCCCGACCCTTCAGCAGTGAGCTCATTTCCAACAACTTGGATAACATGTAGGTATAGTTTAGAAGTCTACAATAGAAACCCAACTCTCTTTGAGAGAATTGTTCTTATAGGAAATATTTGAAGTTGAGAGATCCATGAGGGGAGGAGAGAGATCCACAATGTGGGATGGTTCCACTATAGTAGGGAGGAGGTCCAGGATAAAGGGAGCTTGAGCCTAGTATCAACCACTTTGGATTAGATACTAACCAAGAGGCTTCTAGAATAAGAAGCTTTGTTTATTTTTTATTTTTTACCTCTATAAGAATACCATCTAGAACTTAAAACAAGTAGAATGCGATGACATCTCTCTGTGTTTACTCTATAACACACATCATCGTAGGTTGTAAACTAAATACTTGAGATGACCTTCAAAAATCAGGGTTTTTAAAGCATTTAATCTAGGATTCTTATACATCATGGAGAAGTAATTCTTCCATCTTTCAAGGGGACTTATGAAAATAGTTCATTGGATAGTGAAATATTTGGACTTCGCATCATTTACATAAGTGTGATAAATTGATGTGTAGAATGCAGATAGATAGAAAGAGCATCGGATCACTCAAAACAATAGGAGGGATGAGAAAAAAGAAGAAAGATAAGAGAAGATACAACAATTTTTTTTTGGCATGATAAGTAGAGTTCACACTTGAGGGAAGAAGAAAAAACAACAAGAATAGCAGGGACAACATATTAGATAACATAGAGAATATGTTCACATCCTAGGTTGAAAGGCATTTTTGAAGACATTTTGTAGTAGTGTGGAGAGGTACTAAACATATATAACACTAAAACATATATTTTAGTTGAGAAATAAGATCACTGGAGTAATTCTCTTCAAGTGAGGATAATTTTCTAAATTCCCTAGGCAGATGGAGGGTGGAGATGGTCTTCTATAGATTCCGTTTATAGTCTGGGGTGGATATTTAGTCCTTGGGTTCTTTTTAATGGAAAGTCCTTAAGTCCTCCTTGCTAGTTTCACATGATTTTGGTAGTGGGTCCTGGATTCCCTTCATTGGATGGAACCACTACGTTATTCATTTTAGAGTGGACGTGAGTCCTCTAGATCCCCTATAGTTTATTATCTATTGAATAGGGTGGAGGTGGCAGGCATTTAGATTTCCTATGAATTTTTTTGACTATTATTTTGTTTTCAGGTGGAGGTGGGAGAGTATCCAGAGTCCTTGTCTCAACCAACATTTGGTTTTCAATCCTTTGAGAAAAGCCACCTTAGCCTCTGGAATTTAGCTTAGGTGTGAAATTTGCAAGTAAAGGTTGGCTACAACTTGTTTATGATTGGGTGGAGAGTTGTTGTCCATACATTATTTGCCCAATCCCAGTGCTAATTCAATATAAGTTTTCTTATATGTAAAATTTTTCCATGAAATCTATGTTTATGCTATTATGTTGATTCTCTATTGTTTCATAAAATATGCAAGTTTTCCTATAGCCAAAGGAAATTAAGTTGTGATACATGATTCCCTACGACTATATTTATACATTGATGCTATTCATGTAGGAAATTTACATATAAACATCTATCTTCATCTTGTGTGCATAAAATGACAATGACCATTTTTTTCGTGTCATAAAACACTAGGCACTGATATTATATTAATATTAATCTAATTTATCTCTGAATTTGACTATTGAGATGAACAATGGTGGCTCAATTCCTTGCTAGGCAAGTGAAGGAAGACATGTTTCATACTCCTAGCACAAAAATATCCATTAGTGTAATTGATGTAATAAGGTATACAAACCTCATAGAAATGCATGCATCACTGCATGAAAGTTTTTAAATCGGACATTGTAATGCAATAGGAGAATACATTTGATTTATAGACAATGAATATAGATATATACATGCATGTGTAAATACTATTGATGCAAGGGTTGAAATTCTAGGCTTAGTGGCTATTTCATTACCTTGGTGACATGCATAGTCAAATTTGGTTATGTTACATGCATTTGGACAAAAAAAAACTTGGTGATTAAAATGGCCTTATAGTTCTATTTTAGTCATGGGCTTGTGTTGAGTGGTAATCGCCACACCCATGCATAACAATATATATGGGTGGGCATACAATTTATATAGCACAAATTATCTCTCTCTCTCTCTCTCTCTCTCTCTCTCTCTCTCTCTCTATATATATATATATATATATATATATAGATAGATAGATATATTGTGGGTGATCAAAAGTGTTAGGGTTCGAGGTCGAGTCCGAGCTTATGTATATGCCTAGTCGAGCTATACCCTGAGGGCCAAGCCTCAAATCATATAACCCTATCACCTTGACTAAGGGCGGAACCTTGGGCTCAATGCATGATGTTGAATGCATCAAGTCAGAGGCTTAAGCACTAAGGGCTAGGTTGTGAAACCCATACAACTGTGTTACATGATTAAGGGTAGAGGTCAGGTGGAGATGGAGGGTGGATATTTTTAGGAGATCAAAAATTGGGCGACAATAGTGCTACCCCCCTGACGTTATCAATAGGGTTGTTCTATTGCATGTGGGTCGTTGGATCATAAAACTAGTGAATATATGTTGGATGAGTTCCTTAGAGCCATGAATGAAACTGAGATAGTGATACCCCCCTATGATGTCAGGAAGGAGGGGGAGGGGGGTAGCACTATTATATATTGACCAATGATTTGTGATAATTGGATGTGGTTCATCAAATGGAGGGGCTATAATTATGTGTATATTATAATAATAATACTAATAATAGTAATCCCACATGAAGGGGTGAGGATAAAATGAAGAGGAGGGTCAAGACAGACCCCATGGGGACAACGTGGGTAATACATGGCATGAGTAGAGAAGTGGCCAGTTAAATTAGTGAAACTTTTAACGGGCATAAACTAAAATCTAGGAGTCCAAATTGGACAAAGATTATATCTCTAGACAGGTCTCATCGAGATTAACATGATGATGATATTGAAGTTAGGTTTTGGAAAATTTGAGAAAAGTAAAAAAAAAGAAAATTCCCTATTTCTCTAAATGTACCAGGGAATTTGGGTTAGCATAGTGAACCCATCACTGGTGGTAAGGCGGTGTTGTTTACAAGATTGAAATAAGTTCCAAAAGAAGAGAAAATTTTAGACATATTTAACAAACCTCTACTCAGAGAAAGTTTTAAATATCTTAGACAAAAAAATGGTTTAATTTATTCTTAATAAGTAGTTATCCACTAAATTATGCCAAGAACCATGTTCACAATAGTGGGACTTCACAGAAAGAGTATGCATCAACATAGGGGAAGTATATTCCCTTTATCATTGAAGTTAAAGGGGGAGAATAAGAAAACATCATGAGAATAAGAAGACATAAGTAGATAGGGGGAGTCTAGCCCAACATCATCAATGAATAACATATGTTTGGTGGTGTTTCCATCAATGCTAAAGGGAGACACTATTTCATATATGTTGTCATTAATGCCAAATTCAATTTCACTGGGGTGAAATTCTAGTAGCATCGAAGATTGTTAAATGTGTGCAATTGATGTGAATATCATATTGTTAAGGTTATAGTTTGGATAACATATATTTGAAGGCATATCTTCCCTAGATCCTTAGTCCAAATAGGAATTATAGTTGTATGGTTGAATAGCCTACTTTGAGACCTTTCCAATGGCATATGGCACTTCTTCTAACTCCATAGGAATCAAGAGGAAAATGAGTTGAAGTGAAGAAGTTAAAGAAAGTTTCTAGGTGGTCAAGGTTCCATAATCATATTCAAGTCTCAATAATGTATCTAGTACTTTCAAATATATCGATGATGCACGGGGGGATTTTGGCATATAAGTATATAGGGTTGCATAGAGGGAACTACTTGAGAATTGGGCCAGATTTAGATTTCTGCACTAAGAACGTTGAACAATGTCAGATCAAGTCAGGGAAAATTTTAAGAGCCCCCCCTAAATTTATATGTATAATAAATGGCCGAATCTCCAATGGTATATAGGAAAAATGGAAGGTGATTTTATCAATAATATAATATGTATATATAATTTTTTGGCGAATCTCTCACCAAGCATGGAGAATATTTTACTCAATTATAAAATCTTGTAAGATCTTGGTATTACCATGGGTCAATACCATGGGTTATCATAAACGTGGAGCTTAAAAATTACTATTATTAATTTATAAAAATTAATAAAATTAATAGTTGATTTTTTTTTTTTTTTATATTTTAACCAAGCTAAAATGTTTAGCATACATTAACTTACAACATCCATCTTTACTCTTGATCTACCAAGCCCTCAGAGGGATCAAATATATTTTCACTCTATGCTAGTTTGCATATCACAATATTTGATACCTCTCGGGGGGTTAGTAGATCAAGAGTAAAGATGGATCTATGTTGGTTTAATTCCCCCATTTAAATAGGTTACATTCCAGGTGAATACCATGGGTCAATACCATGTGCCATTTTGGTGAATACCATGGGTCAATACCATGTGCCATTTTTATTTTTATTAATACTAATATTAGGGTTAAAAATGTTTTTTGCATGGTATTAATAACAATCTAGTCCATGGTATTTGTCCGATATTATTTTGCCCATAGGTTTCACCTAAATATAAGGCATTTTTTGAGTGTTCGTAAATATAAGTTGACTTATGGAGTAAATATAAAAAAATGTTTTATTTGTTTACCATACCTCTCGTTTATTTATATTTTTATTAATTTACCATACCTGTTTTACGAATATGGTATTTGGCCCATAGGATTCACTTAAATAAAACCTCTTTCTTGAGCCTTCATAAATAGAACGAGGGTTATGGACTAAATATAAAAAGAGGTTTTATTTATTTACCATACGTCTAGTTTATTTATATTTTTATTTATTTACCATACCTTTCGAGTAAATATAAAAAGACATTTTATTTATTTATCATACCTCCACTTTACTTATATTTTTATTTGTTTTGCACCCTTGCACGTATATAAGGTGACTTATGGAGTAAATATAAAAAATGTTTTTATTTATTTACCATACGTTTCATTTATTTATATTTTTATTAATTTACCATACATGGTATTTGGCCCATAGGATTCACTTAAATAAAACCTATTCTTGAAAATGGGCGAATGGAAGGTTGTAACTCCTAATTTCAAGGGCTAAATTTACCTTTTTAACCCTCTCCCTTAAAATAAGGTGGGCTATTTGAGGTGATTTGTAAAAATGTACTATGATACAAAATATTCGCCCACTAAAAATTTAAAACCCCTTAATTTCGCCAAAGGGCGAACATTCACCCCTAAAATTTTCTATGGATCAAGTTGTTCGGGAAGATAAATGATAGGAGGGGTCCTTGGCCAGTTTTAAATATAATACAAAGGTACACTTGAGGGTGGAAACCATCATGGTTTATCATGGGTGACGTGGTAGCATGTGATTGGTTGCACCTACCCCTCCCCCTTTCATACAAAAACTAGGAACGAGTCCTTGCAATACCAATTTTTTACTTAATAAAACATTGTAGGAAGACCCAAATAAAATGTGGAAACACACATGGAGATAATTGGTATTGATTTGGCTTAGGAAATGATATGGTATCTAGAGGTGATGAAAGTTGGCCCTCATTTTTGGTACTTTTAGGTAGCAAATTAAACAACTGGAAAGTGACACATGGTAGTGTGTTGACTTGGAAAATGACATGGAAGAGATGATGTGGAAAGAGAACCAAATGGAAAATTTTTATTGGTTCTCAAATTTCTGATGTGGTATCCTTTGAAGTCTAGGGACTGTTTTTGCAAAGTTTTCTTATGTATTTTCATTTTGGCCAAACTGGTAAAGAATAAGGTAATTGCACCAAAATTAGCAGTGGACAAAGGTTATCTGGTCATCTCGTTATTTTGGGGTAAGTAATGATTTCCATTGAAAAGAGAACCAAAATACAGATTAAAACAAAGAGGAAGGATTTGGTCAAAGTTCTAGTCCAGCAAGGTTCTTTGTAGAGTCAAAATTTATCCAACCATATGGATATCTATAGGTACAAAATGTTACTACTATCAATAAAACTTGGATCTAGATTCAATTGCAAATGTATCCAACCTCTTGTTCATCTATACCTTTAGAAGGTGTGCGCCTATTGATGGTGCTAGACCTGCCAACATGTTAGGGGATCTCCCAGGTAAGAAGTCCCAACTAGACCTTAGACCGTTTGGTGTAGGAGTCCAAGCAGTGGGGTAGTATGTTATCGCCTTGACTGTGGTGGCATGTAGAGGTGAGTAAGATGTTCTTGTTGGTAGCAAGGGTGTGACATATGCGTCAAGTCAAGGAAGGTGCATGAATGGCTCTAACACACAGAACGATGGTATGCATGTGCCCCTTAGAAACTTGCGGTAACACGTAGCTTGAAAGGGAACACACGAACAACAAAACATCACAACCTAGAAAGCAGGTTATCCGATGATCCAAAGCGATGGTTAAACCAACAACACATCTTGATAAGATTCATACAAACATATATAGAAAACTCCATATATACATGTGTAAACTGTTAGTGTCGGTCTTGAGCCCTCCATCAGTGATCAATAGCTCTTTGCATATGCATAGGTAGGTGTCTCATTAGTGTCAGTTTTGCATCCCGCTAGGCATGCCATAAAACTGAATGGAGGGCTGGTCTTTGTTCCCTTCTTGGCTTTGCTGGATCAGATCATACCACAATGAAATTGAGTCATGTTTGTTTTTATTTTTGTCTTGAGGTCCCAGGTCTTAGGTCTAGGGTTTTGAGTCAAAATCACTGCAAGGTCATGAGTTCAAATTCAGTAAGTGCCCAGCAAGCCAGAAGGAGGTATGTACATATGTTTCATTATTATTTTTATCATCTACAGTTCATTTTATGCCTTGGATTTAAAAAACCCTGTTTTTAAATCCAAGGTCATGAGAAATTTGTAAAAATAGAGAAATTTTCAAAAGTTTGCAAAAGTGCCGGCAACAACCCTGGTTCCTTCGCCACAGTCCATCAGATGGTCAACCTGCAAAAAGAACGGAGTCAAAAGCATCAAAAAGTTAATTTCAGGACAAAAGACTCCAAAACAGTGTTAAAAAAGAATGTCAAAGTGGAAACATTATAAAGTGGGTTTTTGAGTTAAATTTTTTCAAATGTAAGCATATAAAGGTAAATTCCCTCTTTGAAGACCCTCATTGTGCATTTGGGAGCAAGAAATTACAAGGAGAGAAGCAAGAGAGCGATTTGGGCAATTTGCAGCAAATTTCGAGCTCTTGGAGGGTGCGCGACCACTCCACCAGGGTGCGCGACCACCTGGGAGGTGCGCGACCACTCCAGCGCAAAATTCCTTTGTTATTTTGGTCGGGCGCGACCACTCGAAGGGTGCGCGACCACTCAAGGGAGGGGCGCGACCACTTGTCCAGCAAGCTCAGAAACTCGTCAAAACTTCAAATTTCTTCCAAATTGCTTGTGGTTTCTTCAAGGTAGGCCTTCCAAACAACTTTTATGATGGTGCCATGGATTCAATGATTGGTTTGTGCTCATTTTATCATGCAAAAATTATCAAAAGATAGGTTAAGTGACTTGTTGTTTTGCAAGCTTATGTTAGAGTATTGTTTGCTTTTCAAGGTTAATTATTCCTTTGTTTCCCTCCATTTTTTTTTTTCTTCCCATTATAAATTCACAAATGATAGAATGTTGTTTTTATCAATCTCATTTGCAAAATTAATGCTAAAACCCCAGCCCAATTCCATGAAACCCTAAACCCTCCCTAAAACTCTATTCAAACCCTAAATTCTACCATGTTTCCTACCCAAACCCTACACTATGACACACAGCAAAATATATGTAAAAAACACAGCAAAATGAAAAGAAACATTTAAAAAAAAAAAGATATGATGGCAAGAGGCATGCACATGAATATCATAAAAAAAAAAAAGAGTAATGTAATTATGCATAGCCTAGTAAAAGACATGAGCAAAAAAGACATGTTGCTGTATAAAAATCAGAGGTTAGATAGCTGTGAGAAGTGTCCATGATAAAGTTTATAAATGTACAAGCTGCAATGTTGTCAAAATAAGCAGTTTACTATGCTAGGGTTTGCACAATGACATGGTATACCTCCCTATTCCTAAACTCTGTTTTTCCTACCCTTCCCTTCATGAAAACCCTAATTCAATTGCTCATTAATCCCTTCCTAAAAATCCCTATGCAATTGATATCGCTTCCCTTCTGTCAAAGCATGTAAATGAAACCCTATTTCACCTATGACAAAAAGCATTCATGAAGCTGCCAGCATTGTTAAAAGAACTGCTGTTATAAAGTATAGTTGGCAGAGATTGTTAATGTGTTCCCTAGTCCCAAGACCCTAATTTCCTTTATCCCCTCATTTCCCTAAATACCCTTGATACATGCTATCCCATTTCCTTTTCAAACTGTCATAAGAACCCTTCCCCTCCCTTGGTGATCAAATAAACAAGATCCATGTTTCCCATTAGCATCAATGGCCATTTTAAAATGTTGAAAAAACAGAGTATGTTCATGAAAAGACATTCAAAGACAAAATAAAAAGGAGCAGCCTGTAAATTGTTCATGGTTGATGCTACCCTATTCCCCTATGCTCATGCCCTCATTCCCTCCATCATGAAAATTTATATTGTCCTTTCCCTTGGTGATCATAACACATTTTCCCTAATAAAGTATTGATTTGCAAATGATGAGAGATGGAATGACATGTTTGACATTGTGTGAATATTTCCTTCAAAATTCCCTGTTGATTATATATATTTTCCCTTTCCTTATGTAAATTCCCTCCCCTAACATTTCCCTCATGAATTTTCCCCTTGAAAACAGCATACTTCTCAGCATTTTGCAGGGAGGGCAGCAGTCATCTTGGCTTATTTGTTCCACCTTGCTCAATAACATCATGTCAACCACTGAGACTAATGAGCAAGGTGATGACCGATCTTCATCCACGGAGGTTGAGACACAGCGGAGGCCTCGTAAGGGTGGCAAGGGTGGTCACCACAAGAGAGAAGAGCCCACATCCTTGGCAGAGTTGCAGGCTTGCCCATTGGCAGTGACTGGCTTTCAGTACATGTCATGCTATCAGTTTTGCGAGAGGCTTGCACAGATTCAGCATCATAGGGAGCTGGCCCGGTTATTTGTTTTACACCTTCATGATGGGAAGGTCACCCTTGCAGGGGTGAATTTTGTGTTTTCTCCAGAGACTATTTCACTGGCTACCGGGATACCCAATGTGGGTGAGGTGTGGCCAAAGCGCAAGTGGCTGGATTTTGTTTACTTTGAGCCATATGTCAGGCCAACATACATACACAACTTCTCAGGGAACTTTCCTTTCAGATTCCTCCGAGAGGAGTATGCTCCTATCATGCGGCTTATCATGCATTACTTCACATGTGAGGGAAGGTTTTCACAAGTCTTTGCTTGTCACATTCGCCTGTTGATGCACTTTACCCGAGTGAGGATGATGAACATCCCGGTTTACTTCTTCCAGGATATACAGAGGATGGTGTCCGTGTTTCAGAGGCAGTCCCCAGCTCAGCAGCTCAGGAGCTTGTGTCATCATGGTCTCATCCACCTGGTTGTTTCCCATCAGCTGAGTCAGCAGGCCATTTCTTGGGCAGATTTTATCTCCCGTGAGTTCTTCACACAGCCACAACCAGAGCCAGAGGTCATTCATGAGGTGGGAGGTCCATCACACCAGCCCGAGATTATTGTTCCGAGACATGTGGCTTCTTCCCCTCGGGTCACCTATCAGAGAGGTCCTAGGACCTTATTTGCAGCAGCTCGACGAGTATTTTCTCCACAGCAGGTGGAAGGGGTCTCGTCATCTTCTTCAGATCAGCGAGTGTTATCTCCACACCAGGTGGAAGGGGCCTCACATTCTTCATTAGCAGAGGCAGTACGGGAGGGCAAGCAGCCCATGATTGAGGATGAGAGAGCTGGTGATACACATGATGATTTCATTGGTCGTGATGCCCGCTCTCCTTCTTCAGATTTTTATGAGATTATCAGGCAGAGAGAGGAGGAGAACCTCGTGTTGCAGCAAAAGCTCCAAATCGATTAATGGACCATCACTTATCTAGAACAGCGCACCAAACAATTAGAAGAAGAAAAAGAACTTGATGAGCTATGGAGGATCCGCAATGATCGAACTTTGAACCGTAGGAGGCCCGGTGACCCATTGCCTGCTGACCGGGAGTCCATGCTTATCAGTGTGAATGCACACTTGGAGAGATTTTTGGAGAAGGCAAGTCATGACAAAGAGCTGCTACGCAACATGAAAACACACTATTGGGCAAGATTGCATGTTTGCAAGGCTAAAATGAAAATTCTCCAAAGGAAGCTGTCAGAGGCCCAGAAGAAGAAGAAAAGGACAAACCCACTCCGTATCTTGGTTGAGGCATCCCTCACTCACCATGGTACTCATTAGCCTTCATCCAGCAGCAAAATCAAAAAAATTTGAGAGTTTTGGAGCATTTTGGAAATTTTTTGGAAATTTACAGGTTTTTGCCTATGGAGTGGTCTCACCCCCCGCGCGACCACTCGGGAGGACTGCTCAGAATCACAAAAAGTTGATATTTTTGGAAAGGGCATGCAAAAACTAGAATTACCTATACTTGGGGTCAACTTGATTTTGAGATTTGGGCCTCCAAAAGCTCAAAATACATCAAAATTTTGACTTTCTGCCCACGTTTTGAGTTGCAGAAAGTGACCTTGGGAGAATTGACTTTTGAGAGGTCAAATCAACTCCAAATCCAGAAATTCCACTTGGGCTGGAAAGTAGACAGACCAAGCTTTCTAATGAGCTATCTTGTACCTGATTTGGACGAGTGGAACCCACTCAAAAGTTGCTGCAAAGGGGCGCGACCACTCGAGCAGGGGGCGCGACCACTCGAGCTGAATTTGGCAGTTTTGACTTTTCAGGCCAGAAAACACTGTTTTCACCTTGGTTGATGATTTTTACTTGTAGATGATGGATGAATGTATAATTTTCATGGCACATTGATAGATTTTATCTCTCTTTACCCTTCTAGAAGCTTCCTTGATGTAAAAAGTGAATAATTAATACATGGATGAGTTAGCTAAGTAATAGAGGCAAGTTGTTTGACTACCTATTATCTAGTGCTTAGTTTAGAATCAGTTCAAACTGCTCCTAGGAAGCTGAGCTCGACCCCTAGAGGTGGGGAAAGGAGTTAGATGGTCTATATTATGCCTTCTCTTGCTCATTTTCATGGTTGGACTCTTGTGGGAGAAGTATTATTGTATATTGTACATCTATTACTACAATTTAAGGAAAAGGAAGGCCAGGGTTTTGCAGACATCATTGTGGATTCTTGTGGATTGTTGTGTTGATGGTGTGTTCTCTACATGTTATTGTAAGTGTGTTTATGTGTTCCATCTCTTTCTTTGCTGCTAATTGAACAGATGAAGTGATAAAGTTTGAATTCATGCATGCCATGCTTAGCTTTTAATTTTGTTCAATATCTATGTTTTCCACTGTCTAAAGAGGATTCAAAGTTGTTGTTTGCCCTCTTTAGCTCCTCCTCTATCATTCCTGATCATCCATCTCAGATTAAGGCATCAGCACTCACTCCTACCTCGCCCCAAAGATCCCCCTGCAAAAACTGAACCCAATCCCCGCACCCTGAATTGCACTCCCTCCAATTGCCACCAAAAACCCCAAAAATATTTAAATCAACCTCCCTTATCAATTTACTAGCCTAAAATCTTTATTCCTAATTGGTCAGCTTATCATATTGAAAGATCTACCGAATCTGACCCGAGAGAGCCTTCTCATACCTCATAGGGATAGCTACGAGGTGAAATGGTTTGATGTAGCCTTGAAGGTTTACCTTCCTCAGCCTAGGGTGAAATCTCAAGCGCTAACATAGTGGCGACCATACTGGGGAAAAACAAACTTCTTTGTGTGTTGATGTGTGTGTTTCGCAAGTCTTAGACGGAGCCTGAAGTTACGCCAGGTAGCCTTTGAACACGCTCTTGTTTTACATCAGCGTTAGTAGATAAACGCTGCTTCAGTCAATCTCCGTGAGCTTCTGAAACACTCACTTCAGTGACATCTTTATCCCAGTATCATTATGGACTCTAAGCTTCGGATGATAGGCTAAGAGTTTCCATACGGCTGAGCGGTTTTTCCTTTCCTAGTCTATTTGTGAAAACAAGCTGGCTACTGATCCAAGACCAATTGTTAGATCTAATTCATGCCCAGCTATTTTTGAGTATCTTGAAGATCTTGATTTTGATGAAAGTTTCGAGTTGTCCTTGTTCAAATCTAAATCTGAAAGTGCACTTGCTACTCTAGTTCCTAATCCTGATTTTGCAGCTGCTATTGAATTTGAGAGGCATAATAAATTAGTTGAAAATTTCATTTTGAGGAATCTCCAGACACGTATACAAGCTACAACTCTTGCTGATTTCCTTGAAAATATCTCTGGTCATATCGGATCTTCTATCACGGCGCATGAACAGGAAAATCCCCCTTATATTGCCCTCACTCCCATAGTTCCTCATCCCCCATCTACAGTTGTTTCGCCTTCGGTTTCACATACTACTTCTCCTCCTCTTACTCCTCATACTGCCACACCTACTCCGCCTGCTACTCCAAGACCTACATTACCAAGAAAAATGGCAGCCCGTTTTGCCCCACTTGTATTGCCTGCTAATCTTCATGACATGCCAGCTGACTATCAAAGCAAAATTCCCATGTTCGATGGCGCTCCACAAAGTGTTACAGCACAACAACATGTCGATAAAATGTCCACTTTCTTTGATCTATATGAGTTAGATGAAGAAGATGTTACCATGCGGTTGTTCGTGCAGACATTTGCCGGAGAAGTAAGAAAATGGTTCAGAGGGTTGTCAGCTAACAGCATCACTACCTTAGAAGCACTCGAGAATCAATTCTTGGACCGATGGGAAATAAGGAAAGACCCGCTGCAAATCAATGCCGAGTACAACAACCTCAAGCGAAATCCGGGTGAGTCAGTTCAAGATTATATCATCAGATTTAATTCAGTGTATAACGCTATACCCGATGATTTGAAACCATCAAGAAAGTCCGCATTGCTTAAGTTCCCGGATGGTTTCGATCTGGAGATCGCCTACTCACTATGGGACCGAGATCCTCCTACTTTGGAGGAAATGCAGAAAATTGCAGTAAGTGTAGAGGCTAATTTGAATGATAAAAGGGCAAGAATGAAAGCGGAAAGGAAGGTCACAATCAAGGAGGAGGTGCCATCCACTTCTCAAGTTATTCGTAAAATGGAAGAGGTGTCAAAGGCACTCAAAAATCTCAGTCTTGGCAAACCGGAACCACAAGTTCGAAATCCAAACTTCAGAGGCCAACAAAAGCAGCCCCAATATAGGATCAAACAGCGGGAAACACGAGCACAAGAAGCGGCCGTGCAGCAGCCAATCCAACCTCCATTTCAGCAAAATTATGTCACTCAAGAATCTGAAGATGAGGGTGAAGGTCCTGGTGAAGAAAATCATTTTTTCACTCCCGATGATATGCCCACTTACATCACGGAAGAAGAAGAGCTGGTAAGTAATGCTTATACACCTCAAGATGAGCATTACATTCTATCTAATGATGTTGTACTTCAAGAAGAGTCAGAATAGTATCAAAGAGGTTACTTACATGCTTTATCAGCTCAACAAGGCCAGCAGAGACAGTTGAGAAACCAGACAGTTCCCATACATCCAATTCAAAAGAGGCCAAAAAATTTGGCAAAGAATGGTGCTGCTGTTCCACAGAAAAAAGGGTAAAGAAGTCATGGATCCCCCATCAACTCAAACAGTTCCAACAAACAAGATGGATCAGCCATCAAATGTACCCAAAGATAGAGCAGAAAAACGAGATAATCCGGCAAAAGAAAGTGAGAAAAGTCAAGCATTCAGCATTGAGAACGAAGTTTCGAAATTGAAATTGTCCATTCCACTAATAGAAGTCATGAAGAACACTACCTACAGAGCACAAATTTCTAAGATGTTCAATACTGATCCAATGTTAGATGCGGTAAATGTGGAGGATGATCAGGCGGAATTAATCTTTGGGCCAACTCTAAACGGTGAGTCTCCAGAAAGCGATGTCCCGCCATTCTATATCAGCTTAAGAATTCATGATTATGTGCTTCATAATGCTATGTTCGATTCGGGAGCATCAAACAATTTAATGCCCAAGGCAATAATGGAGAAGTTGGGACTTGATATAACTCGTAACTACCATGATCTATATTCATTTGATTCCAGCCAAGTTAGATGCATCGGTTTGATTAAAGATTTGGTTGTTAGCTTGGATCAAATTCCCGCAAAGAATCTCTTGATGGATGTGGTAGTGGCGGACATTCCTCCAAGGTTTGGTATGCTCCTTTCAAGGTCATGGGGATCAAAACTTAAAGGTACTTTACAGCTGGACTTTTCATATGCCACTATTCCGGTGTTTGGCCAAATGAGAAAGGTGTACCGAGAGAAAAAGATGACGTATATGATTACTAGCAAGGAAAAGCCAGTAAATCATCCTGTAAATTATGTACAAACAGATTTAGAATCCTTTGTTTTATTTGCTGATAATTTTAATGAGGTAGATAGTCAATTAGTTCAGATAGAAGACATCCCAGGCATGGCAGAAAATTTCAGGGAAGTATTGAGAACGGACAGTGAAGAAAGGATTGTTGTCATAAAGTCAATTGCCGAAACAAATGAGCAGCAAGTCATGACTGCAACAACATCACAAGTGCAGCCCTTGGACGATGATGAAGATGGTCTTTGGACCATGGATTTTGATGGTGCAGTGGGCAGCGATGGAGCTGGCATAGGTGTATGGATTCGTAGCCCGTTTTCAGTCCCTAACCAAGTCCCAAGCAAGGTACAAGTGTGCTCTTATAAATTGGCTTTTGATTGTTCGAATAATGAAGCAGAATATGAGGCCCTTATAGCTGGTTTGAAAATCCTCCGGAAATTAAAAGCAAAGAAGATAGCAGTTTATGGCGACTCCGAGTTAGTGATCAAACAAGTAAAGGGGGAATTTCAAGCTAAACATCCTCGTATGCGGGCTTATCGCAATGCTGTTCTAGACATTTTGAAGCGGTTTTCAGAGCATACTTTAACATGCATACCCCGGATACAAAATGGAGTTGCGGATGCATTGGCCAGGGCAGCAAGCAATTTGAAAATACCAATGAATTCGAACAACAAGTTTGAAATCTATGTAAAGCATCGCCCTACAATCCCGGACAACCAAAGGAGTTGGCAAGTCTTTCAGGATGATGAGGAAATCAAAGACTTCTTGCATGGAGAAGGTAAGTTTGAAGAAATTTCAATAGACATGAAGCCAGAAGGAGTTAATCAAATGGATGTTTTGCAACTGAAATATAATCATATTCCTAAAGGGCTGATTCCTTTAGAAGAACATTTTGATCAAGATGATGTGGCTCGCAAGCCAACTTTGATGCCAACAGAAGAAGGTGTGGAAGATGTGAACCTTGGGACAGCGGAACATCCAAAAATGGTGAAATTATCAAAGGCTCTGCCACTCAAGGTAAAGAATCAATACATTAGATTGTTGTCATCATTTTCTAATGTATTCGCTTGGGATTATTCAGATTTAAAGACATATGATACAAGCATCATCCAGCACACTATTCCTATAAAGCCAAATCAAAAGCCTTTTCGGCAAAAGTTGCGAAGGATCAATCCCAAGTTGCTGCCTTTGATTGAGAAAGAGGTCAATAGGCTCTACAAGTCCGGAATCATAGTTCCCATTCGCTTTTCAGATTGGATCTCCAACCTAGTGCCTGTGAGAAAGAAGACCGGTGATATTCGCTTGTGCATAGACTTCAGAAATTTAAACAAAGTGTCGCTAAAGGACAACTATCCGCTGCCTAAGATGGATCACATATTGCAGCGGGTAGTGGGTGCCTCAAAGATGTCATTGCTAGATGGATACTCCGGCTACAATCAGATCTTAGTCCATGAGGATGACCGTGATAAGACAGCTTTCACTATGCCTTGGGGAACATTCCATTATGCTAAAATGCTATTCGGTTTGAAGAATGCAGGTGCTACATTTCAGCGAGCTATGGATATGGCTTTTGCTAATGAAAAGGACATATTCTTAGTTGTATATCTTGATGACTTAACGGTCTTTTCCAAATTCGATGAGGAGCATCTTTTTCACTTGACGAAAGTTTTCCAAAAATGCAGAAAATATGGCGTTTCTTTAAATCCAAAAAAGAGTCTTTTTGCCATGAGTGAAGGTAAATTGCTGGGACATATCATTTCCAAAGACGGTATACGAATTGATCCCGCACGGATGGAGGCAATTCAGCAGCTAGAGCAGCCCCGAAATAAGAAGGAGATACAATCTTTTAATGGTAAATTAAATTTTTTGCGCCGCTTCATTCCTAGTCTTGCAGAGCACCTTAGAGAAATGACCAACATGCTTCGGAAGGACAGCGAGATCAAATGGACCGAGGCAGTCAAATCCTTCAATTTAATCAAGGTAATCTTGTCTTCAGCCGCGACCTTAATCAGCACTGATTATACTCAGGATTTCATTGTGTTTTCTTTTGCTTCCGAGCATACATTAGCAGCCGTATTAATGCAAAAAAGAGAGGGTGTTGAAAGGCCAATTGCATTTTTCAGCCGGATCATTAGAGATGGGGCATTAAACTATAATATCATTGAGAAACAAGTGCTGGCCCTGATTAAGGAATTGAAAGATTTCCGGGTTTATATTCTTCACTCTCATGTATTAGCTTATGTTCCTAGTGCAGCGGTAAAGGATGTCTTGGTACAAACAGAGCCGGAAGGTAGGAGAGATAAATGGATTGCTGCTCTCTTGGAATATGATGTTGAAATCAAGCCCACCAAGCTGATTAAAGGACGAGGACTTGCTAAACTAATGGCTGAAACAAACCTTCATGCCCTTGATATCAACTTGATCGCTGCCTTATCCGATGGTGAAGGAGAAAATTCAGCGGTTCAGGTATCAGATATTTTTATTAATTCTCCTTGGTATGCTGATATAGTGTATGTACTTCAGAATGTGTCCGCGCCTCCTAGAATGTTGAAAAACAAAGCGAGGACTTTGAAATTAAAGGCTGCTAAATTTTGCATTATGAAATCAGCATTGTATTGGAAAGATCCTGGGGGCATCTTGCTAAATTGTTTGGTTGAAGAGGAAGCAAAAGCGACGGTAGAAGACTTCCATAAAGGTGACTGTGGAGGTCATTTATTTTGGAAAACTACAGCCAACAAGATTTTGTGAGCTGGTTTTTATTGGCCTTCTCTTTTTTCTGATGTGTACAAAGCGGTAAAGAGCTGCCATGAGTGCCAAATATTTCAAGGAAAACAAAAGTTGCAGCCATTGCCTCTCAAACCGGTGGAGATTAGTGCGCCATTTCAGCAGTGGGGCCTTGATTTCATTGGTGAAATCCACCCAGCTTCGTCCGGGCAGCATAGATGGATGTTGACTGCCACTGATTACTTCACAAAGTGGATAGAGGCAATTCCTACTCGGCAGGCCACGGATTCGATAATTATCTCTTTTCTTGAAACTAATATCTTGTCACGTTTCGGCTGTCCATTCAAAATAATCACAGATAATGCAGCTGCCTTTAAGTCCAATAAGATGGTTGATTTCTGCTATAAGTACAACATCAGCTTGGGTCACTCCACCGCTTATCATCCGCAAGGTAATGGGCTGGCCGAATCATCAAATAAGTCACTAGTGAACATTATCAAGAAGATGCTGGAAATTAACAAGAAAAGTTGGCACAAGAAGTTGGTCAATGCATTATGGGCTGATCGGGTGAGCCAAAAGAAGTCCATTGGAATGTCGCCATTTGAGATTGTATACGGAGTTGATGCAGTCTTTCCAACATCACTTAGTGTACCGGTCACGAAATTACTTCAAGAAACGGGAGAAGATATGGATCCAATGCAACGGAGAATCAATCAAATGGTCCACTTACAGCAAACAAGGGAAGAAGTTCTCCAAAACTCTTTAAAGCTGCAAGAACGTATCAAGAAAATCTATGATAAGAAGGCAAAGTTGGAAAATTTTCAGCTAGAGGATGTTGTTTTGAGATGGGATGCTCGAAACGAGGACAAAGGTAAGCACAGTAAATTTGATAATTTATGGAAAGGTCCTTATAAGATTGTTGCGTATCGTGGTCCTAATGCTTTCATTCTCAAAGAGTTGAATGGTGATGAATGTCCCGGTGGGTTGGTGAATGGCCGGCTTCTCAAGAGATATCATGCTTGAGCAATGTTGCTCTAAGTCATCTTCATTGTATATATCATTTTACTTTACTACAGCAAGTGTGAACTGATCTCTCAGCCTTGGTTTGGGGCCCGCAGTGAAGGCTATAATTCCGAGGATGAAGATTGGTTGGAGTGAGGTTTTCAGTTTGTTTATTTTCTGTAAAAATCAGTTTGTTTGAGTCATAGTCTTTTGAAAGTTTTCAGTTTATAATCCAAATCAAATAAAGTCTATTCGAGTATGGTTATATTTGTACTAGTTGACTCCGTTGCCCAATGAATAAGGCACTGGTCTGCTCTCCCAAGAGGTCTGAGGTTCTTGGCACCTCCAAGGAGTTGCCATCCCCATTGGAGCCAATGTTAGTGTCGGTCTTGAGCCCTCCATCAGTGATCAATAGCTCTTTGCATATGCATAGGTAGGTGTCTCATTAGTGTCAGTTTTGCATCCCGCTAGGCATGCCATAAAACTGAATGGAGGGCTGGTCTTTGTTCCCTTCTTGGCTTTGCTGGATCAGATCATACCACAATGAAATTGAGTCATGTTTGTTTTTATTTTTGTCTTGAGGTCCCAGGTCTTAGGTCTAGGGTTTTGAGTCAAAATCACTGCAAGGCCATGAGTTCAAATTCAGTAAGTGCCCAACAAGCCAAAAGGAGGTATGTACATATGTTTCATTATTATTTTTATCATCTACAGTTCATTTTATGCCTTGGATTTAAAAAACCCTGTTTTTAAATCCAAGGTCATGAGAAATTTGTAAAAATAAAGAAATTTTCAAAAATTTGCAAAAGTGCCGGCAACAACCCTGGTTCCTTCGCCACAGTCCATTAGATGGTCAACCTGCAAAAAGAACGGAGTCAAAAGCATCAAAAAGTTAATTTCAGGACAAAATACTCCAAAACAGTGTTAAAAAAGAATGTCAAAGTGGAAACATTATAAAGTGGGTTTTTGAGTTAAATTTTTTCAAATGTAAGCATATAAAGGTAAATTCCCTTTTTGAAGACCCTCATTGTGCTTTTGGGACCAAGAAATTACAAGGAGAGAAGCAAGAGAGCTATCTGGGCAATTTGCGGCAAATTTCGAGCTCTTGGAGGATGCGCGACCACTCCACCAGGGTGCGCGACCACCTGGGAGGTGCGCGACCACTCCAGCGCAAAATTCCTTTGTTATTTTGGTCGGGCGCGACCATTCAAAGGGTGCGCGACCACTCAAGGGAGGGGCGCGACCACTTGTCCAGCAAGCTCAGAAACTCGTCAAAACTTCAAATTTCTTCATAATTGCTTGTGGTTTCTTCAAGGTAGGCCTTCCAAACAACTTTTATGATGGTGCCATGGATTCAATGATTGGTTTGTGCTCATTTTATCATGAAAAAATTATCAAAAGATAGGTTAAGTGACTTGTTGTTTTGCAAGCTTATGTTAGAGTATTGTTTGCTTTTCAAGGTTAATTATTCCTTTGTTTCCCTCCATTTTTTTTTTTTCTTCCCATTATAAATTCACAAATGATAGAATGTTGTTTTTATCAATCTCATTTGCAAAATTAATGCTAAAACCCCAGCCCAATTCCATGAAACCCTAAACCCTCCCTAAAACTCTATTCAAACCCTAAATTCTACCATGTTTCCTACCCAAACCCTACACTATGACACACAGCAAAATATATGTAAAAAAAAAACAGCAAAATGAAAAGAAACATTTAAAAAAAAAAAGATATGATGGCAAGAGGCATGCACATGAATATCATAAAAAAAAAAAAAAAGAGTAATGTAATTATGCATAGCCTAGTAAAAGACATGAGCAAAAAAGACATGTTGCTGTATAAAAATCAGAGGTTAGATAGCTGTGAGAAGTGTCCATGATAAAGTTTATAAATGTACAAGCTGCAATGTTGTCAAAATGAGCAGTTTACTGTGCTAGGGTTTGCACAATGACATGGTATACCTCCCTATTCCTAAACTCTGTTTTTCCTACCCTTCCCTTCATGAAAACCCTAATTCAATTGCTCATTAATCCCTTCCTAAAAATCCCTATGCAATTGATATCCCTTCCCTTCTGTCAAAGCATGTAAATGAAACCCTATTTCACCTATGACAAAAAGCATTCATGAAGCTGCCAGCATTGTTAAAAGAACTGCTGTTATAAAGTATAGTTGGCAGAGATTGTTAATGTGTTCCCTAGTCCCAAGACCCTAATTTCCTTTATCCCCTCATTTCCCTAAATACCCTTGATACATGCTATCCCATTTCCTTTTCAAACTGTCATAAGAATCCTTCCCCTCCCTTTGTGATCAAATAAACAAGATCCCTGTTTCCCATTAGCATCAATGGCCAGTTTAAAATGTTGAAAAAACAGAGTATGTTTCATGAAAAGACAATCAAAGACAAAATAAAAAGGAGCAGCCTGTAAATTGTTCATGGTTGATGCTACCCTATTTCCCTATGCTCATGCCCTCATTCCCTCCATCATGAAAATTTATATTGTCCTTTCCCTTGGTGATCATAACACATTTTCCCTAATAAAGTATTGATTTGCAAATGATGAGAGATGGAATGACATGTTTGACATTGTGTGAATATTTCCTTCAAAATTCCCTGTTGATTATATATATTTTCCCTTTCCTTATGTAAATTCCCTCCCCTAACATTTCCCTCATGATTTTTCCCCTTGAAAACAGCATACTTCTCAGCATTTTGCAAGCAGGGCAGCAGTCATCTTGGCTTATTTGTTCCACCTTGCTCAATAACATCATGTGAACCACTGAGACGAATGAGCAAGGTGATGACCGATCTTCATCCACGGAGGTTGAGACACAGCGGAGGCCTCGTAAGGGTGGCAAGGGTGGTGACCACAAGAGAGAAGAGCCCACATCCTTGGCAGAGTTGCAGGCTTGCCCATTGGCAGTGACTGGCTTTCAGTACATGTCATGCTATCAGTTTTGCGAGAGGCTTGCACAGATTCAGCATCATAGGGAGCTGGCCCGGTTATTTGTTTTACACCTTCATGACGGGCAGGTCACCCTTGCAGGGGTGAATTTTGTGTTTTCTCCAGAGACTATTTCACTGGCTACCGGGATACCCAATGTGGGTGAGGTGTGGCCAAAGCGCAAGTGGCTGGATTTTGTTTACTTTGAGCCATATGTCAGGCCAACATACATACACAACTTGTCAGGGAACTTTCCTTTCAGATTCCTCCGAGAGGAGTATGCTCCTATCATGCGGCTTATCATGCATTACTTCACATGTGAGGGAAGGTTTTCACGAGTCTTTTCTTGTCACATTCGCCTGTTGATGCACTTTACCCGAGTGAGGATGATGAACATCCCGGTTTACTTCTTCCAGGATATACAGAGGATGGTGTCCGTGTTTCAGAGGCAGTCCCCAGCTCAGCAGCTCAGGAGCTTGTGTCATCATGGTCTCATCCAGCTGGTTGTTTCCCATCAGCTGAGTCAGCAGGGCATTTCTTGGGCAGATTTTATCTCCCGTGAGTTCTTCACACAGCCACAGCCAGAGCCAGAGGTCATTCATGAGGTGGGAGGTCCATCACACCAGCCCGAGATTATTGTTCTGAGACATGTGGCTTCTTCCCCTCGGGTCACCTATCAGAGAGGTCCTAGGACCTTATTTGCAGGAGCTCGACGAGTATTTTCTCCACAGCAAGTGGAAGGGGTCTCGTCATCTTCTTCAGATCAGTGAGTGTTATCTCCGCACCAGGTGGAAGGGGCCTCGCATTCTTCATCAGCAGAGGCAGTACGGGAGGGCAAGCAGCCCATGATTGAGGATGAGAGAGCTGGTGATACACATGATGATTTCATTGGTCGTGATGCCCGCTCTCCTTCTTCAGATTTTTATGAGATTATCAGGCAGAGAGAGGAGGAGAACCTCGTGTTGCAGCAAAAGCTCCTAATGGCTCAATGGACCATCACTTATCTAGAACAGCGCACCAAACAATTAGAAGAAGAAAAAGAACTTGATGAGCTATGGAGGATCCGCAATGATCGAACTTTGAACCGTAGGAGGCCCGGTGACCCATTGCCTGCTGACCGGGAGTCCATGCTTATCATTGTGAATGCACACTTGGAGAGATTGTTGGAGAAGGCAAATCGTGACAAAGAGCTGCTACGCAACATGAAAACACACTATTGGGCAAGATTGCATGTTTGCAAGGCTAAAATGAAAATTCTCCAAAGGAAGCTGTCAAAGGCCCAGAAGAAGAAGAAAAGGACAAACCCACTTCGTATCTTGGCTGAGGCATCCCTCACTCACCATGGTACTCATTAGCCTTCATCCAGCAGCAAAATAAAAAAATTTTGAGAGTTTTGGAGCATTTTGGAAATTTTTTGGAAATTTACAGGTTTTTGCCTATGGAGTGGTCTCACCCCCCGCGCGACCACTCGGGAGGACTGCTCAGAATCACAAAAAGTTGACATTTTTGGAAAGGGCATGCAAAAACTAGAATTATCTATACTTGGGGTCAACTTGATTTTGAGATTTGGGCCTCCAAAAGCTGAAAATACATCAAAATTTTGACTTTCTGCCCACTTTTTGAGTTGCAGAAAGTGACCTTGGGAGAATTGACTTTTGAGGGGTCAAATGAACTCCAAATCCAGAAATTCCACTTGGGATGGAAAGTAGACAGACCAAGCTTTGCAAGGAGCCATCGTGCACCTGATTTGGACCAGTGAAACCCACTCAAAGGTTGCTGCAAAGGGGCGCGACCACTCGAGCTGAATTTGGCAGTTTTGACTTTTCAGGCTAGAAAACACTGTTTTCACCTTGGTTGATGATTTTTACTTGTAGATGATGGATGAATGTATAATTTTCATGGCACATTGATAGATTTTATCTCTCTTTACCCTTCTAGAAGCTTCCTTGATGTAAAAAGTGAATAATTAATGCATGGATGAGTTAGCTAAGTAATAGAGGCAAGTTGTTTGACTACCTATTATCTAGTGCTTAGTTTAGAATCAATTCAAACTACTCCTAGGAAGCTGAGCTCGACCCCTAGAGGTGGGGAAAGGAGTTAGATGGTCTATATTATGCCTTCTCTTGCTCATTTTCATGGTTGGACTCTTGTGGGAGAAGTATTATTGTATATTGTACATCTATTACTGCAATTTAAGGAAAAGGAAGGCCAGGGTTTTGCAGACATCATTGTGGATTCTTGTGGATTGTTGTGTTGATGGTGTGTTCTCTACATGTTATTGTAAGTGTGTTTATGTGTTCCATCTCTTTCTTTGCTGCTAATTGAACAGATGAAGTGATAAAGTTTGAATTCATGCATGCCATGCTCAGCTTTTAATATTGTTCAATATCTATGTTTTCCACTGTCTAAAGAGGATTCAAAGTTGTTGTTTGCCCTCTTTAGCTCCTCCTCTATCATTCCTGATCATCCATCTCAGATTAAGGCATCAGCACTCACTCCTACCTTGCCCCAAAGATCCCCCTGCAAAAACTGAGCCCAATCCCCGCACCCTGAATTGCACTCCCTCCAATTGCCACCAAAAACCCCAAAAATCTTTAAATCAACCTCCCTTATCAATTTACTAGCCTAAAATCTTTATTCCTAATTGGTCAGCTTATGATATTGAAAGATCTACCGAATCTGACCCGAGAGAGCCTTCTCATACCTCGTAGGGCTAGCTACGAGGTGAAATGGTTTGATGTAGCCTTGAAGGTTTACCTTCCTCAGCCTAGGGTGAAATCTCAAGCGCTAACATAAACAACAACTACATATATCATTAGAGTGATCGAGATAGTTGAAATACAATAAAAACTTATGCATGAAATGTGTTAGCTCTGATATATGAAGAAAGTGAAAGATCCAATCTTACATACATCTATGGCCAACCATTAGTCCTGAAAGAAAAACATTATCATCACTATTTCCTGCTCCTCTAAAGAGATATACTAGCATTGCACTGTGGAGAAGCCAAGGCTCGTTACAATACACTCCAAGCTTTCTCTAAGATACACCTATAGGAAGCTTGGCTCCCAAAAGTCTGTATAATGAGTTATGAGGTTCTATAAATAACAAAAGGTGGGGTGACCCTTGACATTCTCCTTTGTGACTCTTCACCTACCCTCATGACTTTTCAACTACTACATAAATGTTATACTCTACTATTGACACTTGGTCTTTCACTTTTACAAGATGTTACATTACAATATGCACATGTACACATGTGAGGAAAAATAGGCTTGATTAAGCCATGCAAGACATTACTAAGACTCAGATAGTTGTGTGAAGACCAACTGTTCAACATCGTCACGATGATTGATGGTGGTGATTTTATCTGAATCTTGGGAGTCTGTTATGGTGTCCATGTTCTCAATGGTGACATCCTGCTGAAAGTGCACTCTTTTCTTCATTGCATTCGAGTACACTAATTTTGCACCTCTATCTAACTCATTTGATAACATGTGCATCATAGTCTTGAGTGCAGTCGGACCAGCAACATACTAATGCATAGTTTCTGCATTGAACTCCAAGTCTACGCTAGTGGCTATGCGGATCAAATCATTAAACTACTTGTCCAACTCTAGTTAGACTTGGTTCTTTGAATTCGCCTCTGTGAGTGTGCCAATGAATGGGATCACATGCATGTGCAAAATGACATACATGCTCCTGAACACCCATGCATGTGAAGCCTACAATCTAGTGATGAGCTGTGGGAGTTCCTCATAGTTCTGGATCTGACTCTAGATGTGTGCCATCAACTCTACTACCTTTGGCTTCATCATATTTTTCAAGTGTAGTGGGGCTCCTTGGCACCTCATTTTCAAGGTTTGCATGCGATCGAAAATAGTGTGCAGATCTGACAAGATGCATGCTCTCCTTGTACAATGCTACTACCAATCGTTTAGATGGGCAATTGACTTATGCACGGTGACAAATCTAGAGTACAACATTTGCGTGACTGCCTCAAGGGACTTCATCTAGCATCGCTCTCTTCTACTCTGTTATGGCGGATGATATAACCTATTCTCCTCCTTGCTTGGGCGATTGTAACTCCTTAGTCATGCACTCGTTCTCAGCTATCAAGAATCGAACACTCGAGCTGGTGGCTTCGGTATATGCTCTAGTAGCATCAACCAATGTTGTTAAATGCTTGTGCACATTAGATACGATCACTCATTCTTCAAAATTCACAAGAGATATGTGAACATCCAGAGTGAGCACTCTATGCAACTACACAATTCTGTGTTGTGACTAGTCAAATGGTATGTTACACATTTCCACCTCTGGATTATCTTCAAGGATATCTATGTCTCCTTGATTGCTTGGGACTCGCTCTACTTCCAGATCTGGTGAAGCCAACATGGTGACCTCTTTGTTTTGAGGCATGAGGTAAATATCCTGATCTAAATCTGGTTGGACCATATCCATGTCCATCTGCTCTAGCATTTGTTCAATCTCTTGAGCTAAGTCTTGCTCCTGCGACTTATCGCCCAATCTTCTTTGTGCAAGCTACTCAAATGAGTCTATAACTTGTATGGACACATTTTCATAAATTTGTGCATGTTGCGCCTCCTATTGTACCTAAATCTGTTGCACCTCCTTCTCTCTTCTGTGCACCTCTTGTTCTTCCCTGAGTTGCTTCTTGAACTCCTCTAACTCCTTTTCTGTTTCTTCCATCCTCCATTTCTATATTAGCCTTTGCGTGATCCTCTTGTCGCATTGTCACCTCTTAGCCTCAATCTCCAAAGCTTATTTTAATACAAGTGGATCTTCTTTGAACTTACATCTTTGTTCTACCCCTACGTTGTCAACAACCTCTCTCTTTCCTTTGTCACGTGCAAGTCTAATGACCTCTGCTACTCCTGATAATGTTGCTCTTTGAAATGTTTCTTCCCTCTGCTTTGCTAACCACTCTAAAACTATGCCAACCGGTTCATTGAGCCTAGAGGAGTGATATCAATATCTCCACGGGTCTTCCTCAGGCCAATGACACACCCGATGGTTCTAAGTAAACTGCACTCTTACACAGTGGTCCTTCATGAAGCAATGTGGGTCATACAAATTAAAAATTCTGGTGTTGAAGGTGAATCTCTTGAACACCTCCATCTCGGCCTCAACATGATTGAGATTATGTATCTCATACAACCCGATTTTCAAAGGAAGAGTGGGCCAAGGTGCCTTCCTCTTCTTATGCAGTCTTTATGACAACCTTGTCGAGATGTGATACAAAACTTTTTGCATGATGAGCTTGTCCATGGCAAACTTTAGTAAGACATGCAGAGCCTTCTCCACGTTGTACATCCGTATTAAGGTGACAAGGGTCAAGGCATACCGATCTGCTATTTCGATCAATTCCTCCATCACTACCTGCGACATGCAAGGTGGATCTTGCTCAAATATCATTCTGTACACTGGGGTGACAAAGTGGTTTGACAACTATATGATAACTCCATAGAAATTGTGTTCGGAGAACAATCTACAATAAGTGTGCATAGAGGTTTTTGAAGGTGTCCATGCCCAACCCAAGCCTGGGAACTTCTGATGGGCACAGATTGCATCCAGAATGTAAGAAGACATGTATTTCTCCGCTTGCTGACCGTTGGGTATATGTCGAGATTCTATGACCTGTTCCTTCAACCTGAGAGCCAACATGTCGAACCCGTTGCAAGGTCTTCCTTTGATGGCCAGTTGGTCCAACATAATCACCCAAATATGAAGGAAAGTCTTTGCTCTATCTTGGCCATATAAGTGACATGAAAAGATGACAAAGTACTGATATTCCTTCCACAATATCTTCATCTTGTAAACTTGGTTGGGTGTTGTCCTGAACTTGGCTGGCCCTTTCACCTAGTTGTTCAAGATATATCTTGAGTTTTCACTACTGCTGGGTCGGCTAAAGAGTTTCTCCATTATGATCACCGGCTGTGGAATGTGATGTACATATCGTGAAATTCATTCGCCCTGAATATAACAAGAAGTGGTCCACTAGCACCACTCAATGCCATTGTCTTGGGATCAGTATGCAAGACAATATAGTGGATCATGTCTGCGCATGGAAACACAGGATATCTACATGAAATCTAGTACAAGCGAGACTTGTAAATGTTGACATAGACGCTGCGGTCTTCCATATTTTCCTCAAATGTGCCTGAGAATGTATCACTAATTTCCTACCATTTAATATTCATATCCTTTCTATGAACATCTTAGTGTCTTCATAGATAGGAAAGCTCATAGATAGTTGCTCAACTACATCCCCAGTTGCCCTTCCAATGTTGTCCTTTGACCCTACTCTCTTGGATGCTATTGAACCTCTACAGCTGAGAGATGGAAGAAAAAATATGATGCCTGGAGACATAAAAAATCATGGTAAGAAATATATGAGTTGAAAACTAAAACAACTTCAACGACTGACATGCAACATATCTGGGTGACTAACTAAGAAGATTGCTCAAATTTCACCAAGAGGCTCAGAGACTGACTGCCAAAACTACACAAGGCACAACCTAAGCTATCAGGAGGCTGAATGAGTACTGAAACTGTTTAATGAAGAGTCCATCCTGGCTTGCTGAGGACTGAAATTGAGTAATGTGTAACTTCAGTTAGCAATGACATGTAAACCTAGCAAACTGCATTGCACAGTTTCTGGGGCTAGAAAGGCACTACCTTCCAGAATTGCACAAGTAAAACCTAGAGGCCAGTGCTGGGATAGATTAGAATATTTTTTGGAGGGAAGGCAAAGCCTTCACTCTCAGAAATGCACATTGTTAGCCAGGTAAGGCAAGGTCCAGGCTAAGGCAGCCTAGATCCGCCGACGGGTGACTAAAAACATGAAAAGTTTTGAATGCATGGTGAAGTTAAGTGTGAAAAAGAGTGAATGATCATGCATGAAAACAATGAGTGAAGGGTTTAGAAAATCGGAAAAGAAGCATGTGTGTGAAGTGAGTCATTGCAACGGCAACCATTAGTGCAGAAAAAGTGTGATGCATGTGACAATAGTGAGATGCAATGACAAAATTAAAACAATGCTTCTATAAGCTAACATGAATTAAAACGACAATAGGCATTCAACAAAGCCAATAAAACAACATTCAAACAAAGCAAAATACGAAAAGCGACAGAAAATCAGCAAAAGACATGAAAAGCAGACTTACCCAGAAAAAGTTGACTTGAATGTGCCGAAGATTGCTATATGTGATGTGGGATGTCAGAGCTCCAAGATCGATGTGAGGAATGAGCTCTGCAACATCAAATAAATAAGTTTCGATGAGGACGAGGCTTATGACGCCCATACCGTAAATCTAGGGAAAAATGACACTTGGAGGGAATTTTCTAAAATTACCTTTGCATGTAACCTCCATCTGCTAAAAATAGATCCCTAAAACCTAGAGGTTTTTTTTTTTCTTTCTTCTTTTTTCTTTTTTAGGAAAATCTGCCTATCCATGCAAATCATGATTGCTCAGTCTTTGAGGGAACTTGTCAGCCTGAAAGCACATGCAACAGTCTACAAGGTTGGGGATGAAATTTGTGCAACTTATGGGTTTATCAAGACTTGTTACCTATCATGCATTGCACAATTTCTAGACCGAAGCCATGGTTTTCAATCAGAATTCTACATTTTTTTAGCAGAAGCCTAGTGTTGGGCTGAATTGTGCATTTTCCAGAGGGAAGGTTGTTTGGATGGATTGCGCATTTCTCGAGCCCAACAGGCAGCCCACCTAGATTGCAAAATTTCTAGAGGGATTGCTAGTTCCCCTATAGAATTTTTTAATTTTCTAGGTGGGCACCTTAGCCAGAAAAATGACTAAGTTCGTAATGTCAACCTGCGTTAGGAGACAAACAAGTTGACATGCATAGGGTGGAAGGCCACTGAAACTCAACTGTAGCCTACTTACTTGGACTATGCAATACATGAAGCTAAGGATGGTTGGTAGGGAGGCTCCAAAACAAAGCTAAGGAAAAATTTTGGAGGGTGGTTCTAGTTGCTACAACACTTTTTGACACACTGGTAGAACTCTAGCTCTCTGAATGGACCTTATTTCATGAAAATAGATTTTAACTCCTCTGGAAGTATTGTTCAGTTCTTAGATCATCTTCGTTTCCACACTACCTTGAAATATGTAGCATGTTCCATGCCCTTGGTTGGTCAACACACATCCAAGCCAAGTCAACACATTTTTTCGATTGGGGATGAGGGGTATATTGGTACATAAGAAATATGCTAGTCAGAGTTTAAGTTTCATCTCTGGTTTTGCTCCACTGCCAATAGGCCTCAACACTACCCCGATAGAGTCACAAAGGAACACAAGCATCTCTCCGCTACCAGTGAGCCTAGTCAATACCCCGATGGATTTAATTGTATCACCTCTTTGCACATGAAGCCTTTCTCTTCTTTCACCTCATTCATTTTTCATTTTTTTTCAAAAATTTTCATATTTTCATTTTTTCAAGAATTGCATCACCTCTCTACACATGAAGCCTTTATCTTCTTTCGCCTTATTCATTTTTCATTTTTTGTCAAATTTTTTCATAATTTCATTTTCTCAAGAACTGTGCATATCACTTATTCATTTCAGAGGCAGAAGAGGGATCCCAACTTATTAATAGTAGAAGAGGTTGGTCCTTTAGATAATTATTTTTTATATAACTCCAACATACTTGTTAAAGTCCCCCCCCCCCCCACCTTAATCTACTTCACTGATATGACAAGGGTTAACCCAAAAAAACCGACTAGAGTGTTGAGTGATAAAAGGTGTCTTTCTAACTCCTAATTATCTTCACATTAATTGTCAACACATGGATGACATTTTATTTCAAGAGTGTACTCAGTATGAGGCAGCTATTTACTCAAGAGTAATGTTTTGCAGTATAGTGCTTAAAATTCAAAAGTAAATTAATTCTTGAAATAAAATCTACGTACAATTAAAAGAAACTTAACACTCTCAAACTTAAATCATTCACTAAAAAAACCACAACAATTATCAGTCAAGAATACAGTAGCAATAACTCATTCCTTGTTTAACTAATAAAAATTAAATCAATCATAAATAAGATCCATAATCTGATAACTTAGGCAGTGATAGCCAATGTCCTTTACAGTTGTTGGTCTCACACACAACACTAAATAACCAATTGAAAATTTCAAAGAACTAAATCAATCGTGCTACTGCAACTTAATCGAAATGAGACAATTGTGCTAACTAGAGGAATGTTGGAAGGCAAGCTTAAATAATTGTAGAAAGTAAATGAATAACAGTGCTAAGTATTAGAAATGAACAACCAAACTATTATAGCTATAATGAATAGAAAATTGTTAAATTACTAGAGTGATCAGCGAAACTCTGTAGATGAAATGAACAACACAACAATATGCTTGCGAAAAGCAGTGATCTCTGTTAAGAAAGAAATGAACAACAACGTAATTTAAGTACAGTATATAAAACATATCAATTCATTCAGTCTGGAAATACCGAGTAGTAAAGTAATATGATTACGATAAATAGAAATAAAATAAAACCATCACATGACAAAAATTGTAAAGATATAATATACAACATCAGTGTAATCCACTAGAGGTTGGGCCCTTAGCCATCAGTGGATGTTGTTGGGCTGCCTCAGATGAGAAGAATGAACAACAACTCCAAAATCATGTATTAATCATTAAACTTGGTTGGCATTACAATATGATCACGTCCTCTTGGCACCACAAGTCTATAAATCAGAATTACAATTTGAAATAATAGAGACCCATGCTCTTTCCTCCTATCCTATCCTATTATCTCTCTCTAATCACCTATCATGGATCATGAATCCATAATTCTAAATCCTAAATTCTGAATCTCGAATCCATCCTCCCCTTCTCTAATCTCTGTTCTGATTTAAATACACAGAGAGCAGAGAGTAGTTATGTTAAAATTGGAAACCAAGGAAAAAATTCATGTGGGTCATCTTATTCATGGCTAATAATATTTTTATTAGATTCCTCTCGTCGAGAGGTGTAAGGTTGATATAAATATCATCCAATTCCGATAAGTATTCATGGAGATATGAATTTATTTTGATTATGGAATTATTATCAAGCCAACCTACAACTCATGTAGGCTCACAAGCCCAACAGTCGCATCTATTCACCCACCAACGTTGTGTATAAATATAAGAGGACTTTTCCTCATTTGGACTCACTCATCTCATCACATCTCTCTCTCTCTACTGCGCAGATATGAGTCTCTTCTCTACTGCGCTGAAATGGTTCTCTCTCTCTCTCACATGTGAAGCCGGAAGCTGTTGAATTTGAAACTGCAACTGCAGAAGTAAAGATTGACTTGCGTGGCCTAGAAGATATCCTCTTTGGAACTGTGCTATAGGTTCATCTGAAACCCCTTTGAAAGCTGCAACTTTTGGTGCTAGAATGAAGTCAATCCGATGAACGGTTTGCAAGATATCGACTGCCCTAGTTTGAAGCCGGAAATTGCTGAAACTGAAGCTGCAACTGCAGAAGTAAAGATTGACTTGCGTGGCCTAGAAGATCTCCTCATCAGAACTGTGATGTAGGTTCATCTGAACCTCCTCTGGAAGCCAAAACGTTTGGTGGTGGAATGAAGTCAATCCGACGGTTGGTTTGTGAGATATCGTCTGCCCTAGTTTGATAATGAAGATGCTAATACTAATGCTGCTAATCTAGGGTTTGCTACTGCTGATATGAATAAGATTTATTGTATTATTTCTCTCTGCTGAATTATTGAAGATCAAAGAAGATTTGATCAAAGGGTTTCCCCACACATTGTGGGGTTTGTCCCTGGCTAGCCGCCACATCTTGTGTCTCTTATCTTGGCTTGTTTTCTGTCGATCGTTTAATGTTCTATCTGCACTTTACTTTATGTACATGTTATTGCTAATCGGTGGAATATAATAAGACAAAAAAGTAAATTGTTATAAGCATAGAACATACCATAAATTAACATGGTATCAGAGCTGAGGTGAAGACAAAGCCCAAGCAAGAGCAAGAGCAATCATTGAAGAGACGATTGGCAAGGCTATCCTAAAAGAACTATGGGGTCCTCAACAATCTTTCCTGCTGAAGAAAAGCTCTGTGAGAAAGCTGACTATCACGGATAGAAGATGTCTATCGATCTAACCCTTGAAGATCAAGGAGTGCTGGTCCATGTAAGAGGCAATATTGTTGAGCCTTCATCAAATGCATCTGATGCTGCCTGGAACAAATGGAAAAATGGAGAAGTCAAAACAATGAAGATCATCCGGGACTCTATCGACAAGCGCTTGGTGGCCTACATCTCTGATCTAGACACCTCCAAGGAAATCTACGACAGACTAGTGAGTTTATTTAAAGTTAATGATGCAAATCAAGTTTTTTTTCTTAGAAATAAGTTGAGGGAAATCAAGAAGGGTAAAGATGAAAGTATGCAAGAATACTTCTTAAGGATCGCAGAGATCAAGAATGATCTCCTATCTATTGGGGAAACCATTACTGACAGAGAAATGGCACTCACAACTCTTGGAGGATTACCATCTGAATGGTATATGTTCAGGACTACTCTTCTGAACAATAATGTAATTCCTAGTTTTGAGGAATTAATGGCTAGATGCATTCAAGAACAAACAAGGGTAGAAGAGCAGGAAATGCCCTTACCTAAAGGTCCTCCTGCTGCTTTTTCTTCTCATGCTAAGAAAAGAAATAATTCTGGGTCTAAATCGAAAAGAAAGGCTGGATTTAAGGGTGGAAGAAAAGGACGATGTTTCATTTGCAATAAAGCAGGTCACTATGCAAGGGAATGCCCTGATAGAAAGGACTCTCACCGTGACGATGATCAAAATACCTCTCATGGTAATCGAAGGAATGGAAAATTCAACAACAAAGGAAAAAGGAATGCGGGAAATCAAGGAAGAGGGAAACCATTCAAGAAGGCTAGAAATTCCAGGTATGAATCTAACACTGTTGACGATAAGCAGGCTGAATATTGTCTACCAATTGCTCTATCTACCTCCGCTCCTTCGGACTCAATGGGAATTTGGCTCATTGATAGTGGTGCCTCAAGACACTTCACTGGTTACAAAGAAGTACTCTATAATCTGGTAGAGAAAGAAACTAACCTGGAAATTGTCCTTGGAGATGACATGAAATACCCAGTGAAAGGTGTAGGCAATGTTTCTCTTAAACTGAATCAAGGTAGTATGATTCACTTACAAGATGTAATATATGTACCTGATCTCAAAAAGAACCTGGTGTCCATCTCGGCAATGGAAGACAAAGGCTACAAGGTAACCTTCAACAATGGCAAGGTATGTATATGGAAATGCCTTTACTCTCGGGTTTAGTGTTGATTCATCATATCAGGTCGATGGAAGTCCGCTAGGTGTCATGTCTTGTGACACAACTCTTCAGTCCAAACTTTGGCATCAGAGGTTTGCCCACCTTCATTACAAAGCTCTACTTGGTGTAAAACAAATGGTGATAGGGATGCCCAAATTCCAAGTAAGAAAAAAAGATGGTGTATGTCCAGGATGTGTCGAAGGAAAGCTCAAAAGGGGACTGTTCCCCTCAAGCCAAAGCAATGTTGGAAATAATACTGAGAGGGGGGGTGAATCAGTATTATTAAGAAATTTACCAAATCTTCCTTATTTGATCTTTTGAATTATTCTTGCATATCAGTACCATAAAATAATGAGCTTGAATAAAGAAAATAGACAGTCACACCAAAGAACACAAGATGTAAGGTGGAAACCCAATGCGGGAGAAAACCACCTGCTGCAATATGTCTCTATCTTCTTTCAAGAAATTCTTTTACAATGATTTTGTACTGGTGCAGTCCTTTACCAGCACGCAGGCTGCAACCTGCAGAGAGCTACAACTCTCTCTCGTTTTCCAGTTTCTCCTGGAAGGGAGCTACAACCCCCTACTTCTTTTCATGAAGAATCAAATGATCAACAAGTATATAACAGATACAGTCCACTACAGATATCAGATCAGTAATTACAGAAATAACCCAGAACACCTTATGAACAGAAATATACAGTCAACAGATCATCTTAAGACAGGGACGCATATTTTCTTTCTGTGGCCTGCGACTGGACGCAGTCTACCCTCCGCTGTTCTGCGTGCAGACGCACTGTTCCTCTATGATTTTCTGCGACCGGCGCACCCCGAAACACTATCGCGCCGCGTCTTTTGCTTCAGAGACGCACCCAATAACACAGTCGCGCCGCGTCCTTTGCCTCAGAGACGCACCTGAGCCTTTACTGTACTGCGTCCCGGCGCACTTGCCCTTCACTGAACCTGCGTCCCTTCAGATATAAAAGATATGAGGACTTCAGAACCAACCCAAACACTCAGATCCACAGATCTGATCATGCGCCATAGAGATCACAGTCCATTAGAAGATTCGCCCTCATAGATCTGGACTAGATCTCACCAAAAGATATTCAACCAAGATGATGCTTAATCCAAATGAACTCCTTTGCTTTATATAGGCAAGCTTCTCCCCAAAACATGGAACAATACCACGAGCCGACACCATAGAAACACAAAACCGTCGACTAGATACCACGCAAGAAACCCCCACGAGCCTTTCTCTGCCTTGAAATGTGTGCACTGGGCGGACGCACCTCCTGAACGGCTGGCCGGCGTCCCTGGACGCGGGTTCTGTATGGTATACCTGCGGGGATGCACTTACTGAACATATTTCCTGCGTCCTTCTTGATTTATCACCTGAATGGGTTTGCCATCAAGGACAACACCTGAATCATAATGCCAACAATCTCCCCCTTTGGACTTGATGGCAACCACATAATCTTCAGCTTCATTCTCCCCCTTTGACATCAAGAGCAAAGGGTATGCTCCCCCTATGCTCATGCATCTCTAGATCTGTAACCAGAAATCCATCATGAAGGAGATAGAGACATATTGCAGCTATTTCCAAGATCTCCTTCTCCATAATGCCAACAATGCATTATGTGCTCCCCCTGAGCCTATACCACCAATAGGAAGATGATCAACAGTAAGATGATGCATCAACAACCACCAGCTTTTGCCTGAGGTATTCAAAAGTGTCCCTGGGCAATGGTTTGGTGAAAATATCAGCAACTTGTTCCTTAGAAGGAACATACTCCAACTTGACCTTTTGTTCAAGTACTTGTTCCCGGAGAAAATGGTACTTGATTGGTATGTGCTTGGTTTTTGAACGCATAACCGGATTCTTTGAGATGCTGATTGCACTTGTGTTGTCACATAAGATAGAGATTGGAGGTGTACAAGTGATTTGATAATCCTGCAAAGTCTGCATCATCCAAAGGAGTTGGGTGCAACAAGATGCAGCAGCAACATATTCTGCTTCAGCTGTAGACAAGGCAATTGAACTCTGTTTCTTGCTGAACCAAGAGACCAGTCTGGGACCCATAAAGAACGCACCACCACTTGTGCTTTTCCTGTCATCCACGCTTCCGGCCCAATCTGCATCTGTATAGGCATGAAGAGTAAGATCTGTATCTCTAGGATACCATAAGCCATAATTTTGAGTCCCTTGAAGATATTTGAAAATTCTCTTCACTGCTTGAAGATGAGTCTCCTTCGGATTTGCCTGAAATCTTCCAACTATTCCAACTGCATGCATGATGTCTGGTCGGGTACCTGTTAAATATAGTAAACTTCCAATCATAGATCTGTAGGTTGGTTGATGTACTGCTGCAGATTCATCATTTGCACTGAGACTGCATCCTGTGACCATGGGTGTACATACTGGTTTTGCATCTTCCATGCCATATTTCTTCAAAATCTGCTTGAGATACTTGGTTTGAGATAAAAGGATTCCTCCTTCCTTTTGTTGGATTTGCAAACCAAGAAAGTATGTCAGTTCTCCTAGCAAGGACATTTCAAATTCTTTCTGCATGACTGAGGCAAAGCTTTGACTCATAGCTTCTTCATTGCTGCCAAAAATAATGTCATCTACATACACAACAAGTATTAGCAATTTGTCATTTTCAATTTTTATATATAGATTGCTATCTGCTGAACCTTTTGAAAAACCTTGTTGATGAAGATATTTGTCCAACCGGTAGTACCAAGCCCTTGGGGCTTGTTTGAGACCATAGAGAGCCTTTTTCAATCGGCATACAAGATTTGGATCATTTCCAAGAATGAAACCATCTGGCTGTTCAATGTACACTTCTTCTTCCAAGTCTCCATTCAGAAAGGCTGATTTTACGTCCATTTGAAATACTTTGAAATTCTGAGAACTTGAGAGAGCAAGGAACATTCGGATGGCCTCAAGTCTTGCAACAGGAGCAAAAGTTTTTTCAAAGTCTATTCCTTCTTGCTGTGCATATCCTTTACAAACAAGTCTGGCTTTGTTTCTAATTACTTCTCCATTTTCATTCAATTTATTTTTGAAGACCCATTTTGTTCCGATAACATTCTTATCCTTTGGTCTAGGAACCAGCTCCCAAGTGTTGTTCTTTTCGATTTGCTCAAGTTCTTCATCCATTGCTTTCACCCAACATTCATCTTTGCATGCCTCTTTCACATTTTGTGGTTCAGTAGAGGAGAGTAATGCCAAATAACTTGAAGCTTCTGCAACTGTTCTTCTAGTTTGTATACCTGCTTCTTTCTGTCCCATGATCTGAGATTCTGGATGGTTCTTTTGAACATATCTGGATGGAGTCTTTTCTTCTATTCTTGTTCGTTCTTCTGCTTCTTCGTGAGGTTCTTCTTGAGATTCTTCTTGAGGTTCTTCTTCTTCATCATTCTGTCTTTGAGGGTGGCTTTCATCTTCTTCGATGTCTTCACGATGTATTTGCCTAGGAATGTATCCCTTCTCATCAACCACTACATCAATGCTGTCAACAATTTTGCCAAGTCTTTTATTGTAGCATTTGTATGCTTTGCTATGTGGAGAGTAGCCAAGAAGAATACCTTCATCTGCTCTAGGATCAAGTTTACCAAGCTGCTCCTCAGTATTCTTGATATAGCATTTGCTCCCAAAGATTTTGAAGTGCTTTACCGAAGGAGTTTTACCACTCCAGAGCTCATGAGGAGTTTGAGTGCTGTTCACTCGGACATTTGTCTTGTTGAGAATAATAACCGCCGCATGTGTAGCTTCACCCCAGAAGGTTGCAGGGGTTCCTGATTCATCAAGCATAGCACGAGCCATTTGCTGGATTGTTCTGTTCATTCTTTCAACTACTCCATTTTGCTGAGGAGTTCTAGCTGTAGAAAATTCTCTCCTTATCCCATGTTCATCACAGAAATCGAAAAATTCATTTGAAGTAAATTCCCCACCTCTGTCAGATCTGAGGCACTTAATTTTGTGACCTGATTCATTTTCAACCAAGGCTTTGAAGGATTTGAATTTTTCGAATGCTTCATCTTTGTGCTTCATAAGTCCTAACCAAACAAACCTGGAGAAATCGTCAATAAATAATATCAAGTATTCCTCTCCTCTAGGTGTTCTTTTTCTGAATGGTCCACATACATTTGTATGTACTAGCTCAAGAGGCATGCTGGCTGATCCTTCTTTCTCTGGAAAGTTAGTTCTGGTTTGTTTTCCAAATTGACATGATCTGCATATGGTGTTGTCAGGAATTTTGATATCTGGAAGATCGCGAACTGCCTGATATTTGCAAGCTTTCCTTATTTGTGAGAAGCTTAGATGTCCCAACCTTCGATGCCATAGCCAGTGCTCTTCATCCTTGCTTAGATAGCATTGTTGTTGTCCTTCATCAAATATGTATAGATTATTTGGAGTTCTTTTTCCTTTGAGAACTGTTTTACCTGTATCAAGATCACGAACAAGGCATCCATTTGATCTGAATATAACCTCGGTTCTTTGATCAAACATCTGGCTGACACTTAGTAGATTATGCTTCAATCCATCAACAAACAAAACATTTCCAGCCTTAACATCTTCTTTTAAAGGAGCAATACCTTTTCCTTTTATGGTTGCAGGAGTATCATTTCCAAAAGAGACTTTCTTTCCCTTTTCTAAATTAGAATAAGACTCAAGTTTTTCTTTATCACCTGTCATATGCTTTGAACATCCACTGTCAATGTACCATAGATTTTCTTGTCCTTCTGCATAAAATGCTATCCCACATCTTTCTGTTTGAGGTTCCTTTATTCTCCATGTTTTGGTGCCTGAGGCTTGTTCCTTTTTCTGCTCTTGTACCTTTCTTTCCGGAAACCTGCTTCTGCATTCAAAGTCTTTATGTCCAAAATTATTGCAAATAGAACATTCAACTTCATTTTCAAGAGCTGAAAAGTTGTTATAGGTCCTTTTTGTAATCCCTGTCATACTTCTTTGTTTTTGAGCTTCCCTAGTCATGATTGTTTTATACGCAACACATTGAGCTGCTTTGTGACCAAAGTTATGGCAAGAAAAGCATTGTCCATTGAAGAAGCTTCTGCGATTATTGGATCTACCAGCCAACTGATTGTAATTTCTATTTTCATCTATTCTTGAACCAAATTGAGAAGATTTTACCTGTGGCTGGTTGTGGCTTTTGTTCACCCTTAAGCTGGATTGCCCCTGATAGTTTCTGTTTGACATTTGTCCCTGCTTTACCTGATGATCTTCCTTGTGCTCTTGCTCATTTCTTCTTGCTGCATCAAGATAACTTTTTGAAGTGGATGCTTGAGAAGTTTCTCCATTATAGCCCAAACCTGTCTTATTTAGTGGAGACCGCTGCACACTGATAATCTCATCCAAAGTTTCAGATCCTTTGACAAACTTGAGATTAATAGTTTTTGTTTTCTCAATTTCTTTTCTAAGACCAACAATTTCACCTTCTAATTTTTCAAGATGTTTTTCCTTTTCATCAATTTGGAATTGTAGAGTATCAATAATCATGTTCTTTTCTTCTATGCATCTCTTGAGTCTAGTAATTTCATCATAAAGGTTATCCACATCTACAGCATCCTCATAATCATCATCTTCAAATGCCATTAACAACCTATATTTATTACCTTGTTCATCTTCATCACTGTTTGATAAGCCATCACTATCTTCATGGGTGTAGTAGCTTTTCTTATTTGCGCTTTGTTTCTTGTTCCATCTAACTGGTTCCTTTCCTTTATCCTTATAAGAGCATTTTGCAGCATAATGACCTACTCTTCCACAAGCAAAGCATTTGAAAGGTAGCTTACCTCTGAACCTTCCAGAACCTCTTTGAAGATTTCTGACAAAATTTGATTCTTCTTCCTCTTCTTCTGGATCATGACTTGCTTCATAGTAATCTTCTTTGCCTGATGCTTTAAAAGCAGCCTCCCTTCTGTCTGATGGTCCTCCCTTTCTCATTTCATAAGCAGTTAGAATTCCATGTAGCTGAGACATAGTAAGAACACGAAGATTTTCTTTTTCTTCTATTGCAGATACTTTGGATTCAAACTTGGGGGATAATGATCTTAGAATCTTTTGAACTACTATGGACTCCTTTACTTCTTCACCCAAATTTTTCATACAATTAACAATCTCATCTACCCGAAGAAAATAATTAGCCACACTTTCATCATTATACATCTTGAGAGTCTCATATTGAATCCTGAGAGTTTGAAGTTTAGCTTGTTTTACCTGTTCATCTCCTTCATAGCTTGTGATCATTTTGTCCCATATTTCTTTTGCTGATTTGAAGTGCATTACCTTCATGAATTCTGTTTGGGATATACTTCCTAATAGAGTACTGACTGCTTTTGCATTTGTTTCATACTTCTTTTTCTCAGCTGGATCTGTAGGAATAGCTGAAGGAAAAGCATAGCCTGTTTCTACAATGTCCCAAACTTCAGTACCAAGAGATTGAAGATATGCAGTAACTCTTACCTTCCAATAATTGAAGTTTGTCCCATCAAAAACTGGTGGCCTGATTGATGCTTCTCTCTCGTAGTTGCTCATGATGAACGATCTACCTTCAAGCGATCAAGCTTTTCTGAAGGACTTGCTCTGATACCAATTGTTGGAAATAATACTGAGAGGGGGGGTGAATCAGTATTATTAAGCAATTTACCAAATCTTCCTTATTTGATCTTTTGAATTATTCTTGCATATCAGTACCATAAAATAATGAGCTTGAATAAAGAAAATAGACAGTCACACCAAAGAACACAAGATGTAAGGTGGAAACCCAATGCGGGAGAAAACCACCTGCTGCAATATGTCTCTATCTTCTTTCAAGAAATTCTTTTACAATGATTTTGTACTGGTGCAGTCCTTTACCAGCACGCAGGCTGCAACCTGCAGAGAGCTACAACTCTCTCTCGTTTTCCAGTTTCTCCTGGAAGGGAGCTACAACCCCCTACTTCTTTTCATGAAGAATCAAATGATCAACAAGTATATAACAGATACAGTCCACTACAGATATCAGATCAGTAATTACAGAAATAACCCATAACACCTTATGAACAAAATATACAGTCAACAGATCATCTTAAGACAGGGACGCATATTTTCTTTCTGTGGCCTGCGACTGGACGCAGTCTACCCTCCGCTGTTCTGCGTGCAGACGCACTGTTCCTCTATGATTTTCTGCGACCGGCGCACCCCGAAACACTATCGCGCCGCGTCTTTTGCTTCAGAGACGCACCCAATAACACAGTCGCGCCGCGTCCTTTGCCTCAGAGACGCACCTGAGCCTTTACTGTACTGCGTCCCGGCGCACTTTCCCTTCACTGAACCTGCGTCCCTTCAGATATAAAAGATATGAGGACTTCAGAACCAACCCAAACACTCAGATCCACAGATCTGATCATGCGCCATAGAGATCACAGTCCATTAGAAGATTCGCCCTCATAGATCTGGACTAGATCTCACCAAAAGATATTCAACCAAGATGATGCTTAATCCAAATGAACTCCTTTGCTTTATATAGGCAAGCTTCTCCCCAAAACATGGAACAATACCACGAGCCGACACCATAGAAACACAAAACCGTCGACTAGATACCACGCAAGAAACCCCCACGAGCCTTTCTCTGCCTTGAAATGTGTGCACTGGGCGGACGCACCTCCTGAATGGCTGGCCGGCGTCCCTGGACGCGGGTTCTGTATGGTATACCTGCGGGGACGCACTTACTGAACATATTTCCTGCGTCCTTCTTGATTTATCACCTGAATGGGTTTGCCATCAAGGACAACACCTGAATCATAATGCCAACAAGCAAGACCTCCGATGTATTACAGTTGGTTCACTCAGGCATATCTGAGGCTGGCATTAAGAGGGAGACTACTCCACCACCTACTCTTGATTAGAATGGTGTGGCAGGAAGGAAGAACCACACGATGATGGAAGTTGTCCGGGCCATGCTACATGATCAAAGACTTCCAAAGTTTCTATGGGCTGAAACTACAATCATCGTCGTATATGTACAAAATTGATGCCCTCATCAAGCATTGGGTTCCTAGACTCATGAAGAAAAATTCATCGGTAAGAAACTTGATGTTTCTCATTTTAAAATTTTTGGAAGCCCTGTATACTTTCATGTGCCGAAAGAGAAAAGAAATAAATTGGGAGCATCTGGAAAGAAGGGAATTTTCGTGGGCTATGGTTAAAATACTAAAGGCTATAGAATCTATGTAGCCGGTCAAAGGGAAGTCATAATTAGTCTTGATGTCACCTTTGACGAAGATATGGATCTCAGCAAGGTGATCAATCTTTCGACTTTGAGGAGCTCTCAAGAAGCCAACACCAGGGAACCAAAAGAAAAGGATGATGAATCAATGCCTGATGTAGAAGAACCCATGGATCTAATTGATCCTCCTCCATATGAGCCTTCCTCTTCTAGGAAGAGGCTTTCTGGCTTAAGGGGTTACTTGATGATGCTGAAGGACATGCTGCACCCCGAGGAACCTTTCGTGAAAGTAAGAAACCTAATAGGTATCAAGGATACCTGACCATCATGAGCACGATCATACAAAATGAGCCTTCGTCATTCTCAGATGCTGTCAAGCATCAAGTCTGGAAGGATGCTATGACCGAAGAATATGAGTCTATAATAAAAAATGATGTTTGGGAAGTAGTTCCCAGACCCCAGGACAAGACTGTTGTTACTTCCAAATGGCTTCACAAGATAAATCATGCAACATATGGAAGCACAGAAAAGTATAAGGCTAGTTTTGTTGCTCGAGGTTTCTCCCAAAAGGGAGGTATAAACTATGATGAGATATTTGCACCTGTTTCCAGGTATACGACCATCCGCTCAATCATAGCCCTTGTCGCTTCACAAGGATGGAACCTACATCAGATGGATGTCAAGACTGCGTTCTTGCATGGCTCGATCAAAGAAGAGGTCTACGTGGAGCAACCCGAAGGATTTGAGATTTATGATCGAAAATATCATTTATGCAGGTTGAATAAAGCTCTCTATGGGCTGAAGCAAGCACCCTGAGCATGGTATGAGAGGATCGATAGCTACTTGATGAAGCTGGGATTCACTAGGAGTGAAGCTGATCCTAACCTTTACTTTAAGGTTGAAGATGACAAGCCTCTCATACTGGTATTGTATGTGGATGACCTCTTTCTAACAGGTGCAAACCCTCTCATTCACAAATGTAAGAGGGAGATGGCTTCTGAATTTGAAATGAAGGACCAAGGACTTGAAGTGTGGCAGAAGCCAAGGAAAATTTTCCTATTTCAAGGAAAATATGTGGTAAATATATTGGAAATATTCGGTATGATGGATTGCAAGCCTGTGACTACCTCGAGGATCTTAAATTTTAGAAGTTATATGGTAGTGATGTTGGACCAGACTTGGGAAATGCCTCTGAGTTTCAAAAACTCATTTGCATTGATGTTCTTGGTGAACCTCCGTCTGAACATATGTTTTACAGTTAGCATTGTGAGCTCATATTTGGTTGAGCCTCACTGGATTTATGCCAGAAATCTTCTGAGATGTCTTCAAGACACAATCTCTCATGGATTAAGATACACTGCCGGAGATGTGAGACTACTTGGATATACTGATGTTGATTGGGTAGGCAGTTTGGTGGACCGTAAGAGCACTTCTGGGTACTGTTTCACCTTGGGATCGTCTTCGATATCCTGGATGAGCAGGAAGTAGAAGTCGGTAGCTTTGAGCACCGCCGAAGTAGGATATATTGTTGCTAGCATAACCTCGTGTGAGGCAGTATGGTTGCGAAAGCTCTTCAGTGAGCTGTTTGGATTTACATTGGATACCACTGTGATTCTCTGTAACAACCAGAGGTGGGATTCAATTATTGAGGAATCCCGTATTCGTCAATTGCTCTAGCAGATAGACATCATCTGGGATATGGTAAGTTGATGAGCAAGGAAGCTCCATCACATTAAGATGATGTACAGGTTGATACACCTTGTCAAAGCCCCGAGGAAAGATCTAATCTGTGATTTTCCAAAACAACTTGGAGTCGGCAAGAAACCTTTGTACAAGGGTCCTGCATGTTGCATACATTGAGCTCTGGGAGCTCTAAGGGATTGCGGTTCCTACTGGAGCAACATATGACCATAGGGTGACTCACCCTCCCCTGGTGGTGCACACTGGAACAAGATGATTCGCTCTCTTGTGGGACAAGATGATTCGCTCTCTTGTGGAACATGATGATTCGCTCTCCTGTGTAGCAGGATTATTAGTTCTCCTCTGAGGCCTGGATTGATGTGTTCTCCACAGCGATTGTAGCAGGATTGATGTGTTCTCCTGTGAGGCCTGGATTGATGTATTCTCCATGGCAATTGTAGTAGGATTGATGTGTTCTCCTGTGAGGCCTGGATTGATGTGTTCTTCATGGCAATTGTAGCAGGATTGATGTGTCCTCATGTGAGGATAGGATTGATTAGTTCTCCTGTCGAGGCATCCTCCCATGCAGTCTGGGACTCATGGGAAGTACCTCTCATCTGATCAATGAGCAGGTAAATGAAGTTAGGGACCATAGTAGTACCGATGGACGCATCGTTGTAACTACCGTACTCCCTATGCTAGGATGACCTCCATTGATGTGGGATCAATGATATTGGTCTGGGACTAGTGGTAGGAGTTGTACCATACTATGACGCTGACTTCGGGTCGGTTGAGATTGGTCCGGGATCAGTGGTACATACTCTGAGACTCACTTTGAGTCAGTGGAGGATGATATTGGTCTGGGACCATTGGAGTTCTACTCACTATGATGCTGACTTTGGGTTGGCTGAGACTGGTCTGGGACCAGTGGTACATACTCTAAGACTGACTTAGTGTCAATATGATACATCCTCGATCATTTCTTCTTCTTCATAATTCGGACAAAAGAAGAGCAAAACGGAACAATGCAAGAGCAGAGCAGAACAAAGCAAAACAGTATAGATCAGTGCAGGAAGAACAAGACAAAGCAGAACAGGCAAAATAGAGCAGAGCAGGGCAAGGGTCAGGATGTACATGGCAGTGTATTTGATGGATGAATAGTAACGACCGATAGACAGATTGCAGATGAAGTTCTCCATGGTTGAGAGGGAGTGTTAAAATTGGAAACCAGGGCAAAGCTTCACGTGGGTCATCTTATTCATGGCTGATAATATTTTTATTAGATTCCTCTCATCGAGAGGTGTAGGATTGATATAAAGATCATCCAATTCCGATAAGTATTCATGGAGATATGAATTTATTTTGATTATGGAATTATTATCAAGCCGACCTACAACTCATGTAGGCTCAGAAGCCCAACAGTCGCATCTATTCACCCACCAACGTCGTGTATAAATACAAGAGGACTTTTCCTCATTTGGACTCACTCATCTCATCACATCTCTCTCTCTCTACTGCGCAGATATGAGTCTCTTCTCTACTGCGTTGAAATGGTTCTCTCTCTCTCACACATGTGAAGCCAGAAGCTGTTGAATTTGAAGCTGCAACTGCAGAAGTAAAGATTGACTTGTGTGGCCTAGAATATCTCCTCTTCAGAACTGTGCTATAGGTTCATTTGAACCTCTTTTGAAAGCTGAAACGTTTGGTGGTGGAATGAATTCAATACGATGAACGGTTTGCAAGATATCGACTGCCCTAGTTTGAAGCCGGAAACTGCTGAAACTGAAGCTGCAACTGCAGAAGTAAAGATTGACTTGCGTGGCCTAGAAGATCTCCTCATCTAAACTGCGGTGTAGGTTCATCTGAACCTCCTCTGGAAGGCAAAACTTTTGGTGGTGGAATGAAGTCAATCCGACGGTCGGTTTGTGAGATATTGTCTGCCCTAGTTTGATAATCAAGCCGCTAATACTAATGCTGCTGATATAGGGTTTGCTACTGCTGATATGAATCAGATTTATTTTACTATTTCTCTCTGTTGAATTATTGAAGATAAAAGAAGATTTGATCAAAGGGTTTCCCCACACATTGTGGGGTTTGTCCCTGGCTAGCCGCCACATCTTGTGTCTCTTGTCTTGGCTTGTTTTCTATCGATCGTTTAATGTTCTATCTGCACTTTACTTTATGTACATGTGATTGCTAATCGGTGGAATATAATAAGAAAAAAAAGTAAACTGTTATAAGCATAGAACATACCATAAATTAACAAGTTACAACTGTGATGATTACAATATGATAATTATTACAAAATTGGATTGTTTCTAACCAATTATTCAACAAGAAAATATATTTCCATCCATCTTTCAACAACAGCAAGGAGAGTTTGGCTTTACAGCTGAGATTTTGAAAATAGCCACACAACAAATCTAAGAAAATCATGCTCAAAGAATCCTTCATTTCTCTCAATACAAGCTAAATTTAGGTAAACCGTTTTTTTTTAAAGTTAATTTGGTCTGTTTTGGACAAAACCCATGTTCTGGATTTTCCATATTCTTCTTCATTTGCCCATAATTTGAACCGAAAAACTGTCCCTTCTTATTCCAGTGAATTTCTGAGTTGGAATATTTAATGATCAAATCTTCAATTTGGAAATTGTATTGGAGGCTAAAAATGGTGAATAATGTTACAACCAATTTATTAATAAACTATCATTGATAAAATCATGCATAATCATCAATTTATTAGAAACAAAGGAGAATAAATAATATTTTTCCATAAGAGCATAAATCATTATAAAAATGAAGAAGAATAAAAATGGATGAAATAAGTGTTAAAAATTGGTCGTATTCATGGCGCAACACACCCCCACACTGAATATATTGCATGTCCTCATGCAACAAAAACTTACTACATTGCATGTCCTCATGGAACCCGAAGAGAAAACCCATGTGTTAACCAAACAAATAAAAAAATTTGTTCATCCCAGTTCATGAAATGGATAGAACAAATGAATTCTTCCTTAATTAATGAATATTCAATTTTATCAATCTTGATGAAGGCATAATAATTTTTACATTAACGTTCAAGTTATGTGTATATGGAAATCAATTTCTGCACTGAAATTGTATGCATTAAATGAGAAACAAAGTAGAAAACATCCATCATGCATAGCAATTCCTCCCTCTCTCTAAAGAATTAGCATTCCCTCATGCAATGCTAGAAAACAAAATGAGGTGGATGCTACCATCTGTTGAAATCTATGCTTGGTGTAAAACAACATGGAATAAGGGAGGTGTTGAGAATGAATAAGAATAGCAATGAATGATAATGAATATTAATGACATGGTCATAAAAAAGAAATGAATGAAAGCAACACTCCCCCAAACTGAAAGATGATATGCCACTGAAAAAAATGGGAAGTGGTAAAGATGTGGAATGAATGATGATAAATGCTCAAAATGTATTTTCATTAAGTTCTCCTAAATTCGTAATAAATAAAAAAACTATGCTATTTTACCTCAAGTTTTACTTCCAAAAAGAAAAATGTAAAATGACATATATTAACTGGGATTTGTTGATGCAGATTTAGGAAGAGTTGGTGTTGAAAGTGATGAAAAAAGTGGAATCCAGGCAAGCACATCATGTCTGAACAGTTGTTCATGTTCTCGAGTTGCTCAAGCTTCTTCTATTAGTTGCAACAGTGTGGTCATGCTGTGAATAGAGTTTCCCCCCCATACTTGTTGTTCTCCTGTAAACAAATCACTATTTTGCGTACAATGTGCTTGAATGAATAGAAACAGATTAATATGCATGCAAAAATTGCAATCAAAAAAACTTTTGTATACATGCAATACTAATATTTTGTCAAATCAACAAGTTATGGCAGAATGCAATAATCATATCGCATGCTATTCCATAATGCATACATTCCCCCCTCCAATTGGAAAAGGGATTCCATGACCATAAAGCATATGAAAGGTGTTATGTTGATTCCATGACCATATGGCGAGAGTTATGTTTATAATGAGAGCAGAGTGTGTCAATATAGTTATGAATAAAAGATAGGACACCTAGGATTGATGATAAGTTATGCGAAAAAGAAAAAGGACAGCAATATGCCAAAAAGATGCTTTGCTAACAGTATTATAGTTGAAAAATGATATGATTTATCATAAAATAATTTCTCATGCATAAAGGTTCAAAATAGGGTAAAAAAATTAAGGAAATAACTTCTATAATAAAAAGGAAAAATAAGAAAAGGGTACTATAGTAATAATTGACAATAAGATATAACTTCAATACCATAAGCAGAGCCTCTGCTGCTAGCAGGCATCCATAACCTTGGTAGGGTTGCTTTTTAACCCATATGAGCCAGGATCCTCAATTTATAAATCGAGAGTTCCAATGTTGTTCTATAGAAGAGATTAGTGTGCTGGCATGGTAACCAGATAACCACACTGCCATTCACTGGGATGTAGCAAAAGTGATCAGGTCGACTCGTGATGAGACCTCTTGTTCCAATGATAGTTTGGCTATCCAATGGATCATAACCCTAGTGTGGTGGCCATAATGAGAATGTCACTTTGTTACAGCCTTATGAACATGGTAGGTTGAATCGTAATGAGACCCCCTATTCTCCATCTCCGAACAAAATTTTGTTTTTATTACAAATTTTTATGATAAAAAGAGGGAGGCTCAATACTCCTTAAGAGAAGGGATGGTGGAGGATGAATAGGTCAATATAAGAAAATATACCCATAACCTTATTTATTACAGACAGAGAAGATTATAACCAGGAAGGGTGGAACCAGCATGGTATTTAGATGATCAATCAGTATTAGGTACAACAAAAAACAATGCAATAAAGTAGTATATAAATAGTTGTGTCCCTTTTGAAAATAAGCTATCATCAATGAGCTATCCTGTTAAAGATCATAACGTGAATGATATTAACTCGCTTCAATAGAATCCATAATTCTTGTCCTCATAAAAGTAGTGTACTTCATGCCATGAAAGGGAATCAGTAAAATGTGGTTGAGATGAACTAAGAATAATCCCACAACAGGAAGGAAGGGTTGCTCTCGAAAATACTCCCTAAGTGTTGCTCCTTTGAAGGAATAGAAAAAACACTCAAAAAAAGTGTTGTTCCTTGTAGGGAACAACAAAGGAAATGCACACCAAACAACAAAAATGCACATGAAAAAGTGTTGTTCCCTGTAGGGAACAACAAAAAAATGCATGTGAAAAAGTGTTGTTCCCTAAGGGAAACAACAAAAAATGTGAAAATGCTATTCCTTTGAAAAAGAACAACAAAAATGTGAAAGTGATGCTCCTTCAGAAAGGAACAACGAAAATGTGAAAGTGCAGAAGTGTTGTTCCTTTCGGAAAGGAACAACAAAACGTGAAAGTGCAGAACTGTTGTTCCTTTCGGAAAGGAACAACAAAAACGTGAAAGTGTAGAAGTGTTGTTCCTTTAAAAAGGAATGGCAAAAACGTGAAAATGCAGAACTGTTGTTCCTTTCGGAAATGAACATAAAAAATGTGAAAGTGCAGAAGTGTTGTTCCTTTAAAAAGGAACAACAAAAATATGAAAATGCAGAAGTGTTGTTCATTTTCTGAAAAGGAACAACAGAATGCAGAAGTGTTGTTCCTTTAAAAAGGAACAAAAAAATGTGAAAGTGTTGTTCATTTTTTGAAAAGGAACAACAAAATGTAGAAGTGTTGTTCCTTTGAAAAGAAACAACAAAAGTGCGAAAGTGTTGTTCCTTTTTTGAAAAGGAACAATAGAATGCAGAAGTGTTGTTCCTTTGAAAAGGAATAGAAAAAGTGTGAAAGTGTTGTTCCTTTTTTGAAAAGGAACAACAAAATGCAGAAGTGTTGTTCCTTTGAAAAGGAACAACAAAAGTGAAAAAGTGTTGTTCCTTTTTTTTGAAAAGGAACAATAGAATGCAGAAACATAAAATGAAAGCACGAGAAAAAACAAATTAGCTGTTCAGGGTATTGATGCTGAGGATGGGTTATAATTTGAATGAAGCAACACCTGAAACATAAAATATAAGAGAAATAGGAAAAGAAACAACATTTTATTTAAAAATAGTATGTAAATAAATAAATTAAGTTACAACAACTATGATATTATGTAAAAAAATTGATCTCTTTGAAAAATGTTTTGGCCGCAGTGACAAGACATGAATCTTCAAATGGAAATTAATTCTTCATTTCTTCTATTATGAAACCATTAGGTAATGAACTGGATGAAATGCCCTTGTTTCACTAAAATTTCTCTCAAGAGTCCCTCGTCCATAAATTGACCTTCTTTTTCTCCTAGGACCTGCAAAAAACGAGTATCTACCTGCAATAAAACATTAGATCATGGAGAAAGAGAGGTGCGCGGGCTCCCCTAATCTAAGAATTATGCAAAAAAACTAACAAGTAGTTACTCTATAGAAGAAATCCACGGAAAAAATAAAATTAATTTATTACCTGCGGGAGAGCAGTGGCCAATCATGCTAACCAACAGTGTTTCAATTATAACTTCTTTGTTTTTTGACCAATTTGAGTGATTCCAAAGCCAAATGAGAGCTAATTCAAAGGTTTATCTCTAGTAGAAATAAGTTTTTAAAATTCAATGATATGATATGTCAATTTTACTTTGAACAACTTGCATAATAGAGTCATTTTCGATTTTCCAGCTTAGACCAAGTATTGATATTTCAAGCATAAATTTTTCGTTTGATGTTAGATTCAAACAATTAAAATTGAAAAAGAAATTATATTCATTTATTTATCTCCAATAGAAACAAGTTTTGAAGACAATAAGAATTGATAGGTAAAATACTGTAAGGAACAACCAGAAAGACAGTTTTAAGGGTGCTGATTTACGATAGGCAATCAGTATTTTGATCATAACTTCCCCATACGTTATCAAAAATGGGTGATTCCAATTTCCTTGTAAACTAGATTCATAGTAGAATCTACCATAGAAACAGGTTTTAAAAATATGGTCATTTAGGCCTCCAGAAAACAACTGTCCCAACTCTATTCCTACACTTCCCGCTAGACACCCTGTCAATGTTTTGGTTCTAACTTTTTCGTTTCAAATCCAAATTGAAGTGGAAAGTAGACATCAAGGGCTACTTAGGATAGAAACAAGTTTTAAAAATATTCCCTTTTGGTCCCTCAAAACATGATTTTCCCGACTGTGTTTTCAGAAATCTCATCAAGCCTGCAAGCCAAAAAAATATCATATTCAAGCATTTTTTCCAAGTTGGTGATAGAAATGAATATGAGTGTTTGTAGAACTGTTATTTGCAATATGGTTCATCTACATACACATAAATTATAACATTTATCATGAATGTTGATTTCACAGCGTGTTGCAACAAAGAAACAACTATTTTTACAAAAATAAAAAATAAAATGTGTTTGTTTTATTTCTTTATTTATTTTATTTTCTCCATTATCCTACTCTTATTTGAGAATTGAATATGTATATGTATAAGAGTATTTCCAGTGGAACCATTTTATAAGAAGGCCTCTAGTATGTACATACCCAAATTTGAAAAATGCATGTTGATAAAAATTAGGGTATGAGAAGCCAAGCCAAAAATTGTTGAAGCATAGAGTGATGTTGCAAACAAATGATAGAGTGAAACCAATTTTCAATGTATTCGTTACTTTCTTGATTTCCCATAGCCATGGTATCATGAAGTTCTTTAGCTTTTAAAATGGCTTGTTGATGCAAACTAAAAGAAACCTCATTTTTTCCCATAACTTCTACAATTTTTGAATTTGAAACATTTTGAATCTCATTGTAAGTTTTCTCTAATGGCGCATGTGAGATAGAATGGGTGGGAAGGGTGGGTAAATTTTGTAGTTCAACACTATAAGCACGTTGTACAAGTTTATTGTGGTGAGGGTGTGGAATTAATTGAGCATGAAATTGTGTACGGAATGGAGCATTTTGATGATGATTGGGTTGAGTGGATGATTTTGATATGCAAGTAGGATGTTGTGGAAGAGATGGTGAAGAATATGGAGAATGTGTTTGTGCTACAAGATGAGGGAGAGTAGTCATGCAATCGTAAGATGAACCATACCAAACTTGTAGACAAGTTTGGTGGTGGTTATATTGACATCATTGCCCTAACACATTAGTATTCCATAATGGATTATGCAAGTAAGAGAATGGAGAAGAAGTGTTTTGAACCATACCTGTAGTCCATAATTTCCATGTTTTTGACCTTGTTATAGCTTCTTCATTTCTTTGATATGATACTTCCATCATAGATAAGGAAGAACAACTATCTATAGGATGCTCCTTCCAGTAATGAGGGAAAAACACTTTATCAAATTCTTGATTTTTCTGAACTTGCAAAACATCCAATTGTGAATTTAGAGAGGTAATAATATCAATTTTAAAATGTTCAAATAAATCATTGATTTCAGCTCTTATATCTCCTATTCTTGTAGCAGATTTGGAAAACAAAGAACAAACATCTCTAGGATTCTTACCAGCCTTAGAGATTCCTCTTGAATACCTTATGCACAATTCACAAACATCATTATATGACAACTGAAAAATATCACCTTGTCCTATCAGATTTAAGAGTTCTAAAAAATGGTCTTTGATTCCTTTAAGAAGGAGTGTTTTAAAGATCTATTTTTCCAAATGCTTATGCTTTGATTTTTGAAGGTTGTATTGAAATCGACCCACATAGTCCTCCAAGCTTTCATCTTCCCCTTGTATCATATTAAAAATATCTTCATCGACCTTACAATAGTCTTAGTACTTCTTCAAGAATATGTTCTTCATGTCCTCCCGTGTTTGGATGCAGTTCCCACCTAAGCTCATGAACCATTGGAGAGCTACTCCTTTTAGAGTAAGAGGAAACACTTTCAACCTTTGATCATTAGTGTAATAATCATATCCTCTACAAAGTATTTCGAACTCAAGTAAAAATGTATCTGGATCTTCATTTGTCAAACCATGAAAATTCGGTAGAGAAGATGGGGGAATTATGTGCATTTCCATCACTCCTAGATCTTTGATAGGAAATTCAAAAGTAGAAATGTGAGCCATTTCTTACCATAGTAGAAGATGTTTTTCATGTGTTTATTTGAGGATTCCTTCTTCAAATGTTCCTATCAATTGGTTAGTCAAATGGGTGGTGCTTACATCACCACTTGAGAGAAATCATGAGATTTGTTTTTCAAAATTTTTCTATTTTTTTTTTTAATCATTCACACAGAAATTCAAACATTTATTTCTACCCTAAGTTATTTAACAATTCTATTGGAAAGTGGGTGGGGGAGCAAGGCTTTTACATGCTGATGTACGCAGGTTCTTACCTTCTGTTTTTAATACCCAATTCTTTCCTAACAGGCACTCATCAGATGCACACTACTCTTTAGAAATGGCTACACTCTCCCCGGCAACGGTGCCAAAATGTTGAGGGATAAAAGGTGTCTTTTTAACTCGTAATTATCTTCACATTAATTGTCAACCCAGGGACGAATTTTTATTTCAAGAGTGTACTCAATTTGAGGTGCCTATTTACTCAATAGTAATGTTTTGCAGTATAGTGCTTAAAATGCAAAACTAAACGAATGCTTGAAATAAAATCTACTTACAATTAAAAGAAACTTAACACTCTAGAACTTAAATAATTTACTGAAAAAACCACAAAAATTATCAGTCAAGGATACAGTAGCAATAATTCATTCCTTGTTTAAATGATATAAATTAAATAAAACATAAATAAGATCCATAATCTGTGAACTTAGGCAGCGATAGCCAATGTCCTTTACAGTTGTTGGTCTCACACACAACACTAAATAACAAATTGGAAATTTCAAAGAACTAAATCAATCGTGCTAATGAAACTTAATCGAAATGAGACAATTGTGCTAACTGGAAGAATGCTGAAAGGAAATCTTAAATAGTTGCAGAAATTAAATGAATAGCAATGCTAAGTATTAGAAATGAACAACCAAACTATTATAGCTATAATGAATAGAAAACCATTAAATTACTGGAGTGATCAGCGAAGATCTATAGATGAAATGAACAACACAACAATATGCTTGCGAAAAGTAGTGATCTCTGTTAAGAAAGAAATGAACAGCAACACAATTTAAGTACAATATATAAAATAGATCAATTCATTCAGTCTGGAAATACCAAGCAATAAGGTAATATGATTACGATAAATAGAAATAAAATCAAACCATCACACGACAAAAATTGTAAAAATCTAATATAAAACAGTAGCGTAATCCACCAGAGGCTGTGTCCTTAGCCGCCAGCGGATGATGCTGGGCTACCTCAGACGATAAGAATGAACAACAACTCCCAAATCATATATTAATCATTAAACTTGGTTGGCATTACAATATGATCACGTCCTCTTGGCACCACAAGTCTGTAAATCAGAATTACAATTTGAAATAATAGAGACCCATGATTTTTCATCCTATCCTATCCTATTATCTCTCTCTAATAATCCATCATGGTCATGAATCCATAATTCTAAATCCTCAATTTTGAATCTCGAATCCATCCTCCCCCTTCTCTGATCTCTGTTCTGATTTAAATACACAGAGAGCAGAGAGCAGTTACAACTGTGATTATTACAATATGATCATTATTACAAACTTGGATTGTTTCTAACCAATTGACCAACAAGAAAATATATTTCCATCCATCTTTCAACAAGATCAAGGTGAATTTGGCTTTGCAGCTAAGATTTGGAAAACAGCCACACAACAAATTTGAGAAAATCGTGCTCAAAGAACCTTGTATTTCTCTCAATACAAGCTAAATTTAGGAAAACCATTTTCCATGAAAGTCAATCTGGTCCATTCTGGACAAAACCCATGTTCCAGATTTTCCATATTCTTCTTCATTTGCCCAGAATCGCAACCGCAAAATTGTCACTTCTCAAACAGATATATTATCATAAACATGTGGCTTTGAAAGATCAAAAATGATAGAATCATCATCATGATCGAATACAGGAGTAAACGGATCACAACAACTATGCTCAGAAAAATCAATGATTTCATTGGCATCTTGATCATCAGATAAATGAAACGAAGGGGTAGATTAGAAGAAAGAATGTTCACCCTTTGCATTTCTACAAAAAGAAGATGAAAAATAAAGTGGATTTTCAATTAATATTTTGTCCTCTCCACTATTGAATGATGGACTAACATCAGGTGTGTTCTAGAAATGATCAAAAGTAGATACATTCATGGATGGATTTACATAAGGGGAATCAAAGATGGCAAAAAGATCAAAGATGTCAGGAAAAATTAGAGGTGGCACAGAGAGAAGGATATCATCCTTCACTACACGTTGATGTTCAGGCTCCTCTTCATACTCATCGTGAACGAAAATGCAGGTTGATTATGCAACACTAACTCCATCGATGGCTTCATCCTTGTTCACAATAGGTCTAGAGTCTTGAACAGAAGAACACAAGACAATGCAATCCATAGGATTTACAGAACATGAACATGGAGGTTGAGGTAACAAATGCATTTGACAATCCATGGGATTCGCAACCAAATTTGCATCAAAATTGAGAGAAGTGATGCTGGGAGGATATCATAGTTGAACATATGTGTATGCATGTTCTCCCACATCATTGTGTGGTGGTGGATCTATTTGATGAGGGGAAGGAAGAAAATCACTTGTGACAATGGTTGTTTCCACTTGTGATTGCACAACTCCATCACTGAACTATGTTGAGTGGGGTTTGAACTTAAAATTCATATTGGGATATAATTATTTGTGAAGGAAATATTCAAATCTATCCCAAAGATATTGGACTTTCATCTGGCTTTTCTAAGCTTCAAACTAAAATACACGAAAGCACTGCCAAAAATCCATAGGTGATTCATGAAGAGCCTTCCATTGTTTTAATTTTTTTTTTCCAAGAGGTTCAGGATAAAAATGATGGAAATTAGATTCAATTACATCATAAAACTTCTTAAATGAGTGCACACAACCGCAAGGCAGGTTGTGGCACCATGGTTGTGGGGATTCATGAAGTGTGTGTGAAAGAAACAAATTGACCTCCACTTCATCGCGCTCATCTACATCCTCCAAGAATTCAATGAATTTGTGTAAGTAGTCACGCCATGCCACTTCACCTTCATCATTGTACGTTAATTCTGATAAGAGATCATAAAACTCCCTCGTGATGTCGACAGGTTTAGTGTGGGACATACATCATGGAGGGAGGAGTCTAATGATATCTATGACAGATATGTGAAAATCCAAAATAGGATGTGAGGACTCGGCTTGTCATCTGGCCCTCCTTTTAGCACCAGAAATGTTGACAGTGTTGGACCTGCCAACATGTCAGGGGATGTCCTCGGTAAGAAGTCCCAACTAGACCTTAGATTGTTTGGTGTAGGAGTCCTAGTAGTGGGATAGTATGATATTTCCTTCACCGCGGTGGTGCACAGAGGTGAATAATATGTCCTTGTTGGTAGCAAGGGTGTGACATATGCAGCAAGTCAAGGAAGGTGCATGAATGGCTCTAACACACGGAACAGGGGTATGAGTGCGCCCCTTGGAAAACTATGGTAACACATAGCTTGAAAGGGAACAAACAAACAACAAAACATCAGAAGCTTGAAAGCAGGTTAGCCAATGATCCAAAGTGATGGTTAAACCAATAACAAATATCAATAAGATTCATACAAACATATATAGAAAATTCCATACACACATGCATAAACAACAACTACATATATCATTAGAGTAACCAAGATAGTTGAAATACAATAAAAACATATGCATGAAATGTGTTGGCTGTGTGATATAAGAAAGTGAAAGATCCAATCACACATACAACTATGACCAACCACTAGTCTTGACAATAGAACACTACAGTCACTGCCGCCTACTCCTTTAAAGAGATATACTAGCTTTGCACTATGGATAAGCCAAGGCTCGTTATAATACACTCCAATCTTTCTCTAAGATACACCTATAGGAAGCTTGGCTCCCAAAATTCTATACAATGAGTTATGAGGTTCTATAAATAGCAAGGGGTGGTGTGACTTAGACTACTACATGACTGCTACACTCTACTATCGCCACTTGGTCTTTCACTTTTACAATATGTTACATTACAATTTTTACATGTACAAATGTGAGACAAAATAGGCTTGAGTAAGCCATGCAATACATTACTAAGACTCGGAAAGTTGTGGGAAGACCAACTATTCGACATCCTCACGATGATCGATGGTGGTGAACTGATCCCAAGCTTGGTAGTCTATTATGGTGTCCGCGTGCTCAATGTTGACATCCTGCTGAAAGCGCACCCTTCCCTCCATTGCATTTCGGTACACTAATTTGGCACCTCTATCCAACTCGTCTGATAACATGCACATCATAGTCTTGAGTGCAACTAGACCAAGAACATACTGATGCATAATGTCTGTGCTGATCTCCAAGTCTACATTGGTGGCTACGCGCAACAACTCATCAAAGTATAGGTGTAGCTCCTGTCAGACTTGGTTCTTTCACTTTGGCTCAGTGAGTGTGCCAATGGATGGGATCGTGT